>JAJMGU010000016.1:0-322825 GCA_030582675.1 Suhomyces sp. yHQL142
GGAGCTAGAAGATTTCTAGAGATTCAGGGTTATTTTGGTAAATTTTTGACCCAAAAAAGTCCAAAAATGGTGAAGCTAGCAAAGTAGTGTATCAGAAAAAGATTGGTGATAACGAAGGAGAGGAGGCTTGATCAGAGAGGCGTTGGGAGAGGATTAGCAGAGGAGGGGCAAGTGGCTGGGAAGCTATAGCAAGTAGTTTTTGAGAAAGCCGGTACTGGGGACGATAAGGGATATAAACAGAGGTTTATGTGTTTTGTATGGTAGTAGAACGAAGACATAGACGTTGGATCAAGAGATTAAAGATAGCGACCAAGACAAAAGGTATGACGGATATACAACAAGATTTTGATTAGTCACCAAAAACTACAAAGATCAAGAGCAAAAAAGGTCGGGATTAGAGTTGGAGATAGGCAGAGGAGGGGAAAAAAAGGAAGGAGGATCCCGATCCGAACCAATGGAGTATGGAATTTCTCTTATTGTTGCTATGGAAAGATATTATCTGACCGCGAGATCGTAGATCATTGGATAAGTGGGTGAGCTGAGACTTGTTGTTTAAAAGTTAATAAAAAGGAGTAAGGATAGGGTTGGTAAGCAATTATGTAATATAGGTAGTATAATGGATAATAAGGAACATGGGTCGTTCGCTGCCAACTGTTGAAGGCTTTTGATAGATATAATTAGTTTCTGTTCAGTCAATTGTGCCTTCGTGGACTCAAGCTACGTATTCTTTTTTATATATTTATTAAAATTTTTTTATACATATTAAGACTCGGAAAATCATCGAGAATTTGCGGCCAGCTGATGGGTGCATGTTCGACAAGAGGAACTTCTAAATAGTCATAGCTGTCTCTCAAAGACCTCCAGCATTGGCTTCCCTGCGACTTTCCCTGACCCATATACTCAAATCTGAGTGTAGAGTCTTGGGAAACTCACTTTTGGTGCCCTGTTAGTATTCCGTCTCTTAGCTTTATGATTCTTTGAGTTCGAGCTCTTTGCTTTTGATTCGGTTCCAACTGGATTCTTCTTCTGGTAAGAAACAACTGTCCAAGGAGCTTCTGGGACATACACTTCCCATTCATATGATTCGGTTTTTTTTGGTTCGATAGGAACTTCGATCTTCAAAAATGGTTCAGATTTTTGAACGGGGAGTTCCAATTTCCTCGATTCCATTTCCACTTCAGAATTGGCCTTTTCATTCTTTGGAGCAGGAATCTTGGTGTTCGAATCATCCGTATATAAATCATCTTCATCTTGGCTAAGCTCACAAATGTCAGCCCAAGTTAGTTTTGTTTGAATGATAAGTGGATTTTCTTGATTTGATGCTGGTGCAATAACTGCACTCTGCTTGATCTCTTGAACTTTGATCTTCTTTGACTTGTTCTTGTTTAGAGTGAGAGTTTCCACTTTTACTGGCTTCTTTGGGAGAGCACATGCTTCGGCCCAAGTTGGTTTTTTTGCAGCAATGACCTGTTGAACATTTACAATTGGCGCAATCTCTTGAACCTTTACTTTTTGAGATCTAGGAATTGCTGGGATGTTCTTTGCTCTGATTTTCTTTGACCTAGTTTTATTTGCTGCGACTTCTTTGACTTCTTTTACTTGGGTTGGCTTCACTTGAGTAGCACAAGCTAATGCCCAAGTTAATTTTGGCTCAACATCAAAACCATCTTTTCGAATCTCAGGTGTCTTGGATGGTTCAATGTTTTTAATTTGTTCAACTTTCTTTTCCACTTCATTGGAGTGTTGCAATTCAGATTGAACTTTAGGTTGGATTTCAATTTCAATTACAGGAATTGGGGAAGATTCTGGAACAGGAACGAAGAGTGCATCAGTGACAGTAGCAATAGCACGAACAGAAGGAATTTCGGTTTCAAATTCAACTTCTGGAGCAGTCTTTGTCGATCTAAATTCGCAAAATCTGGGTTTGTCTTCAACCAATTCATTAACCGAGTCCAAGATAACCAATCCCTTGATCTCTTCTTGGGTTGGAGATTCCAGCTCACTCACATCAGTTGGTGGAGTAGACTCTCTTTGGATCTCGATAAATTCAAGGACTTCCTCGCGCTCTTTCTTCATGACATTGGTGGTGGTAGAAGCGACAGGGATAGGTGCAATAATCACGGTATCAATTTTAGCTTGAGGAAGCACAATATTCTTTGACTTCTTAGAATTCTTTGGTCTTCTCTTCTTCTCTGGTCCCTTTCCATAGACAGTCAATCCATCTTCAGTAACGATGGAGCTCTTGTTCATTTTGGCAACGATGAGAGCCATTTCAGCTTTGAATTGGGCAATTGCATCGACTTTATGCCATTGGAAATAGCCAATATCAAGGTTCTCGTTCTTAGGACACTTAGTAGTAGTTGAGGCAAAGCTTTCGGTTTTACCAACCCAATAGTTGGAGTAACACATCCACCAAAGGTCAATATAATCTGCATCTTTGGCAAAATTGAAGAATTCGGCATTTGCACTGGCAAAAATGAATGCCTTTTTGTCAGTTTCATCAACAGAGTAGTCTCCAGTTGTCTTTGCTAGCTTGGAAACAAGCTCTTTGTTTCTAATGACTACCTCTAAGCTTCTCTTGGTGATATCTGAGTGGGCCAGGTAGGCGCTAAGGTCATTTTTATCCTCACCTAACTTGTTTGTAGGGAGGGCGGCGCTTTGCGAGTTCGTTCCACAGGCGGTAAGCTCAACTCCAACCTCACCAGAAATGGGGGTAGGGAGGAGCTCCGCAACGTCAGCAGTGGTGGTGAAAGCAGCAGGTAAGGTGGCACGACAAGAGGAAATGTTAGACATTGGTAGATATGGTAATAAAAGAGGAATAGAGAGATTTCCAGAAGAAGGGGGAGAAGGGTTCTTTTAAACAAATCGACTAGTAAAGCTACTAAGAGTTTCTCTATCAATCTAATATGGAACTGAGACCCGATTAGGTCTATCCTACGCTATAGGATAGTCTACACCCTGTCAAAATATTTTTTGCACCCAAAACTTTCTTCTCTCATACTTTCAGATTTCCCAATCTGGGAGTGTCCCAATTAGGCCATTAGCTTAATTCGTATCAGATCTTTTATTTGGTAGCACTCGTTTGCCTACTGCATAGCATACAAATTTTTTGTGGTAATGTGGTAATCTACACAATTTTCTGTCATGATTTACGTTGGTTGTTGCCACAAGTAATTGGTTCCTGAGAATGTTTTTGAAACCTTTGGTGTCATACTGTCATGTGGGTAGTATAGTTGCTTTGATTTGACCCTAATAATGAATGTACCCCAGCTATGCTGTACCTTTTGTAAACTTTCTTGTGTAGCGTCAAAGCATTATGAAACTACAATTAGTCTTATGAGTGAGTTTTGATTTATGTTAGACAATATGATGATTGCATGTTTGAGCTCAATAGGGATAGAAGATAGAAACAACAGAACTCACGAGCTATGATTTATATATATATATTCTCGAGTAATAAGGCAGCCCTTTCTTCTGTATACTAACAATTCATTGGTCGATTACATAAGCATTGTATAATAAAGTTTACTAAGAAGTTTGATTTGTTACTTTAAAGTTTAATATCGTGGCAAAGTGATCGTTCATCACTTGGGAAGATGATATGTTCACCTCTGTTCCTTTATAAAATATCTTGATCTTGGATTGATCTCAGTTTTTTTTTATTCTGCAAATTGTGTGAACTGGCAATTTAAGTCAGTATCACACCAACACATATTGCAACTTCGAATAAACACCATAGAGATCTGTGAAATTCGGACATTGCCTTACGGTTCCTTTGGTCCGAGTCATTGCTTCACATCACAATAACGGTCAGAAGAAAGTGGGTCAAGGTTTTATTGTAGGACAGTGGCAATGTTTTAGTGTCATGTCGATAACACTGCTAATGATATGATAACAGTGATAACGTCACAGATAAAGAACCAGATAACGAAACTATATCGATAAGGCAATTCGGATCGTCACTATTGACTGAACATGCGTTTGATGGAAGAATTGATTTTATTGATCCCAAAGAGCTCTACCATCCCCTTTACGCCCTACTCTACATGTCTACTTAGGTATTAACGTACTTTTTGATTAAGTTTAGGAAAGCAATAAACCAGCAGCATAGCTGGCTGGGCGGAGGATTTGTTGGAAACACCTCCTGGTCTTTCTGGTTGAAGAATTGAAAGAAACTTTTTGAATAATAAATAATCCAAAATTGGATATTAAAACCCACAGAGTTGGATCTGTGAGTCGGGACATAAGCGTCGTAAATCTATGTTCATACGGGTCATTAAAAGTTGGATTTTAAGATCCTGCGAGTAATCAAAAAGATCACTCTTGAATGGTTTTTAGCCATCCATTTGATGGCACAAGTGGTTTGAATCACCCATGCCTCGTTTTGAGAGTTCATAAAAATTAACAAAAACAGTTGACCACAACTGGGTTGCTGAAAACTGATTTTGTTGATAATTCGACAATCTGTTCAAAACAAATCGCCTAATTGGTGAACTGGAAAACAGGCTTGGAATCCAAGATGGAACGCCTCTTGATGGCTTCCAAAAGGTCGCTGTTTTTCTGTTCGTTTTGTTCTAAGATCAAATTCTTTAAACATTTGTTTTCCATTTCCAAAGTCTTCAACTTCTTTTCTAAGCCTGCAAGTCTGTCCTGTAACTCCTTGGATTTCTGTTCCATTTCTTGTTCCTTCATCTTCTTCTTGATTCTGAACCTGGCCGATGCGGCCGTGTTTCTCTTTCTCTTGTCTTGACTTGAAGCGTTACTCACTGGGGATTGTGACTCTGATTCTTCTTGGATAGGCAGAACAGGCAGAGTGGTAGTGGCCGGTTCCGGGAAGTTCAAGAAATCGAGCGACAAGTCCCGCTCCACCTTAATGGCAGGCACATCGATTGGTTCATACGAAAGAGGTCTGGTTTTGGAAAAGGCATCCAAATTGAAGAAGTCGGACTGCGAAAACAAGTCCAAGTCGGACTGACTCAAACCGTCGTTGAGCGAGGGTGATTGGTCAAGATTTAGGTCGTTGAGAAACTCGCTGGCTTGGAAGTTCATATTGACTGTGAGGATAGGATTGAGGGGGTGTGGACTAGGTAAAACACTGGTGCAATCTGATATATAAGGGTGGGCTATAATAGTTATGAAACAGTGCAAAACAGGGATTCGGAAATATCGCCAACGTTTTATATCCTTTATATTAGTAACGCTTGTATTAGGAGTAAAAATTTTCGTTGAGTCAGCAGCAAAAAATATGCAAGAAAAAAGAAAATGTGATTATTAAGCGCCGGCTTAAATACTTAAACCAACCACCCTGACTATTGTCATTGTTCGTACCGTTGCAACGTTGACTCACTAACTACTTGGCCCAACGTTTACCTTGGTATGCTATTGTTGTAGATTCGTTCGTCTTCAACTGCGGTTTTTAAGGAATCAGATTGTTTCAATTCTGAGCGCTGATTTGCACCTGGATCGTCGAAATGCCCTCACCCAAAAACTACGTGAGGTTGAACCCCCAATTTTTCTATTAACTTGTATCCTAGAGATTCAGCAACTCATCTAGCGGTATGCTCTAGGCCGACTAAATTCAGGTTCTCTCTCTATTTTGAGAATCGGCATCGCAATCTCCTAATGGGGCGGTGTAAATTTTCTTGCGGTTCCGGTTTCAAGTCCCCTCCTAACAAGCGGAGCGCCGGGACGGCAAGACGGGCCTACCCCTTTTGGGAAAGTTGTTTTCTCACTATCGGCCAATGAGAAAAGGTCGTTCAGCACTCTCACTAATCCCCCACCCCCCACGCTATCCACCACATGGTGCTACATTTGTATAGTGTACCACATGGTAGTGTTTCGTCATCAATGTCTGATTTCATATTTCTTCTTCCAAATGGACCCTGATACCGCCTCGACCGCCATCCCTTCTCCCTTCCTCTCTTCTCTGCCCAAAAAGGCCAATACTTCCTGCCGGCACATGGATAATTTCAACTCAATGTAGGTTGCTGTATGCAGGGATCAAAAAATGGATTTAACGGCTCAAATCTACCGGTTTCCTAATCAGGTACTCCTCGCACTATTGTTGGGACTTGACTCTGCTCTGGGCTGGAACAGGGTCTAGATACCACGTAACTACGGTGCCTGTTGCATACGAAGAATAGTCCGGAAAATACGACCCCCTCCTCTTGGAAATTGCTTTACCATGCCCAGGCCTTTTGACGCCGCGATGATATAACTGGGCGCTGCCGAAGTGATATAGGACCGGGCCGCCCTCAAGTCACATGGCCGTCTTTTATTGATTGGTAAGCTCTGAGTCATCCCTTAGATTTGGTCACGTGAGTAGTAATCTGACACAATCGGTGAGTCTTATGTAATCGATAACTGCCATCCTACTCACTACCATTCCTGTCACTTCCTACCACTCTCTTTCATTCTCTTTTCTGGTTTCTTCATCTTTCTCTTTCTCCTTTCTTCCCATTCTCCTTCACTAACTCTTCTTACTATGTTCCTATATTACAAGAATTCCTATATACAATTTACTTCTTGTCATGTCTTTTGATGAACCCATCCACACCATCTTTTCTTCTAATAACCTGAGCCTCAAGCTTCTTGGCCGATTCCTTGGTCTTGCTCTGGACCTGTTCGTCAAAAGTAGCCTTTTGTTGACTGAACCAGTCAGAAATAGTTTCTGGCTGCTTTGTGCCAGGTGGTGGAGTGTAAACCACAGTTGGAGGCATCTTGAACAACCTACGGAAAGAACCGTTTCGTAAAAGTGTCGTCTGGAAGGTTGAGCACAACGAGTTCGTCGCGACGTAAATCATTACAGAAGCGTAAAAGTCCTTAGTAATAATGATGGACAAGAAGGGTAAAAACATGAGTACCTTCTTCATAGGACCAGTCATTGCCTGTTGGCCTGTTTCTCCTCCCAAACGAACAAGAGCCAAAATAAGAGCGGCAGAAATACAGTGCAACCCCAAGTATGGATCCACTAAATTCAAGTTCTCAAACCAGGCAGTACCTCCTTCACTAAACCCATCGACAGGGTACGCAGACATCTTTCTCAATGCTTGAAAGAACCCATAAGCAATAGGCAATTGTAATAATGGGTATATTTGCTTGTAAAACTTTATATCGTGAGTTTTCATTAATCTCTTTCTGTCTTGGACCAAAAGGTATTTTTCTTGATTGGTTTCTGCTTTCTTCAAGTTGCTCAAGATCTCGTCCATTTGAGGCTTGGCTTTGGACAATTTTGCAGCATTCGATGATGCAGACATATACAACGGAAACAAGAACACTCTCGCCACGACAGTGGCCACAGCAATACTGCCCCACCATGGTAAACCGGTGGTGATGTGCATGGCTTCAATAAATCTTTCGATCAATGCTGTTGGCCCATAACCTTGAGCCAAGCCAATGGAGTCCAAATAACCCCATTCGGACGAACTCAAATTCGACACGATCTTTTCTGAGGCAGCGGTCACTGATGAATCATCAAATGCTACCAATTTGTCCTGGATCTCGACGTTTTTCACTTCAGATCCCGTTGAATTGTACCTTATTCCTGTTATATTGGCCCCAAAAACTGGCATAGAAATCCCTGATAATCGGGAAAAGTTCCCAGGGAATCTCACTTGTTTCCCTGAAAGCATTCCCATGCTCCTTACTGAGCGACCAAGCCCAATTTTAAGCATTTTTGAAGGTATTGCAGTGGTTACGCTCTACGCTATTATGGAGATCTCTGAAAATTTTTGACCAATAGGTGATTATGTAAGGAAATTTTATTCATCTCTCTCATAAAGTCCTGATTATGTAATATCAAATTACAGCATACACTACAGTATAGACTTTTGTTGTCTATTCTTGTTATTTATTGAAGCTACTGATGTTTAGTTGGTGTTACCTAATACGAGACGCTGATTGAATACAAAAGAAATTTCCGTCCAAGAAATGGATTCTTTAAGTTTTTGAAATGATGAGAAGACGTTTAATTAAACTGCAAATAATAGAATAATCGATGTAGTAACTGATCACCTGTTCACTGTTTCGTTAGACGATTAACATCATACAACTTGAGAAGTGCATTGATAAGAGATTCAGTTAGCCACGATGATTATAGGTTGTCATGATTTTAACTAAGGATACTTGTGTGTTAAGTAGCAATCTCAGCCAGTTTTGCGAGTCTCTAGTTTTGTTAGCCTCAAATGTATTTAGCATTTTTTTTAGTTCCATCTACCCATCTCTGGGGTTATGCATTCTATGAATCTTAACATCATCACGATCTAAGTCTCCAACGATAGCAATATCCTGTGGGGTAATGAATATATTCTGAGATTTAGGGTATTGTCTCAATTCACTCAACAACAATTTTATACTAATTGTTCTATTCACAGCATCCATAAAAATATCGAATTCGTCAAGTCCTCGGATCAGTGAGCTCATCAATCTCCAAATAGACAATAAGAGGGCAATTTGACAGTAACTCTTTTCCCCTCCCGACAATGTATGAACGGTTCTTGCTTCCTTATCATTATTTGCCGATGCATACAATGTCAATGATCTTTCTTTGTAATTGAAATCTAAATTACCCTTTAATCCTCTTAGTTCCAAAGAGTTCTGAAACGTTTGACACGTTTCTTCCACGTTCTTTTCAATTGCTCTCATCATATAGGAAAGTCTCATCTTCAAGTTCCCATTAATTTCGTTCAGAGTCTTAGATAATTCCTGCAATTCAGAGAGGACAATATCTCGTTTCTTCTTCCATTCACTGAGTTGCATTTGTACTTCTTCTATGGGCCTTCCTATTTGTTCCTCTGCTTGTTGCACTTGTCTTTGTACATCCAAATACTCCCGTTCTATAGAATCTGAATCATCACTATCTCTGATTACCACATCGTTTCGTCCACATTTTGTTTCTGCTATCTGCACAAGTTCTTGGACCCTCGAAGTCCCAATAATCACCTTTTGCTCGAAAGCTTCAACTTGATCACTAATTTTACTCAATTCCAACTCATAATGCCTGACAGCGTCGGTATCGGAAACTTTTTCGGTAGATGCTTCAATAATTTCATTTTGTATTTTTTCGTATCGTTTCTCGCCCTTTCTAACAATTTTTTGTGCGTTTTCAGCTTGAATTTTAATTTCTTCCATCCTATCTCTTCTCTGCTTATGTTCTTGGGCCAACGAGCTAATAACTCCCTGAAGAGTTTTGATACGGGCTTCCGTATCACAAATTTCGGTTTTCAACGATTCTATCTTTGCAAAATCACCATTTTCATTAAGCTTACTCTCGACAATCCGAATCTCATTTATTGTTGAGCTTAAACTTTCATTAACTGAATTTACCTTGTTTTGCAAAGAATTGATCATGGTTTTTCTTGATGCTGTTAGATTTCTACTTATTCTTGCCAATTCTTCCAATTTGGCCCGTTCATCTTTAATCTGTTCATTGATATCATTGATATCATTGGTACTCGATACAGATCCAACCGAAAACTTGAGAAGGTCATTCTGATAGAACACTGGATCAACACGCATTGTTCCATTGCTTTTACTAAACCGTTGCCCCGATTTTTTTGACAACAACGCGAACACACTGAGAACATTGGCTGATTGCAATATTTCGTTAACTTGCTGCCTATTTCCGATAGCAAATTTTTCAATTGTATTGGCATCGACAAGAGTATATAAAACATTCTCATTGGATACCGAGATGAGATCCAAAAAGGTAGTTTGATCTCGTGCTCTACCTCTTTCATAGTCAAAAGTCTCGAATTTTCTGACTATTATATTCTTGCTAAAATTGTACTTGCGAAAGATAGAATCCAATAGTTTTCTATCGTGTTCATCGCAAACGAGAAACGAATCTAGTGTTTTCCCTAGGACGGTGTTCAATAATTGCTTCCAGTCGCTATACTCTTGCTTCACCTCTATAAATGACCCTATCGGACCAATTGGTTGTTTGTGCCAATTATCAAACCTTTTGATCTCATTCAACACTCCCGCCACTTCACGTCCCCAAGCTGAGTACTTATCCTTTTGAGATCCCAAAATTGCCTGTTTTTTATGTTCCAAAGTGGATATTGTACCCTTGGCTGACTCGATATCGCTGCCAACTTCTTCGAGTTTAGGTATCGGTGATACCTCAAGTTTGTCAACCTCTTCTTTTGCTTTCTTTTTTTCTTCTTTAATTGTGATTTCTTTCCTTTGAAGTAGCTCCAATTTCTTCCTCAATGCACTTTTGGATTGACCATTGATTTGATCAATTCTCTCTTGTTCTAAATTTATTTCTCGCGTTGCTTGTTGTACTCTTTCTTCATAGGAGGCAACTTCTTCTTTGCGATCCCTTATCTCTTTCACTGCTTGCTGGATATTGAATTGCAGCTCTTCCCTCGCCGCTTTTGCTGCATCGTGTTGATGTTTGAGCTCCAAGAGCTCATCGTGTGCTTTTGTCGAAAGTGTACGTAGGGATTCGATTTTTGCATCGTGCTGTAGTACCTTATCTTTTCGCTCAACTATAATACCTTTCAATTTGGTCTCTATTTCTTTGGCTTTAGCTAGTTTTGTTTCATAATTTTGTACCTTTCGTTCCGTAGAAACAACATTGAACCAATAAATCTTCCCATTGATTAGTTGTAATTTTTCTCTTAATGCTTCTGAAGATTTGTAGCGCTCGAATATTGCCTTTATCTCTTCATATTTATTTTTGATGGTGCTCGCTTGTTGACTAACTTGTTTCTCCTTACTTTTAATTTCAAGCAAATTTGTTCCTGTTCTAGTAAAGTTGGCGATGATTTGTTCGGTGTTGGTACCCACCATAAAGTATTGATACTTGGTTTCATCGGTGGTGTTCAAAAGAAAATCTCTGGCTCGATCTTGTGATAGGAATGCTAATGGATTGTCCACTGTGATGCTAAATTTATGCAAAATTTCATCTAAGGTAGACTTTTTATTGGATATGATTAAACCTCTTTCGGATTTAATAGCATATGTGTTAGTGCCTTGTCTTTCAAGTTTCCTCTCCACTATAATCCGTTTCCCATATTTCTCGGGTTCGTAAGCTTCTCTCCCTTCGTTGAGAAGGACTATTATGATTCTGGCCGTGTTTTTTCCATCTTTGATCAAACTTTTCACAGAAGATCCTCTACTGGTATCCGAAGCCTTTGCTCCAAACCCCACTGATATACCCGTTAAAATAGCACTCTTTCCCGACCCGTTTCTTCCTATTATAAAGTTAATTTGGGGACCTAATGTAAGTTCAAAAAGCTCGTGACACATGAAGTTTTTGAGTGTGAGACGTTCGATAATTCCTGCTTTGGCAGCATCTGTATCGGAGGGCTCTTCTTCCTCTTCGTCTGAACTGTCATCATCTTCTATTGAATCATCAGGGTCGCCATCTATATGACTTCGCTTGTAAAGCGTTTGGGTCATGAACTGTTCAATCAGCTCATTACTCTAAAGGGTTAGTATTTTGAAGAAGGATTAGAAGAAAAGTCAATAGGTTGATATAAAAAGTGGCCTTCAAATTGTTTTCAGTCGAATATGGCAATCTCTAGTCCTTGTCCAATGGTTTGTCTAAATAATTTTTGGCAATATGCTTACTGCTAGCTTCAAATAAACCCACCTTGATCCCGATTCAACCTTGTTCCCATGGTTTGATCACTCTTTAATCTTATTCGACTTTCCTAAATCTGCGTTCCTAGATATTCTTCCAGATCTTCCCATGATCTGTTGTTAACCACTCTCAAAAGTACCTATTTCTTCTCAATTTTTTTCAGGATACATACACCTATATTGTATCCATTATTATCATCATCTCTAAGTCGTTTGCGACCCTCTGCTAGAATTGGCATGGATGCAAACCTAGTTGTTGATTCAATAAGTTTATCAATTGAACTAAATTTTGTACGCGTATTAAGTAAAGAAGGAGACAGGGTTTTATTAGCTTATGTAAGCCTAAGTATGATTTTAGGTATCAAAGGTTTTCTAGCGAAACTTCTGAAAGTGGCACTCTTTGTGAGTGAAATCAAATAAATCGTGGATTTTTGCAGTAAACTGAAGCAAATTATCAGTTATCGATTGCCAGAACTTAGAACATTCGACTAAAAATTCGGTTCATTCCAAATATCAGTATTTTTTTCCAAGAAAGTTGCAAACTTATTCAAGATTCATTGAACTTCTTGAATAAATATCCGGGAACTCTCGAGCCTTATTGTACGGTTAAACATAAATCTTAATTTATCTTGACAATTGTACCAAACTTACAAACGTATTATGCGGTGAAGACATACCTTGTTATTAGCGTTTACTCATGTAATCATCATTTATTGTTTTAGCATCAAATTCTTGAACACTTTCTACTAGTTATTTGATGCCCTTTTCACAAGATCTTGTCTTCAAATACAAAAGCTTGGTTATTTATGAACAGTCAAGAACTATCTCTTTTAATAAGTAATATCTTACTTAGAGTGTCAATAGCAGTTAATTATCTTACATAATACAACTTGTACTCGCTCACGTAACCAGATTATTATTATCATGTCATAAAATCTTGTATAATAAACTAGTTCAATAGCACTTAATCATTCATAGTCATACAAAATGACCACTAAAATAATTGTCTCGAAATCCATACGAATACCGAGTACTTCAGAATTATATCCGTCTATTTTTTTCATACGACGTGTTGGCTATAGATCTATTTTTCATGAAAAACGTCCCTACTTTGTCCGATCTAAATCAACCATCACTCAATTCATTGATGGATTTCTCAATACAAGAACAGCCATAGTACCGCCAATTTCTACAAACGATGCAAGTCATGTCTTTAACTCTATTGGACTCTCTGGAGACAAGAATGGCAAGCTCAACGCGAAATTAGTCGAATTATTGAATGAGTCAAGTCTAGACCATCGCAAAATTTATTCACTTATAGTCAAAAACATAGGCCAATACGAGTTTGACCGAGAATTATTAGAGGTTGTGATTTACAATTACTTAATGGTCAACAATATCGATGCTGTCACCACTTTGCTACATATAATATTCAACTCAGTACCGCAGTTCAAGCTTTCCAACGAGGTCTGGTCTTACTATATAACGAAAACATGTGAGACCAGTAACCATTTGGGAGCCGTATTAATCTACGATAACTTCATCGATACGGGATCCGAATTATCGGTTTATAATGTGGAGAGTACAGAAGCGCCATTTTTGATATCCACTTCCGTCTTGGAATCGTTAGGGACGATTTTTCAGAATTCGAAAGATACTTTGAGAATAAAGGGACTATTGACATATTTCAAACGGTTTTATTCGTACATGGGGGACAGAAAGTGTTTCAAGAATTTGAAAATCAATTTGGTGGAGTCACATAGTTTTTCAAATGACTTGGTCAATTCCTTAGAATCATTCAAAGATTTTTGCTTCTTGTTCAGAGGCCATTCAAATAATAAGGATTGGAACAAAATCAATAAGTTACAAAAAACATCAGTATTCACAAACCATAACTGGAGGAAGAATAATATCAAAACAAACCAATTTGTGTATTCAGGAGAAATCCCACAAGAATTGAAATCTGATACCGATATTCAACAGGAAAGAACTGCACAATCAGGGGGGTTCGAATTATTTAACCCTATCCTTGACAGAAATATATATACATCTCCAAGCTCTTTCAATTCGACCCCTTTGCCACTTCTTAACGGCTCCTTACACACTTCGGACCTTCCAAATTTTGCCGCATTGATTCAGGAAAATATCCTGCAATTGGTATCTAATCATGCTGACACTAAAGGTATATTAAATCTCATTCCAGTTTTGGTATCCAACCATTTCATGCTTCACACTTTCATTATCAAAGGACTATGTGAACTTGGCTACTTCAAAGAAGCTCTACTGTTCTTGACGAAATTACCAAACCTATTTCCACACATTAATCTGAAAATCTTGATAAAGGAGGAGAATTTTTTGTGCATTTTGAATTCCATCAGGAGTGATCACGAGCATTCAAAAAGCGATGAACTGAACTATGAACTCAAATCAATTATTAGTGGCGTTATTGGCCTTTATAATACAATCCAAGAAAAAAATGGTGGAAAGTTATCCTTAAAAATCTATACTAATTTGATCTCTACCATATTGGTTTTCCCTAACATATCCATAGATGATATCAAGGTGCATCTTGATCGGTATCTCGAAGGGAAGCATGCTGGAAGTTATTCTATTTTATTGGACAATGAAGATCACGAAAGGCTTATCAAAGTATTCCGTAATAATCCTACATTGGCTTCGAGATATACAGGCATAATAGGGAAATTGGAAACTTGATTGTTAGAACTTACATATCAGAATATACTTGTACATACAATTCTACAAACTTTAAAGTAGAAAGGACCAAGAAGAGATTTGCATTGATGCCTCATTGAATTTAGCACTAATATTTTATGTAGCTATCATAGTCATAGTGTAGATGTCTCCTACATTGCCGTGTAAATAAATAGATTGTTAAATAAATAGAATAAATAAAGAAGACAAATGCGTGAAATTGTGATAGTCACTAATACTCAATTGATAATCGTTCCTTCTTACTGTAGCAAATTCGTGTTTTTGACTCCATTTTCGAGGCAAGGTTATAGTCATAAATCTGATAGATTCTTTGTTCGATTATATCGTTTTCTCTAGCAAGTAAATCAATGTATCTTTCAAACATGTTGTCCGAGAACTGGCGGTATGTCTGATCATCTGCCTTCAAACACAATTTTGATTCCTTCTTACGATAAGGATTGGTCTTTCTTTTCAAAATGGAACGAGGGACTTTGATATCCTTTGTAGTTGAATGAAGTCTCTTTGCATTTGGAAGGTCCATTTCATCTAACTTTCGTTTTCTTGAATTTTCTGGCTCATTGATGGGCAACTCAGAGTCATCATCCGTGGCGATGTCGCTCAAATCAGACTCTTCAGTGATGGTGGTGATTAATTGGTCTGTTTCTTCAAGTTCTTGGATTTCAGACCCTCTCTTGAGAATTTTTGACTTCTTAGCACGAATGACATCAAGCTTCTTAAGAAACCTGAGCTTATTTTGTTGGTATCTTTTCGTGATCTTGGATTGAGCTTGCTTACTCTTTATAGTCCAGAATGAGTTCTTGGAATATTCAGAACGAAGTGGTTCGGTACCAGATGGTTCCTTTGAAGTTGGAACAGTCACTGGTGCTTCATCCTCAAAGAATGTTTGGGTGGAGCAGCCGGCAAATACAACCCTCTTACAAGTCTCGAAAGACTTGCGAGTAGTGTTGGAAAAAGACGAGTTTTGATGCTCTAAAGAAAGCTTAGATTCAGAGGCAAAACTAAGGTCGCTAGCATCGTTGGCTTCCTCATCATTTTCAGTGTCCTCTGATGAACTTGGTGGACTTGAGTGGAAGTTTTCACGTAATATGGATGATTTTTCAAAGCCAAAAATTTCGGCTGCAGTCATAAAAGCTTCATCAGGAACCCTTGATTGCGAATTAGACTCTTCTTCCCAGTCCTCGATGGTATCAAAGTGAGATACTCCAGGTGGGGAAGCCCCATTTTCCTCAAGAATAGAGGCTTCTGAAGTGTTGGAACAAGGAGCTCTGTAAAAAGCTTCCTCTTCTTTTGGTTGTCCGGAAACTCTATTTTCTACAAGGGAATTAGAAGTTTCCATTCCCTCAGGAACTGAAGTGACAAAACTGACTTCCTGGGGCACAAAATCTAAGTCAATCAAATTGGCAGACTCGACTTGGGAACACACATTTTCCAAAGGTGGTGAATTAGATGTTCCCTTTGAGTTGTCAAGCCAAGTTTCAATTGTTTCAAACTCGTCCAGTTCGTCAGAGTCGGAATACAAGTCAACCAAGTCGGATAATTCGGTGATGGAAGAACAGCCTTCCATAACATTGGGATTAGATGGCCTGTCCTCTTTAGCTTCATCACTGGCGGTGCGCTTTTGAGTAAAAGCTTCCAGCTCAAGTGTGTCTAACCAGCTGATTAAGTCGGGTGCAAAACCATCCTTCTCGACAGGAATAGCGTCAAGCTCAGGCTTAGTGACATCGAGTTCAGTCAAGACAGGCCCGGTAGTGGACTCGACAGGTCCAAGCTCTTCGTGGTGGACAACCCTGGGTTTCTTAGCAATTGGCTTGCGAACAGAAACGGTATTTTGGTTGGCGGGAAATACAAGAGAGAGCTTTCTGTTGAGTTGCTTTCTTTGTCTTGTTTGCAAACGCTTGTTAGCCTTGCGGTCGTAGGAAGTTGCCGAAGTCATCTTCTTAAACTTTAAGGGTGGACAGTGGTGGTGGAAATTCCTCTTTGCTAACTTAGGTGTACAAAGTTTACAAAAGTTTGTAGTTGGACTATAGTGGGACTATAGGATGATAATTAAGTGGAAATTATCTCTTGGAATGTGGTAGGGTTTAGCTGTCAAAGAAGCTTTTACTACTACTAAATGTGATTTTCAAATGGGTTGATAGCTGTTTGCTATAATGTGTGGTTTTTAACAAGAGTGGGAAAGTGGGATGGAAACTCTTTGAATAATAGGGACTTTGGGAGAATGAAAGTCGCTGAAGTTCTGCTGTTAAATTGTAACTGAAATATCGCGTAAATATGGCTTATACAATGGAAGTTAAGCGTACGTGTAGATTCAGTTGAAGAAGAGAGGGAACAAGATACTTTGAACTGTTTGGAACTTATTGCGTACTAAATAGAAGGGAAAATAATGTTTACAAATAGGATGCAAAAAGTTACCATAGTTAAGGGTGCATAGTTAAAAATGCGTCGTACTTCGAAAATCTAATGGCTGCGAAATTTTGAAACACTTTGAATACTGTAGTTAAAGGTGGGGAAGCAAATACGTGATAGAAATGTGGTATACATCGGAACTTAATGATATATCGCATATTTGAGACTTTTGAATGTGACTGTTTGTGTTTTATTTAAAACTTTTCTTGCTAGTCTTGTTAAAGCAAAAGACGTGCTCTCAACATATTTGGTTGGTGCTTTGAGTAGTGTTAGAAGTATAAGGTCCCTTTCTAAGGAGTTTCACCAGTCCCACTTGAGGAGAAGGTAAACCGTTTTTTCTTAATGAACTTTTTTTTAAATAGGCCATACTAATCCGAAAATTACATCATATCAATTTGAAGTCAAAGACATGAAAATACAGAGATAAACCAAAAGATAGATGATCATCAGATCACTCAAGCTAGTGAAGAGTGTCTTATGTGAGTCAACTATCTATATTGTCCACTAAGAAAGTATATACGGTACTATTTAATTCTCTCTTCAAGATTTAACCTCTTGAGTTTCTATAAAATCTCAATTTCTCTACAAAACATCCATTATTCTTCGCCAAAACTCTCCCTGTACCACCCTAATCCCCACTTCTATGCCTTCTGCACTTTGTGTTTTCAAACTTTTCGTAGTCTACAAGTATTGATACGAGTTCGTTTCGCCCAAATCCCAAAGACACAAGAGCATCAACTTCCGCAGAGTCTAATCTCAAGCTTGACTTTACGACATTAAATGTCATTTACAAACAGTACAAAGAGGTTTAGAATTGATAGATGAGTTCTTTCATTTGTTCAGATTGACCTCATCGGCGTAGGAGGTTGTCGATATATCATCAACATCACCACCAGTTACTCTTTGTAAAATAGCCTTCAATCGATTTAACAAGAATCTTCTTGAGAATCAGTTAAGACCTATCATTTTAGATAGTGAGTTAGTTTAATTTCATTGAAAGTTTCATCATCTTGATATTATTTCAATAAGTTATCAATAACCTCACATTGGAGTTATCGATTTTCTTCACAGTTTAGTACATACATCGTTTGATCTTCATTACATCACTCCTATATCATTTCCATGACACTTGCTTTGCTCGACAACTTGGCTATCGCTGATGCCCGGGTCATCATGTCTCCAAAACCGACCAATGGCCTTCATCCCCATGTAAACCTGAGACTAGTGTCGACCTTTTTAATTCGTCTTGTTCTCGATATCAAGTTCCGGGCCATCTTCACCCTGTTCAACTTCCAGTGTATACATGTGCCACTCAACCGCCAGGGGTGAAGATCAATGCAGCTCATCTACATCTTTGGCTGCATCGCCAAAGTTTGACTTCGTCCAAACCTACATGTTTTGGGTAGGAATAGCCGGGAAGAACATTCTATGGTATCCACTGGCCTGTTTTCCATCACCAAATATGCCATAGGGGCAGTTTAAAATTTGACTCCTCTTAATTAGGGACGAATTACTCTGACTGGACATTTGGATACTTCAGTTACGGGACTCGAGCCCCTGGAGTATAGCCAGATTCTATCTACGGCACTGAAATATTCGAATTGGATGAAAAAATTAGCAGATCGAGCCGTTGAGTTGGCATTTGTGGCCGTGTACTCTCAATCGCAGAACCAATGATAACACTTAGCTTAGGCTGCTTTATAACGCCCCGGACTGGTGGACCCACTGGTAGTTGCACGCGATGTCTTTATAAGCGATGATTTTTTCAAGAGTGCCGTAAGCAATTACTACAAAGATTACGCTAGCCTTATCAGCAAAGGCACCGCTTCAATTTGCTCGGAAGCACAGGCAGAAAACGCATCACTTGAGGCTTTTGTTCAAAATTACAGTACGGCATCATCGATCTTCAACTAACCCTGGTGATGGGGACAAATCTCTAAATTTTGTACTTCTACCTCAATCTTGAAGCATGATCCCATCCAATTCTTATTGAACAACCTCAAGGTGGATTCCAGACTGTTCTGGATCATTTGTCTATTGTAGTTTGGCCGCTTGGTCAGAGCTGGGTTCAGATTTACGAACAGGGTTCCTTCAAAGGGGAATTTCTTTGTCGGTGATCCTATGAACCCTTAGTGGAATTTAGGAATGTCTCCCATAAATCTCGTAGATATACGTTCCCTGGACCAGTTCCCGATCTTCCCCTCGGGAGTTCGAGTTTCCGCCGCGATTCTTCTCCTACTCCTTCCTCTCTTATCCAAGGGGTGCTTTGGGGCCGTACCATATCTATCTTGTTCTAGACTAGTGGAAGTTTCAGATAGCGACGGTTCCTGGGGATACGAGCTTCCCAATTGGGCGACAATTTTCACAGATTTAGACGTTTATGACACAAGATAACAGATTGGGATTTTAGTGTTGCGAATGCCAATATAGGTCTAATAAAGAAAGGAGTCAAGGCCGCAACAAATTTGTGCATTGATTACATTGTCACCTCTTTGGGCATTCGATGCCCTGTTTCAAGAGATACGATGAACTCGTTACGTTTCGCTTTGGTTGACCACGTAAATACGGCGTCGTTTCCTCCTAAATGATGATGCAAATATTTCCCTATTAGACCAAATTTTTCACAATGAAGCTCACCACTGTTGCAGCTTGTCTCTTTGCTGGTGTCGCCACAGCACAACCTTTCAAGCGTGCTATCAACAACACTGCTTTGGCAGCTTCAATCCCAGATTCTTCCAACAATGAGGTCCATACTAGTTACGGGAAGCCATTTGCTATCTACCAACCAAAAGCTTTCGTTGTTTCCATGTTCGAGTTAGAAAGAGATCCATGGTTGGAAGCGCTCGACTTTGTCCACAACATCACCATCCCAGGTCTCTCTCCTATGTACCCAACCATCCACTGTACTACCAACTACTCCATTTGTCAAATCACCACTGGTGAAGGTGAAATCAATGCCGCTGCTTCCATCACCGCCTTGACCTTGAGTCCTTTGTTCGACTTGACCAAGACCTACTTCTTGATTGCCGGTATTGCTGGTGGTGAACCTCAACATACCACCATTGGAGGGGTCACCTTTGCCAAGTACGCTGTGCAAGTTGGTTTGGAATACCAAATCGATTACACCGAATACCACAACACCAACCCTAACTGGACCACCGGATACTTTGCTTATGGAACCGATAATCCAACTGAATACCCTGGTAACGTTTATGGTACCGAAGTGTTCGAAGTCAATGAAAACTTGAGAGACCGTGCCGTTGCATTGGCCTTGAATGCCACTCTCAACAACGGTACCGATGAAAATGCCGCTTTCAGAGCCTTGTACAACTACACCGCTGCTAGATCTTTGCCAACTATCACCAAGTGTGATGTACTCACTTCCGACAACTACTACGCCGGAAACGTTTTGGGTGATTACTTCTCCGACTTCTCCAAGTTGTTGACCAATGGAAGTTCTGAGTATTGTTCTACTGCCCAAGAAGATAATGCCTCGTTGGAAGTGTTCACTAGATTAGACCAATACGGTCTTGTTGATTTCGACAGAATCGTTGTGATGAGAACCATTTCTGACTTCGCCAGACCTCCTCCAAGTTTATCCAACAACACTGTTAAGTTCTTCACCAACACCAGTCAAGGTGGAATCAGTGCTTCCCTCGACAACTTGGTACTTGCTGGTTCTCCTTTGATCCATGACATCATTGAAAACTGGGACGAAGTCTATGAAGATGGTTCCGAATACCTGTCTAAGAACTATGTTGGTGACATTTTCGGTACTTTGGGTGGCACCCCAGACTTCGGTAAGTCTTCTTTTGAAGTCGCCTAGTTGCACTTGCACTTTCTCCCCGTAGTGATCAAATTGATCCTTTGATATTTTATTCTATCTATAAAGTATCCAATTTTCGCAACCAAGATTTTGAACAAGTATAGAGTTGTTCACTTTTGATAAAATTATAGTATATACCAAAAATTGACGTTATTAAATTTCAGAGTTTCTATGAGCTTTCTACAATGCTTTGATATGAATTTTCCAGGATGACTTTTGTAAAATGATCAGCCCCGATAATCCAACACTCAGTAAAGGGGGACCATTCAAATGCAAATCTGAACACACTAAATTTACGTTTAGTTTTTTAAAGTATAGTTCATTTGAAACTAATTGTATTTATATAAACTTGAGCAAAGAAGTAAAGGCTTTCGATAAAAAGTGCTCTAAGTGGATTGATCTAGGCGATATAAAAGATTTTATACCGGGTATAATAAAATAATGTCATGGTGAATAGGTGAAGGAAAAGCTTTACTGACCAACTCCTTCCACTTCATTATATAAATGATTTTCTTTGAACGTAATGTCTGGGGGTGGCAATTGGTCAGAAGCTTCTGCATTTTCAAAGACATAGTCGTAGTTGTTAATCAACTTCTCTAAAATCGAATTCATAAATCCAAAATTGTTAATTAAAGAATCCAAGCTACTAGCTTCGGTAAAAGCTGGACCAATGACCGTAGCCAAATTAGAAGTAGTCATCTTGTTAATATCACTGAATTGACTGATCTTTTGTAAATGTTTCAACAACAACTTCAAAGTATGGAGGTTGACTTCAGGTAACATTTGTAACGTCTCCTTGTATTGGTCAATGATTTTGAACTCATCTGTTTGTTCATCCATGTGTTGTTGTTTCAAAGCAAAAAAAGATCCGATTACCTTGTCAGTAAATAATGCGTCTGGCAATTCACGGAAGTAAGACTTGACTACACTGGTGAGTGTGTGAACATCATATGTTCTTTCTTGGAAATTAAGTGTACCTGTCTTGTCGATGATGGCTTTGACATTATTCAACTCGCTGATTGAAGAGCTGATTCTATAAATACCAACATCCTTCAATCCTTCTTTTTCAATCTCTTCGAATATTGTGGTCAAAATTCTTGGTGCCAATGACTGTTCACGATTACATACAACAGCAATTGGAATACCGAAAGTGGTGAAATTATGGTTGGACTTGAAATTGAGAGTACGAGAATAGAACCAATGTCTATTGGCATAATTCAACTTCACCAACCAGTCATTCCATTCACTTTCATTAGGTGCCTGGAAAAAGTAATCAACATTGGAGTTTTCAGAATCAATAATGAAACATAAAGGTAATAAGTATGCTGGAAATAACTTGATATTTCTTAAAGAAATTATCAAAAATGGCTTTTGTTTAGGGTCCATTTGACCATCGGCAGATGGTAAGTCTTTGGAAGCAACAATTCTCTCTGATGTCGAATTGGACAACCCAGAGACATTAAGAGAAAACGGCCTCGACTTGGTAAATAAACCACTGATTTTGAATCTTGAAGTCGAGTTCGATTTGTATGATAATGATTGCCTTCTCAACGACGATGCTGAAGGCTTCTTGTTTAACGATTGACTCAAACCGGGGTTATTGACAGATAGAGTACTAGTTGTTAAAGTGGAGGGAGCCACATTGTTGCTAGAAGTGTTGTTGGTAGCATTGGAAATTGTTTGATTAAGGTAATTTGATGTTTCCTTTGATTTATCTCTCAAATTCTTCTTCTTATTTTCAACAATCAAAAGCTTATGCTGATCGTGTAAGACCAGTCTGAACAATTTCGTCTTATCTTTCTCTAGGAATGTGAATTCTCGAAGACTTTGATTATTGACTAAGGATTCATCCAATTTCAATAAAAAGTCAAACTCTCTAGTCTCATGGTAACTTGTCTCATGGGACTCGTTCGAAGTTTCTATATCTTCAATGCTGAGTTCTTTGATCAACTTGAAGATCAAATATCTCTTATTGAAGTTAATATTTTGTTTGTAGAAACTTGGACATTTGTTAGTTTCAATCAAGTTCTCAATAATCCAACAGAAACATGGCAACAAGGGTTCCGTGCTTTGCAAATCACTGAGTTTCAAATTCTTCGGTAACAACAGGTTCAAATCGTCATAAGTTGAGCTAGTGGGTTCGTCATTGTTCAAGAAATTGGATGCCTTAATCCACAAATTGGTGAAAAGTCTACTTTCTGGTGAATAAATCACATTTGTGACCGCAGTCTCAATACACGAAGGAATGCTATCCTTACCTCCTTCAAAGACAAACTGATTGTCGCTCATTTTCAATTTGGATATTTTGACCATAAGCAATAAAGTCTTCATTCTGTCTAATCTCTCATCGACAGTGATGTTGAGATCTGTAAGTTGAATTAGTAAATAACTTCTGAACTTGAAATAGAGCTTGAACAACTTTCTAAACACCAATGGAAACTTTTTCAACAACAATTGTTTTTCATTAGGATCTACTAATGATTCAAAATAATTGAAGATATTGGAAATTACCAAGTTTTCATCGGTCACATTACTTTTCTGTAAGTTGAATTCCAACAATGAATTATTTTCGAAAGCATTTTCTAATATCTTGAATACCTTATCCCAGTCTTCTGACCTTACGCCTTTGTAGAAAACAGCTAATAATTTGTTGAACTTGAGTAGGAATTTTTCAATCTTGACCACATTTTTGTGACCTGGTAAGTTTCTGTTCATAGGAACATCGTGAAGGGAATTGCTGAATCTGAATTCGCTAATTAGATATTCATCAAATTTCAGGATTTCAATAGGTCTGTAAGTTTTCTTGACGAATAATTTCTTGAGCTTCTTATAGTAATTGACCAAACTTTCAAATGATTTCTCTAAAGTAGGATCAATCTTATTGGAATTGTACCACTGCAATATCTCGTTACTGAACAACTTTAAAAGCTTAATCAAAATCTTCTTGTTTGTCAAATCAAGGGAAAAATTTGAGTAAAAGTTGTTGATCAAAACAATCAAAACCTTCAAGATATTGATTTGTATCTTGAGTAATAATTCATAGTCGACATCTCCCAATTCGTTCAAGTCTACTTCTGTGTCCAATGACCAGTTTGGAAACTCCATTGGAACATGCGATTGGTGAGGATAGCCAGTAGAAGAAGAATCGCTGTTTGTTTCGTCGTCAGCATTCCTGAGTAAGTACAACTTTTTCATTACTGAAATCACTGCATTACCAGAATTGATGAACCTATGGGCTAACTTATCCAACAATTCTTTAGTAGTAATGAAAGAATTGTAGTTCAATAAGAATACAAATCGATATTCTGTTAAGTCCAATGCAACGTTCTCATCAAAATACTTCGAGTCGATTAACAACAAATCAACCAATTTGTCAATACTAGCATACTTAGGAATGTACTTGTAAGTTTGTGTAGTTCCAAGTCCATTTGAAGATTCTGAAGATATCACACTATAATTATTAGGTTTTTTGATATTTCCGACATTAGCGTTAGCGGGGTTGGTGGAGGAAGGTATATTTCCGGTGTTGGCATTATTGCCATTTGGATTTGGTGATATTGAAAAATTGTTAAACTTGTCTGAATTCAAAATATCATCAACATCAATTCCCAATCCTGGAACATCATCTTCGTCATCCATATTGTCTACATCATCCAAAACATTCAAAGTTGAATTGCCCGCATCAACCCCACTAACAAAATCATCGATTCTGAAAGTGAGCTCATCGTCAATAACTAAGTTGTGCTTGTTGATTGATGGGTCAAGGATCTGTTGCAATTTCGAGTCTTTCACGGTAGCAGTACTAGTGCTCGAATTGACTAACTCATCATACTTTGATAAATTTATCTTGAAATAATTGTTATTAAAAGTTGGAATTCTTGTGAGTGGGTCGTTGGAAGTAGCATTCTCATTGGACATTGCAATCGGTCCTGAAATTTGAAACCCGTTCGTGCTCTTTGCTATTGATTGAGCACCTAAAGAAGCGGTAGAATCATTTGAATGGATAGATATGTTTGATGAATTAAGAGTGTGATTTCTAATGTACCCAGTCTCTGTTGGAATTGGCATCGGGATAGCTGATTCGGATGGTACTCTAAGATATGCCTCAGGTAACTCTGGCTCTAAAATTAATGAAAATTTCATAATACTTTCTAAATTCAAAGAGTCACAATTGACCTCGATAAGTCTCACCAATCTATTTTTCAAATCGTAGCTATCTCTTGTTTCATGTGCAATGTTTGCACTTTCCTTGGACTCATCATCAAAAGTTGAAGGTAAAGATTTAGTGTCATCACTATTTACCCCCAAGTACAACACTTGGTTCAAACTTTCATTCGAAAATATGAAGCCCATACTGTCGTATCGTTTCAAGACATCATCATTATATTTGATAATTTCATTGTAATTCACCAAATTAGATAGATATTCATTCCATCTATTGAATGAGTAATTTATTCTCTTCCAAATAGATTCCAACTCCAAAATGTTGCTAGTAGAACTAACTGAGTTGTTAATTACTAAATCACCGAAATATGGAATAACTTTCTCCTTAGGATAAATTTTACCTAATCCTCTTGGTGCCATAATATGATACGAGTCTTTTGGACTAGCGTTTGTTTCATCTTCATTGCTGTTATTAGTTTTAGCCGCAGAATTAGGAAGGTTTGGTGATGCTGCAGAGTTTAACCTATCAGATGCAATCGATCCATTGGCCAAATACCTTCTGTCCAATTCAAACAATACTGGTGACCAATCATTCTTCAATAATTTAATGTAGTCAGGTTTGACCAAAGACCATACTCTTGTCAATCTTAAAACAGGTTGAGATAAAATGATGGATGAAATACCAAGCCATGAAGACATATTTCCGGATTTATCCAAAAGACAACCTAAATCAATCCATTTCTCCAAAACTCTAGCTTTACGTTCTAAAACTGAGGAACTAAGGCCATTAGAACCACTAGTACCAGAAACTGGAGAGTTTTCAATGAACAAATGGTTGATCAATAATCTTGATAAATAGTGGATGTGATGATCGTTGTTGAAAATCAATGGGTTTTTCTTATAAAAGAAATCAAACAAAAGTGGATTCGAACTGCTGTTTGTATCAAGTCCATTATTAATTGAAGAGTATAATAATAGGGATTTGTCGATGTTTGAATTCCATTTCCTGAAAAATTTCAAATCAATAGCACTGATGGCTGCAGAAAAGTCAATGAGGTTAACATCATTATAAAATACAAAGGCATTTAAATCTTGAAATGGATTGATATCGTTCAATGCTAGTTGGTCGTTTGAAACTAGATTGATCAATGATTGCTGTTTGCTCAACATTGAATTTTTGAAGTCCTGAATTCTTGAAATTTCCACACTATAATTCCGAGGTTGAGCAGCCACTTTCTTTGACTTTTTCGATCTCTCTATGTTGGAATGATCCTTGTCTAACTTTTCAATATCGTTCTCTGTTTCCAAAACTTTCAGTTCTTCGTCTTCTTCGTCATCTTCTTCTTCATCTTCTGGCTCTTGCACATTTTCGGACTCTTCATGCGAATCTAAAAACTCGGATAAGATTTCCAATATTCTCAAGATGTATGGTGCAATGTCAGATTTCAATAAAAATCCATTGAAATTTTCTTCAATATTGTAAAGAATATACAACACTTTCTGGATGATATTAGATAAATTGTATCTTCCCTCAAACTTATTTGTAAAAATGGACGTCAAATATGTACAAATCAATTTTAATATTTTTCCGAAGGAAGGCAAAATTGGCATTGTGTTGATAATTGATAGGATCGAGTTTTCATCAAGTTTGTCAGTGTTAAACAAAATGAAATGAATCAATGATTCAATGGAATTAGTTCTTGAGGTGGTTGGGTTGAAAGCAAGTTGGATATTTGATGTAGATGGCGGGAATTGATGGGATCCAAAGTCATACCCTAGATCTGGATGCGGCACAGTAGTCTCAAAGTAAGTGATTGAGTACTCTGTGGGTTCGAGTGGTTCTGTTGGGCCAATGTTAGCAACGGAAGTGGTAGATCCAGTTGGGTTTCCAGTTATTGCTGTGGGTCCACCGATATCATGAACTGTTATGTTCGAGGAGTTGGATTGCTTGAAAAATTCATTATTTGGGGTAGATGGTAAGGAACTGGATGATTTGGATGCTTGCTGGTTTCCATGAATATTAGGAGCTTGCAAATCTGGAGGGATGATCAGCGATTGGCTGGTGCTATTTGTCGTTGAAGGAACAGAATTGCCCGGAACACCTGGCAATGAACCCTGACCATTTGGATCTTGCGAATCACCTAATCTGAAGCTCTTGATATTCAATGTTGGAGGCGTTTTGTACAAGTACAAGTGGGAACCTTTCAACTCGGCTCGGTAAAGTTTCAAAGTACGTTCACTGATTTCGTCGGCTGAAGCAGCATTGACCATAACATTTAACCACGCGTTTTTGACCGTCTTCGTGTCGTAGTCGGATCTGGCTAACGATGCCACGGATTTGGGTGCCTGAGGAGGTGAGCTCTTAGTGAGCGAGGTTGAAGACGTGTTCAAGGTGGAATTGATCGATGTGGAGTGACTGTGGCCGGGCATTGATTTGTTATTTCCCGGGTTGTAATTGTGAATCGAGCCAGATTCGTGGATGGAGGCGACAGTGGTGTTGGCCAAGGTGGAATAGTCGTCCTGAAAGTCTTCCGAAATGGTGTGGTTTGAAGTGTCATAATCTGGGATTTGGTGGGAATGTTGTTGGGGGTTTTGTCGTTGATACTGAGGATCATTGGGGCCGTAGAGTTGCTGGGTGCTCGACAAGCTTTTCCTTTTATCCCGCTCTTTTCTCAGGGACCAGATTTTTCTCATAATGACTCTATGAAGGTGATTTGAAAAGTATCAAATCAAAGAAACACGTCCAAGTAGTAGATGAACGAATAGATATAAAAGTGAGTGTGACGACGAATGAGTTCGTAGAGTCAATTGATGTAGTTATGGGGCGATTTGAATAACAAGCCACGACTCAAAGTGTTGGGGAGTGGTTGAAAACTGGATTCCAATGCTATTAACACGAAACAAGAACGACAACAAACACAGCGGATCCACTATGTAGTTGATGAAGGTGGCAAGCAGATGGAGGAGATGGGAGGGGGTACGATTCGAAAAGAAAGGCGATGGAAGCGGAATTCGGTTTCGTTTGTTACGGTGTCGGTGGATGAGATTGATATATTTATTGTTTCTTTCACTCCGTCTAAAATTAAAAAGTACGTGAGACGATATTCGCTCCCTCTACAGTTTCAGAAGTGAGCAATGGAGAAGAAAAAGAGAGGGAAGAAAAGTGAGAGTGTAGGAGCAAAGCGAGAATTGGAAAAGAGAGGGGGTAATTAAAAAATAGAGACAGCAGACAGGAACAGACAGGAACAGATCAGACACAGACGAGGTTTTGGAGAGATGGAAAGCACTTTATTACGGAAAGTTAACTAGCGTACGTGGTCTATCTGTCTGCCTAGTGGCTAGCTTTCACTGGTGGGAGTTTTTATCTCGCTCGTTCTTTTCTTCTCCCTCGTCTAACAAGAACAATAACAGCCCCCGGATCACAATTGGACGGACTTTTTCTGCATTAGGTAAATGGGCACAGAATAGTGCAGTGAGACAAATGAACAGTTTAGCATTACTATGCATGGTCCTGGAGTGGGGACACCATAGCTAGTGTAGTAACACGGTGGTGTTGTGGATTGTCACTGATTCGGTAGACACAATACATTGGCACCGTTACCTTAATTATCGACGCGGGTGACTCCTAACTGTATATTGACTGCGTACACATCTATATTGATTACCTATAGTGATTACCTATACATACGTTTCTTGATTACACTGAGGGAGTGTAATTGTACCGTAACCGACCACTGCTAAGCTCTGTCCGAGCATTTGTTGATGTTGGATCGATTATCCCCTGGACACTGTACTGCCAAAAAGCTTATCTCATACTGTTCTTGGTACAGCCTTCCCTAATCCTCCGCCTCCCTCGTCGCGTGTCCAATTTTTCGACGTGTCGGACACCCACATTCACCGCGCAGAGACACTTAAAATCTCGTACCTTGTGGCAGTATGCAGTGACAACCGAACACATTCCACTGTCTGCGCGGGTAACATTTGCGAGCTACTTGGGTGACGTAGTCGTGGGGCATTACGATCTACTCCAAGAATAAGTAGGTGAATTGTACACTCTTTTCTATTTTCTTGGTGGGTCGACTTTGCCCCAATTACTTTCTATGGTTCTCAGTAGTCCTAGACTTTTGTCATTATAGTCTCGCCAATTGGGTATTCTTCCAAACCTGTTCATGCCTCGCATCCTGGTCTGTTCCCACAGTAAAAACTGATTACTCCTCCACGATACCTGGATCCTGGAATTTGGTGATGCGCCCCTTCTTGCATTTCTTGATGTCGGTAACAACTACGGCTCTGGGTGGTATTGTAATGTCTGCAACCGAAGTCCATGTAGGAGTTTTGGGGCGAAAGAATGCAAAATTGGAATAGGGCGAAAACTACTGATCTTGCCCCATGCAGTACCGGACTTACAAACGCAATGTCGTGTTTCACCTCTCTTATACTTGGCGCCCATTCCTTGACCCATTCCCATGTCTTTAATCTGTTTCTGGATAAATAGTTCACGCTATTGTTCAGTTACTGGGACACCGGGCATTCTGTTGAAAAATTATCAATTATACCAAGTAGGGGTGGATCTGGGAATGTATGGCATTAGAGATGAATCTAGATTCGACAATTAGTAGATGGACACTTTTATAACAAGCTTTATGATTCTGTTCAAAAACTACAAGCACATCTCTTAATGCTTTCGGCATCCTAATCTTCTATTTTTTCTTGATATTTTCAACTTTTCGTACTTTTTTAGCTTTTTCACCTCATGAACTTTGCGCACGTTAACTAGTAGATCTCTATTTTTCCCCATGTGACCAGACCAACGGGCAGCATCATCCCTACTACCAGTTCTTCTTTCGGTGCACCACTCGGTCTTACACCAACCCGTTTCCAGTACGACTACCAAAATAAACTTTGGTGTTCTAAAAATTGGCTTTGATCGTCTCAATATCGATCAAACTATAAGTTCTGGTAGCGCATTATCTGTACTGTACAATGTCTACTGATTATTACATTTTTGATCATTGTGCAGGTCGACCGATTATGACTCTTGTTAGTCTTGTATTTAAACTTTACTAATATATAATTCCTTCTATATACATGTTCTTTCTTCTTCGAGATATTATGTGTTATTCTCCTGCTTCTTCCTCCCTTCTTTTACTCGTCCTTTTTCTTAGCGATCACTCACTTTTTATTCAACTACTGCTTCTTTACGTCTCTCACATTTCCAAACGGAAGCACTGAATCAATACGTTCCACTCCACTGAACAACATGGCGATTCGGTCAATGCCACATCCCCATCCTCCGGTAGGGGGAAGCCCTAATTCCATCGCTTGAATATAGTTCCAATCGGGTATTAACAGTTCCGAGTCGTTAAATTCGGATTTGGCACTCTGCTGAAGCTGAAACTTGGTAAGTTGCTGATATGGCGAATTTTCTTCTTCGTAAGAATTGACGTATTCTTTACCATTGATGAAGAGCTCGAAACGAAGTGAAATATCGTATTCACGCACCGGTTCTTGCAGATTTCCCGAATATACAATTTTTGTAGATTTGGCGAGCGCTGATAATGCAGAGGGTTGGTTGTAGATAATCACCGGAGTATTCGCAAAATCATTCGAAATAGATTCCAAGTATATTCCTGACAAGTTATCCAATAAACTTGCCGGTGAAAGATTTTTGGGTAATTCCAATTGAATCGAATTGTAATACTCCACCAAGTTCTTTGAGTCTAGTTGCAATGGTAGCTTTTTACCTGTCTTGGCTTCTAATGTAGGAATGAATTCATACTTTGGAAACCCTCCTTGAAAGTTGAGACTTGGAAGAGTTCGAGCTAAATTGGAATTTTCACCTGCTCTGAAAGAAAGTTCTTTGTGCATGTTAGCAAACAAATCTTCAGTCAATTTGATTAAATCATTTAGTCCAATATATGATTGATAAAATTCACAGGTCGTGAATTCAGGGTTATGCGTTGCATCCACCCCTTCGTTTCTGTAGTTGCTTCCAATTTCAAAGATTTTGTCAAACCCTCCGACAACCAATCTTTTCAACCATAATTCTGGCGCTACGCGGAGTTGTAATTCGTTGTCTGCATCTGAAGATATAGCATTCGTCTTTGTCTTGAATGGCTGAGCATTAGCACCGGTTCCAGGACCTGCAAGTGTCGGTGTTTGAACCTCCAAAAATCCTTTTTCTATCAAAAATGATCTTATAGATTGTGTTACCCAAGACTTGATAAGAATAGGGTTTCTTGATTCTTCATTGGCGAGATAGTTCAATACTCTATTGGAATTTATTATTCCCCGATCAACCAAGCGATTCGGTACCATAGTTAAACATGGCGAAAGCATGCTGACTGGTTTAATCAACTTCACAGTAAGTTCTCCGACATTGGTCACAGATGCTGTGCCCGTACAAATGACAGAATCTCCTTTTTTGAAAAACTGATGGATATCATCGAATTCATCCCTGGATATTCCCATGAGTCTATTGCTTGCCATGACTTGTAGACGAGTGTTATCTTGGACCAAATCGATGAAGTACATTGCCTTTCCTGATTTTCTAATTGAAGCGATCTTTCCCTCAATTATGCATGTCCCTGGTGCTTTCTTATCAGTGTATTGAGTGAAGTCATGATTTTCAAACTTATGACGAAACAGTTGGATACGAATTGGTTTACTTCCATTATCCAGTTGAGCAGCCTTTCTGGCTACGTATATGGGAGGATAGTAGGGTTCTGAATCTTTTGAAATTCCTGCCTTTCGATTTGAATAGTTGAGTGCCTCTTGTTCTTCATGATCTTCATTTTCTATGGTGGAAGTGTTTGTGCTGTATCTAGCTATGGATCTCCCTGAAGAAGTGAAACAACTGGCATTATTTGAGACTTTGGGCCATTCTCGTATTATAATTGATCTAATGGGAAATACACGAAACATTTTCGTTCCACTATTGATCTATAAAGCACCTGAAACTTGAAGTCTACAAACGACTTCGAAGTATCTCCACTATATGCAAACCAACGATTTGGATCACCAACAATGCTTTCAGGACTCTCCTGAAACAACCACTTTGATCGTGTTACTCAGTTTCTCATCCACGTCCTACATCTATTGGTTTCCCAGTCTGGTTCATAGTGCGAAAGTCTTAAGATCTATAGCAAGTTTTACTGTCATCAATTCGTTGAATTCTATTTATTCATAGAGTCTTGTGATCTAATTCTGTTTGAGGTATCTTGATTTTTCGGTCACCATTAAACTACCACTAAACACATCATAATTTACTTAAAAATAGTTTGAATTATAGCTATCTACCCAGATATAAATCATTGCACTTGTTTCCAAACACTAACCTTATCCTTTAGTGTTGTATACCTTCGAATCTTGAGATGACCGAGATCGCTAACGAAAATTTTTATACAATCAGCAGATAGATCACAGTCAACAAACCCAAATTGGAGGGATTAACAATCAATATACACAACTCAAAATGGATTTCGAAACACGGGAATTTAGGGACGGAGTCCGGCTCTCGTGGAGTTCATTACCAAAGTCCAAGCTCCAACATCAAAGAAATGTTATTCCAAGTGGTAGTTTATACACCCCATTGAATAATAAATCAGAGGTTCCATACCTCGGCAACGAATCCATTAACTTGTGTCGCCAGTGCAGAGGAATCTTGAACCCCTATGTCCATGTAAACAATGAACTTTGGACTTGTCAATTCTGTGGCTTCACTAATCGTTTACAATTTGGAGCTGATGAAAATGGCCAAGCAACCTTTCCACCTAGTCTCAGTCCTGAATTAACCACTGTGGAATACCTGACAGGTCGCTCGAGTGCATTACCGCCAATATTTTTCTATGTTGTCGACACCTGCTTTGAAACAGAGGATGTCGAAGATGCCTACAAAGCATTGAAAGAATCGTTAGTAATTTCTTTGAGTCTTCTTCCAGAAAACGCTTTGGTAGGACTCATCGGATATGGTAAAAATGTTCAAATATATGATCTTCTTGCCAATGATAAGACTCTGTTTACTTTTAATGGTTCGAAAGAATATACTTTGGAAGAGATTCAGAAGTCATTAGGGTTTTTGGGTCACGGTTTAAGAAACGTTCATAAACAAAAATCACCTTTAGATGCAATTTTAGGATCTGCTGGAGGCCGCTTTCTCCAGCCAGTTAATTTGGTAGAATATCAGCTAACGAACATTTTAGAGAGCTTGGTAACAAATACTTTTCCCCGCTCAAAGTTTCTGGAAAGACCTTATAGGGCTACCGGTAGTGCTTTGAACATTGCATCGCTTTTATTGAACTCAATTTTAGGAGACCACATCACCACAACTGGTGGTCATATATTGTGTTTCATTGCTGGCGCTTGTACTTATGGACCAGGTAAAATTGCAGATGAGCAGTTAAAGGTTCCGTTGAGATCTCACCACGATATCGAAAAATCTTTACTGGAAAGCATTATACTGGCACCCAATACGTCCACAAAGACCAAAGTTGACATATCCTTGTTCAAAAGTGCAAAGAAATTTTATTCGCAAGTCACCAAAGGCATTGTAGCTATGGGGTTAAGTTGCAATTTTTTTATTGGAAGTTATGATCAGGTTGGTTTGTACGAAATGGATGAACTTTGTTACAAAAGTGGAGGTGTTGTGGTAATGAGTGATTCATTTAGTACATCTATCTTCAAGAGGAGTTTCGTGAAGTTCTTCAGAAAACAAGATGAAGATTCCGAATTTTTGGACATGGGATTCAATGCTACCTTAGAAGTCAAAACCACCTCAGATTTAAAGATTTTAGGACTAATTGGGAATGCTACAGCGTTACCAGTCAAAAAGGAAAACAAGTTTGCAGGAAATTCGATTGCAGTTGCAACCATCGGTGAAGGTGGTACAACCTCATGGAAGTTATGCAATGTGAACCCTCAATCAACATATGCACTCTATTTTGATAAAAATGATTCAACCGCAGGGTATGCATACATTCAATTCTTGTTTCATTATCAACACCCTCGCGGGGAAATGCGCTTGAGAGTTACTACGGTTCCCGTTCAAATTGTAGCTGACTCGGATTTAAGAAGTCTTGAGCTTGGATTTGATCAAGAGGCCGCTTTGGTATTGATCGCTAGAGAAGCAATCAACAGGCTACAGCCCAACAATTCCAACAACTCAAATTCCACTGTTTTCACCCAAGGTAATGTGGTAAAACTTATAGACAAACAATTGATCGATTACTGCTCTAGATTTGCTGTTTTTAACCCAGGAGTGTATGAATCGTTCAGATTGGCATCAGCATATACAATGTTTCCTCAATTCTTGTACCATTTGAGAAGATCCCCTTTTATCAATGTTTTCAATAATTCTCCAGATGAGACAAGTTTTATTAGACACATATTTATGCATGAAGATGTGGGGAATAGTTTGATTATGGTGCAACCAACATTATTATCTTATGATATTGATACTTTTGGTGCAGTTGACGAAGAAACCGGCGAGGCTAATATTGAACCAGAACCAGTATTATTGGACTCGTTGTCTTTGGGACACTCAAAAATTTTATTATTGGATACTTTTTTTCACATTTTGATTCATCATGGATCGAAGGTAGCTGAATGGAGAAAAGCGGGCTATCATGAGTTAGAAGAATACGCACATTTTAAGGCATTCTTGGAAGCACCGAAGGAGGAAGCCATCGAAATCCTAACGGATAGGTTTCCGTTGCCACGTTTCATTGATTGCGATGAAGGGGGATCACAGGCAAGATTTCTCATGGCCAAATTGAACCCTTCCACAAGCTATTCTACAAATCCAAATCATCTATTTTTCGGTGGTCAAATGGATGTATTAACTGATGATACAAATTTGCAACTGTTTATGGACCATGTCCAAAAGATTGTGGTTGCAAAAAAGTGAGACAGTTTTTAATCACCATGTAGCAGGGATAATAATATATTGTACAATTAATGAAATATATATATATATATATATATATGTAGTTTACAGATTGGTCTTTTTCTTAGCTAATTTGATGGCTCTCTTTAAGAATTGAGTTTGTGTTTCTTGAACAGATCTCTTGGCTCCTTCAGCATGAGCTTCACTTTCATTGTTTCCTTCAACGTCAACTTTTGTTTCTCCTTCAGCATCGATCATATCTTCGTCTTCATCTACATCTACTTCTTCTTTTGCTTTCTTTGACGTGATCTTAACATTTTCGTCACATGTCAAGTGTTCGTTCACTTCTCCAATAAGAGCACCGTAATCATCAAAAATAAGGTCGGTTCCAACAAGTTTCTTCCAATTAGTCTCATAAATTCTTCCGTCTATCACATTCACATTATTGATGTTATCGTTAGTACTACCCACGTCTGCACTCCCACCAGTACTCGAATTATTTGATAACTTGATCAAGGGCTTTTCATGATTCAAATCCGTCATCTGAAAGTGTGCCGAAGGTTTGATTATATTATTCTTTGACCTTGGTGTATCCGAATTATTAGGATCATCAAAATCCTGATTCTTCCCAATCATGGGTATGTCTATCGTCACATAAAAGTCCTGTTGCAGTTAGTATTGTTATTATTTGCTATTTATTGTAAAACAAATTGTCTATAAACGTACCTTATAGTCTTCCTTTGGCAAATCCGATTCTCCAGTAGCCAATTCGGTAACTGGTGTTGTTTCTCTAACAGTAGGATTTTCTGCTTTGTCCTTCAATGCTTGCTCCTTCTTTTTACGCTCCACTTCTTCCTTCTTTCTTGCTTTGATGTCCTCGTCAGAACCTGCCTCAAAGCCAGAGTGAAAGTTCCAGTTCATTTCTTCCCCATCGGTTAAGAAATCGCAATTTCCATTCAACTTTAGAGTCCAGTTATCTCCATCTCTATCATATTTGTCCAAAGAACACGCACCCGCTCTTAAAAGAGTCTTGTTATCATCAAGATAGTCAAGAACGCCCTTCAATTTCAAGAGGGACAGTCCCAAAGCAATCTTGGTGGCTGCATGTGTGATGATCAAAATACGTGTATATTGAGGAAATTTGGCTTCGAAAATAGGAATGAATTTCTTCCAGAACAATTGAGCTCGTTGAAAGATTTCTTCTTCAGTTTCACCATCGAGATTGGGGATCACACCAATGGTTTCGTCACGAGGCCAGAAAGACTCCTCCACCAATACTTCAGGGAAAAATGACTTCAATCTATCATAGTTGGCTGGTTCAGGAATCACTTTTCTATTCTTTTTATACCATTCTCCCACTCCTCTCTCTAATGCAATGTTTAATGACAACATTTCTGCAATTGGTTTTCCAGTCTCGACACAGCGATAGAAGGGCGAAGACAATATAAATTGTGGTTTCTCGTTCTCTGGTAATGAAGTCAAGTAAGCTGCCAATTGTTTGGCTTGATCCACTCCATGGGGTGCTAATGGTGGATCACTATCGATACCCGTGGGATTTGGGGGATGGGGCTTGGGCAACCAATTGGCACGGTAGCCGTGCCTTGCAATGTATACTCTATTCAAAGTCATTTCACTTGGAAGATGGGGCTTTGATCGGATGATGTATCCAGAAACGTTGTTGATAATTTTTAAGATTAGTAGTTGTGTCGCGACATGTGATCTGGTTGTACTTTAAGTGGTAATGCGACACAAGTATCAACAATACATTATACTGATTATGTAAGATATTGTACATTGCCATAAAAAATATTATTATATATATCGTGTACTGGTGAAGATAAACAGACTATACACTATAGGTGCTAGTTATATGTACCCATCAGGATTGATTATTGGGCCGATAAATTTATAATTACATACCCAGATCACCACTTAACTTTTATTTATACTTATGAACATCTCTAGCCGTAGTTACACTCAAAGTGGATTTATATATTTTGAATAATTAGTTTTAATACATCAATCGATTGTCATTAAACTAGTGAAGCTTCAAACGTCGGTTCTATTTGTTTAAAGCAATAACTCCAATGGGTTTTCAACGATCTTCTTCAATTCCTTGATGTATTCACCTCCAAGAGCACCGTCTACAGTTCTGTGGTCAAAGGTACCAGTGATGGTAATGATGTCTTCAAAAACGAAGCCTTGTTCGTTGACACTAGATGGAACAGCCTTCTTATCGGTGGTTCCAATGGCAATAATGGCAGATTGTGGAGGGTTGATGATAGAAGTGAAACTGTTAACGGCTGGGTTCATTCCCAAGTTGGAAATGGTGATAGTACCACCTTGGTATTCTTCTGGGTTCAACTTACCAACCTTTGCTCTCTTACCTAAGTCCTTGACCTCCTTAGAAATTGATGCTAATCCCTTTGAGTGGGCATTCTTGACAATTGGTGTAATCAATCCGGTTGGGGTGGCAACGGCAACGGAAACGTCAACATGCTTGAAGGTTCTAATGATACCTTCTTCACCTAACCATGCAGAGTTAACTTCAGGTACTCTCAAAGAGGCAAGAGCAATAGCCTTGATCAACAAATCGTTCACAGATAATCTGTATCTGTCTTCGGCAGTTGCATTCAAAGATTGACGCAATTTCAACAATTTGGAAACAGACATTTGAGATTGCACAATATAAGAAGGAGATTGTTGGGTGGATTGAAGCAATCTGGTGGCAATAGTTTTTCTCATGTTGGAGATTGGAGCATCCTCGTAAGCGGCACCGGCTGGGGCAGCAGCTGGGGCAGCAGCGGCGGATGATGGTGCCTTGAGGTTCTCGACATCCTTAGCAAGAATTCTACCCTTTGGTCCAGAACCCTTGACGTTCTTCAATGAAAGACCCTTTTCTAAAGCAATAGTCTTGGCCAATGGAGAGGCAAAGATACGAGAGGAAGGGGCTGAAGAAGAAGAAGAAGAAGAAGAAGAAGAAGAAGCAGGCTTGGATTCGGTCTTCTTTGGTGCATCATCGGATTTTTCAGCTGGCTTTTCAGCTTCCTTGGATTCGGTAGACTCAGGCTTTGGAGCTTCAGCAGAGGTGGCATCTTCAGCTGTGAACAGTTCAAATGCTGCAACATCGCCTGCCTCCTCAACATAGACAGCAATGGGTCTACCAACTGGGACGTCCTTAGCACCTTCATCTATTAAAATTTTGGCCAAGAATCCTTCTTCTTGGAATTCAAAGTCCATGGATGCCTTATCAGTTTCAATTTCGGCAATAGCTTCACCTGGCTGTAATTCATCACCAACTTTCTTGGACCACAGTCCAATACCACCTTGGGTCATGGTTGGAGACAAGGCAGGCATGTTAATCACAGTGTGAGGTGGGAACTTCGACGAGTAAAAACGCACCATCCGTGGCACCACCGAACGTGAACATCTAAGTATGGCTGACATGATCAATTTGGGTCGAAAGATGTTATTAGTGTAGTCTTGAAAGAACGTAATGAAGAAACAAATAGAAATCGCTTTAGTATTTGGTTGGATTCATCGATCGCATCAGTGTCTCCCGGCGCGGACATGAAGTTCCGCACGACACTCTCTGCGCACCCCGAGTAGGGTTATTACTTTTTCTCACGACTAAGATTAGGCGTGCGAGTTGCGCGGAGTTCGTGATGTAAGTTATTCACATAATAGGAGGACTATATAGTTTCTATCTGTCTATGTGTGTTATATACATTTCATATTTGGGCGTCAAAGAGATAATGTGAGGTATTATAGCTTGTTACATCAGATGTGGGTATCAGCAGGATGCTGGATGTCAGAGAAATTGCAGTTGTAGATTTGGCATTGCCAACTGTATTCGCCGAGCTGGTTGCAAAATATGATCCAACATCGATATGGTCGCTCACTACCTCCTCCTCAAAAATCACTTCAACACCCTTATTATTCTTTAAAGAGTCCTTAGATGTTTGCCACAGGAATCTTACTTGTGATCCCCACCCGAATACTGGATCCACGTTCGCATGGAGCCACTTGGAGGTGTTAGGATCAGAGGGATACCCTGATCCGATGACTTGACCAGAAAGAAATTCCTGAGTATATAAGTAAAGATTAAGATCACGAGTGACCTTGGCTACCACTGATGCAGCACTGACAATAGGGTAAATACTATCAGCTTTTTTGGCTACTGTCACACTAATAGTAGGAAAGTGCGATTTTAATTTTGATTGATATGAGACTGGTGGACCAACTGTATCAACAAATATTTCAGTGACATTGACCCCCAATGCAAGAACTTCTTTTATTAATTGGATGGTTGTATCATGAGCTTGAGCGTTTAAGTTATATGCACCTTCTCCAAGAGAGGATCTAAGCATACCAGCCAGTATATCTCTCGCAGTCATAGTTCTTGTAGCCCATCCGCAATTGAAGCTATCAATATCCTTATGAAGTTCTTTTCTTTTGGCATCTTTCAAGACTTTTGAGTCATCAAATCCCGGGAGTTTTTGATCTTTTAAAGCGTATGCAAAACCATAGACCATAGGTCCAAGCACTGGTCCACGTCCTGCTTCATCTATGCCCAACACAACCGGAGCATTCATGTCATCTTTGATGGCTTGCGGTATAGGAGAGTGGTAAGTAGTTGATTCTATAAGGGTAGAAAGCGTAACAGAAGGAGGAAGCCATTCCTCAGTTCCGTTCATTCCGTTGCTTTCAGTATTGTTTAATTTGACATCGCGATCTTCAACTAACTCTTGTTCGCTCTTTAATCCATCCTCTATTTCTTGATTCTCTTCATTTTCGTTCTTGATACCAACACGATTGGTTAACGGATCTGGTTCCGCTGTGGTCTTTCTTCTCTTATATTCAATAGTCATTCCGATCCCGAATTATCTTTACTAATTTATATCTTAATCTATACGTATTTAAATAAATAAGAGTTTAACGCGTTAGTTTGGGGACTACACGTATTGAAGTAATTTCTGAAATATTATGACACATCCTCAGGTTATATCAACTAAATCACCCTAAATCAGTGAATAATATCTCCAACTGTGCCGATCATGTTTTTCAGCAGATAACTTCAAGTTCGTAAATACAATTTGTACATGCTCTAAAATTCTTATGTTGCAAATTTTGGTAATCATCATATAGGCTGTAGAAAGTCTTTAACCGTCTCATATGCTAAAAATGTAATGCAAGTGGCTGGGAGAACCCGTAAGATATTTGCACCGACTCCCTTATAAAAAGCCATCCATCTTCCTTCGTTGTACCATAATTGTTTGGTCACCGAGCTTATAGAATGTCTGATCCCTTCACTTTGATAGTTTTGTAATCTAGACTTCACAATTTGACTGGGATACATAATTATCATACTGAAGATTTTAGAAAGCGAAGATGCATAAAGATATTCTGCTGTAGAGAGCTGCATTTCTCTTGTATTTGACCTTTTTCTTCTGCGCATAAATGTATCCTTCAAATTATCATAAAACGTAAATTGTAAACTTCCTTGTAAGACCAGAAACATACTGGGTATGGTACCCCTCCAAAAGCTCGCAACTCCCTCTTTCCTCAAAATCTGTTTAATCCCATCCATCGTAGAGCTGTATGCCCTTACTTCATTTCTCGAAGTTCCAAGAATTCTTGTTTTCAACACCCAAATAGGGTTTGTGATGACACTGGTTGATAAACCTGCTAGCATCGAAGATCCAAAATACATAGCTGTTTCGTTTTCGGATTTCAAGATCGATTTGAATTCAGCGTAAAGAGTAAAGTAGAGTCCCCATGCCGATATGTTTCCAACCAAATTAGGAGTTATTCCCCGGTAATACTGGTTCAAACTATGATAAATTTTATATCTTTGAGGATTGAAATGACTTGGGTTTTGATCATGTCGTATTTTGGTGTATGCAAGCATGGCATCTTCTTGAACTTTTCTAATAACATCTTTTATTGCTTGAAAAGGTCTCCCTGCTGTACCCGTCGAGAGTTGTAACCTGACCTTTACAAGATCAAGTGGATGGGTCATAATGGTTGTTGAGAATCCAGCACTTAAACCTGCGATGATTTCAATTTGTCTGGGACTGAACTGGGGAAATATAGTTCCATCAGAGTGACTTTTTGGTACTGCTGACATTCCGCTCTCATTTATGATGCTTCTTCTTGTTTCACTGCTTCTTCTTGTTTCACTTGCTGTGATTCCTCACTTTAGGTCTAGTCTTTTCTACGTAAGTTCATCTTATTTCTGTTGTCGTGCTTCTGGGACATTTGGATATTGGTCAGCCTCACTAAAAAGGTTACTATTACAAAGAAGCTGAATTTGCAGTCTACTAGTAACAAAATACTTATTGCTTTGGCTTCAATTCGTTACGCATATTCATGATCAGTTCAAAATAAAAAACTTACAATTTTACAACAAATAACTTGTTGGGATGTTGAAATCAAATCATTAAATTTGTGAAATCTATGTACATTATAGGAAACGGTGAAAGATAGAACATTCAAGTATTGCAATCTCAAGACAAATCATGGTCATTGGACGGATGGAGCGAGCTGATATTTCGTATTTGCCTTCATCATGAGCCGTCCATTTAGTATCCACTTTTAGCCAAGTAATCTAGAATTCCTTCATCATGATGGATCACCATGGTTTTCCATTAGTTTCATAATCATTAGAAGGTATCAGTTATTCAAGCAGTAGGGAATGGACTTAATAAACTGAATAAGGATGGCTTGCTTGGACTGGTAGACCATCCTAAGTATAACACGAATGGAATGAAACCATAGTGAGCAATAGTCTTAGAGTAGTCCAAAACCTTAGAAATTCTTTCCTTAGATTCGTCTGACAAAGTGAATTCGTAATTCTTGGATGGTGAGTTAGGGGAAGCCATTTTTACTGCTATGTTGTGGTAGATAGTGTTACAGCAACGAGGTGTTCAAGAATCTATATTGAAAAATTTTATGTCCTTGGATTACATAATCGAGATTATGTAATGGGTCAAGCTATCAATATTAGCTGCTTTACTTGCAAATATCAGGAAAGATTGAAAACTATTGAGTTTACTCTTGAATGGAAAACTCAAATCGAGAACCAACTTGAAATTTCCCACATTTTTGGTGTGTCAAGTATTAAATCATTAACTACTTTGTGTGGCACGAAGCAAAGCAGGTAGCCATCAAATCGCAAGTATTGGCTGTAACTCCTGTAAATGAATACCGCATACACACTTTGTCAGCTGACACTTACCGAATGAATGAAGCGTGGCTAAGTTCTGATATCACCGTCCTAATAACAAAAGAAATATTATATATTTCCATAAATTTATGACAATTATGTCTATTTTTATTAAATGTTAAAGGGAATTTTTATTTTAATTCTTCCAATTCACGCCTTAATTTTTTGATAATGTTTGCTGTATTTAGGTCGGGATCAATGGCTGCGTAGTTTTCTCCAGCTAAGTAAAACCCCAAGTCTGGTTCTTTCACCAAACCTTTAATACTCTTGTAAGCATTGTACATACTGCCATACGGTGGAAGATCATACTTCTCAGCATTATTGTAATTTTTCAAAGCTTCGATAAATGGAGTCTTGATTGTCCGAGCATTTTTACCGGATACAAGTGACGTCATCACAGTTGGCCATATATCCTTACTTTTGACCCTATTTTTAATAAAATCATTCGAATTAGATTCAGGCGTAGTTAGGAAAATTGTACCCAATTGAACCGCATCAGCACCCAACCTGAGATAATTATTAATGGTCTTTGCATCCATAATTCCACCAGCAGGAACAAGATATGGCCCATTTTTTGAATAGCTTTTGTTAACAAGGTCTTTGACTTCTGAAAACAATAATAACGTTGACAATGATCCATCAACCAAACCAGGTTTTGCAAAATTACCTCTATGACCCCCAGCTTCTATTCCTTGTAAAACCAATCCATCAACTCCCGCATCGATTAGTATTTTGGCTTCTTCAACTGAAGTAGCGGTGACGAATACGAGAATATCAAGACTGCGTAATTTTTGGATTGTTTCCTTGTTGGGATGACCAAAATGAAAGCTAACTAACAGTGGTTTGGACTTCGAAAAATAGTCCAACAATTTATCAAGAATTTCGGGATAATTTTGCTCCACTTCCTTAAAGGAAACGTTTCCATTTGCAAATGAGACTTCATGGTTTGAACTATTTATTGTATCATCGAATGAGGGAATGATTTTCTTATATAATTGCAACCAATTGCTCTTCTGGGCTTCACTGGTGCTTCCAATGATTTCATGACAAAAAAAGTTGAGATTTACAGCTGATGCATCTCCATTTAAAAGAGACTTGTATTCTTCGATATTAGCCACAATTTTGTTGATTCCCTTTCTGATGTCAAAGGGTGCCAATGCTATAGAACCAAGTGCACCATTATTAGTCACTTCTGCAGCAAGTTTGTTGGTAGAGATACCAGCCATTGGCGATTGGAAAATAGGGGTCTTCAACCCTAATAGCTGCACTAATGGTGTTTTGATTTTGGACATGTTTAGTTGATTATTTATACAAGTGATCAAGTGCTTAAGATAACCTTTATAATAGAGTCAACTGACCTGTATAGTGTTACGTCTTGTAGATTCAGCCTTCATCTTTTGTGGAGATGTACGGATACTCGGGTAAGTAATGTGCAGTATTGCTTCCAGTTTAAAAGATGAACTATTGTATTGAAGGGCTCTTTCCATCTTACGAAGCAATATTGTCTGATATCCAACGAGGCTATCTAATCGGTACATATTATGCTCGTGAGGAGAACAATATTACATTCGCTTATGAAATCCCGTAAAAATGTCGCTTTAGACCCTCACCCCCGTTTTCCGGTGAACCAAAACGTAGATCAATATATCATTTCACAAGAAGCCTATACGAGTACATCACGTGAACAAACCAACCAATAATGTGCCGATAAATACACATTACTGATGTACTTACAGTAAGATTTCAATGAGGCCATCTGACTCTCTTAAGTAACTTCAAAGTAGAGTAAACGACTGGCTGAAAAATTCGTGGAATATAAGGGTTATTAGTTCAAGATTGAGACCGAGGGAGTAGCACAGGTCGGGAACTTCGTACTTCGACGCTTAATAATTCTCTGAACTGATATCGCACCACATTTCTTCAGTGGGTGGAAGTAAAAGTATTTTGCTACTGATCATTACAATATTTGATTTGATTTGATTTGATTTGTTACGTATATTATGATTTAGGCATTTTAGTTCTAGTAAACCAAAGAGCACATGCATTTATTGGTTTTGGAAGTAGTAGTAGGCTCCGACTGCGAGTAAGAAGACCACCACAGCGATGAGTGATGAGGAAACTCCACCTTCTTCGGTGGCATCAGCAATTCTGGCTTGTTTGATTACTCCACCTTCAACTCTTCCGATCAATAATCCTTCTAAAACCTCATGGGCTTCGTCTGAGTGTCCAATATCATTGAATGCTTCGGTCGCGTCTGTACCGGCCACATCAACAACAACTTCCTCTCCACCAGGATGTTCGTCTATGTACTTGCTAACATCGTATACCTTTCCGTTGTAAACGACCCATAAATCATCTGCGGACTTGTGTTCGGCAACCTCATCAAAGGTGTAAACTTTCAACTCTTCAGCTTCTGACATTTTGTTGAGATGTGATTTGTTTCAACGAGAGAAGATAAATGTTGATTCCTTGATTTTCTTTTGATTAAAAAAAACTCCAATCAGCCCTCAGTGACTTTGTGTACTTTTTTTTTAGCTTCTATAAACTTGAATGTTGGACTCAACAATATCCTTATAAATGACTAAAAGAAGGTTGAAGCATGGTTTTCTATTTGTCACATGGAGCACCTCATGAGTTGTTGTGGCAAGGCATGTGATACGTGTCCCAAGTTCCAACAGAAAAATCCATGTACTGTTCATATGCAGACTACCTGACGGGTAATCTTAGCTGTTTCTAGAAGTTAAGTCCGTTGCACAGTGAGTTTTATGTATAATGTCAGGAGTGCCATCAGAATATACGTAGATATGCTATAATGGCGTGTTGGTTAACAAATACACGTGAGTATACGAGTGGTGTAACTTCAATCTTTATTTCGTTATGCGTTATGCATCACGCAAATGGTACCGAATACTAAACATTTTTACCCTAATCAAAATATCCTCATATTCAATGACTATAAATCTAACCTATAATTCACTTAAGTTAAAATCAATTCCTTTTTCTTTCAATTCTAAATCTTTTTTCAATTTAGCTTCCTCATGCTTTTCTATTAATGCTGCCCACTGTTCTTTAGTCTTTGGCTTTTCGTTTCTAGCCTTGGCAATCTTGTGGTAATCAACTGGTACATACGTTCTGTTGGCATTTTTGAACAAATCCTCGTGAAAGTTTTCCACAACTTCACATTTCAATAAATGTCCGACAAGCAAATAGTTGTTCATGGTCTCAGCTGCAATCTTTGCAGTAGACAAGTTATCGAATTCGATGAAACCGTAATGCTTGGATTTACCAGTCTTCTTATTTCTAGATATCCTCAAATTTATGATGTTACCAAACTGAGTGAAATAAGTTTTCATTTCTTTTTCATAGAAACCATGAGGAATTCTTCCGATATATATGATTCCTCTTTGCTCCTTACTACTCCCCAGGCTGACCTTACCAGCTTCTGCAATTATAGACTTATTCACTGAGTGGCCCTCTTCAGTAGTTCTGGTTTGTGTTCTCTTAGTAGACTCGTCATCTGAGAGACCACGAATTTCGTCATCATATTCATCATCGTCACTTTCGTCAGATAAACTTTCCTCAGAAGCAACGTCTTCCTCATCCTCTTCGTCTTCAACATCTTCATCTTCACCGCTTGATCCATCTAAAAGCAAATCTGCTTCAATCTCCTCAATAGATTTATCATTCTTGGCAGCCTTGGTGACTTTTGGCTCAGTCGAAGCTTTGGACTTATTGATAGATTTAACCATGATTTTATATGTCTTCCTATATCTTAGTAGTTTCTAAACACTGAAGTCTTAACAACCTTGCAAAATTAAGTTTTTCAGCGATGAGGATGAGCCAAAATATGAAAACCGTCTATATACAGGACAAATTTATATCAATCTAACGCTTTTTGCAACAACTCCAAGGTCATACTAACTGGCAACCCAACCACGTTAAAATAGTCTCCTGCAATACCCAGAAATAATAAACATCCAGTTTCCTGGAATTTGAATCCTCCAGCAACATTTAAACCTTCCTCAGAATCAATATATGCCCTAATAAGGTCAGGAGAGGCATTGAAAGTTAACGTTGTGGTCGCTATATCGGAGTACTTTCTCACGTAACCATCTTTCACTTTAAATATTGCCACCGCAGTGATAACCTTTATATTTGGATGATTGGAGTAGTGCTCGAACATTTGTGATTGTATTTCTTTAGTTTTCGGTTTCTCAAACACTCGACCTGCAGAACTAATGATGGTGTCAGAAGTAAGTAGAATAGTAGGAACCTGATCAGATAGACCCTCTAGTAACTTATTGCCCTTATTGAAACATGTCTGACGTACATATTCTTCATTTGAGATACCATCTTTGCTTAAATCTTCCGCATACGTTGAGGGAACAACGTTAACATCTTTGATACCAAAGTTCTTTGATAGGATTTCCAACCTTCTTGGAGAGGAGGACCCCAAAATGAACTTGTAGTCTTTCAATGCCTTGAAAACTGGATGGTCAAGCATTCTAGAAGAAGATTGGTTGATTCAAGGTTTCTGTAATTTTGAAATTTGAGATTTTTGACTATCTGGTGCGATTACGAAGCCAAAAATTTTCTTTCCTGTTACCCACTTATAAGTCTGATCCCAAAGTCACTGACAATACAAGGAGAGATCATGCCCTATTTCTTCACTTAAGCAATCATTTCCCCGAGTTTTCTATCAGCATACGCGGAAAACAATCATAGAAAACTGTAAAACAACCCTTTGCAGTTTGAGTATGTCTCAGCGCCCACAAGATTGATTACTCGAATAGCAAATTTCATGAGGTTATATGGATCTTAGCTGAGCTGTTTTAGAGAGCACCCAATCGAGTATACTGTTGGCTTAGGGTAAATTGATCAATGAAGATTTTATTCCGAGAGAATCCTCGTGCAATAGCGATTTATTCGGATTCACACTCCTTGATCTTCCAGCAACTCAAGAAGGAAAAGGTTTCCGTGGCCGTTGAGTTGATCCCCAATGAACAAGTTACAAGAGAGAATGGATTTCGAGTTTTAGTGAATAGGAATGTCTTCGGATGTCTTGGACTTATAAGTGTGGAAGAGCAGACTTTCCTTGCGGTAATTACAGGTGCAGTGACTGATGTAGCCCATCCTGTCAATTATGAATCAGTTGATAATATATTTTCGGTTGATTTTATATCGTTATCCAACGATGAGTGGGATTTTGTTAACCTCGACAGCAATGGGTTTCCCATCCCGACTACAACAGGTGCTGTACAAGATGAAACTAATGACTACGCCAGATCAGCACACCCTTGTCAAGATATGAAGAAGTTATTATCAAATGGTTCATTTTATTATTCCAATAATTTCGACTTAACATCATTATTGCAAAATAGAGGAGTTGATGCTAAGAAACTTCAAGATGGTAAACGTCATGATGAGTTGCGAAAGATGACTGTTGAGCACTACCAGAAAGACTTTATGTGGAATTCGTTTATGATGGATGATCTCTTTTCTTTTCGACTGAATTTGGATCCTTTTGTTCAGTCGATTTTAGATGACAACAGGTTTTTAACTACTGTCATCAGGGGATTTGCAAAAACAACTAAGTTAGGGATTTCGGGTGACAGTATTTCCATCATTTCTAAACAATCATGGCGTAGGGCTGGCACAAGATTCAATGCGAGAGGAATTGACGATAATGGATTCGTTGCGAACTTCGTGGAAACTGAGTTTATATTTAACAGCCCTTCTCAATCATCTTTGTTTTCGTTTGTGCAGGTAAGGGGTTCAGTTCCTACTTTTTGGGAACAGGATTCAACACTAATCAATCCCAAAATCACATTGACAAGATCATTGGGTGCTACGCAACCAATTTTTGATAAGCATTTAACAGACATATGTAATAAGTATGGTGTTTGTCATGTGATTAACTTATTGTCAAAAACCAAACCAGCCGAAGTCGCAGTTCTGCGTCGTTATAAGGAACTTTATGCACATTCTGATCACCGAGAGGAGATAACTTTTAGTGATTTTGACTTCCATCACGAAACAAAGCCCCTGAGTGGAGGGTTTGCGGGTGCAACCAAAATTTTACCAATGCTACAAGAATCATTGGAACAGTTTGGTTGGATGTATTACGATACCGAACAAGGTGAAGTTTGTACTCGTCAGGATGGTGTTTTTAGAACCAATTGCTTAGACTGTCTTGATAGAACAAACTTGATTCAACAGGTTATCTGCCAATACATCTTGGAGCATATTCTCAAAAATCAATCGCTCAATCATGGGAATACCCATAGAGATAGGGCTCGTATTGATGATATTATTAATAAGCATAACACATTATGGGCAGATCACGGAGATGCTATTTCACAAATATACACTGGTACTAATGCTTTGAAATCCTCGTTTTCAAGGTCAGGTAAAATGAACTTTGCAGGGGCTCTTTCTGACGTTACCAAATCTGTTTCAAGAATGTATCAAAACACTTTTGTTGATGGCAAGAAGCAGTCTACTATGGATCTTCTTCTTGGTTACGACCCAAAAAATTCCACCCCGGTGAGAATTTATGATCCGATCAATGAGCATGTTGCCAGTAAAGTTAAAGAACAGGCAAACAAGTACACCACTTGGAATAATATTAAGATTTTCGTGGGCACTTACAACGTCAATGCACTAGATCCATCAGCACGAGTGGACCTCTCTACTTGGCTTTTCCCTCCCGAAAATCTTGACTCTGAATTACCAGACATATATGCTATTGGATTGCAAGAATTGATTGAGTTAAATGCGGGATCAATTCTCAATGCTGATGCATCGAAACCTTCAAAATGGGCCACCATTATCACAGAAGAATTAAATGCAAGAGGTCAGCAATACTTGTTGTTGAGAAGCGAATCAATGACTTCCATGTCTATGTATTTGTTCGTTAAGAAATCAGAGGTACATAATGTGACGCAAGTTGCTGGATCATCAAAGAAAACAGGATTGGGTGGGATGACTGCAAATAAAGGTGCTTGCGGTGTTAGATTCGAATTCGGGCTGACTTCCTTTGTTTTGATTACCTCTCACTTGGCGGCAGGAACTACCGCAGTTACAGAAAGATACAATGATTACACAACAATAATGCAAGGCTTGACATTCACAAGGAATCTTACAATCAAGGACCATGATCATGTTATATGGTTCGGAGATTTGAACTATAGAATCTCATTACCAAATGATCAATGTAGATCCCTTATTAATCACGGTGCATTCGACGAATTGTTGGCGGTTGATCAATTGAATAACGAAATGACCCAAAAAGGCGCGTTTCAAGGTTTCAAAGAAGGCCCGATCAAGTTCTACCCGACTTATAAATTTGATAAAGGAACTTCAAATTATGACTCTTCTGAAAAACTTAGGGTACCCTCTTGGACGGACAGAGTGTTGTTCCGAAGTGCAAGAGGGAAGGAAGGATTGAAGCAATTGAATTATAACTCAAGTATGAGCATTAATTTAAGTGATCACAAACCTGTGTATTCTACTTTGGAGAGCAAAGTCGAGTTCATTGACCGGGAGACAAAAATAAAATTGTTCAAAAACTTATATGATTCCTACAAGTCAGAGCATGGTAAGGACGCAGGCTCGTTGTTGGAATTGGATTCAAACTCTACCAATTCTCGAAACTCATCTTCTACGGCAAATAGTACTTTCACTGTTGACACGTTGTCCGAGATGAACATTATTGATGATGACTTTTGTATTTCTGCGAATCATTCGCCCGGAAAACACACACCCAACAGTTTACCACGAAGAATTCCTCCACCACCATCTAGTAGAAGGCCACCTCCAGATCTGTTCAATAGTTCTGGACCTAGAAAGTTACCACCACCTCCAGATGCGTATATTAATGCTCCACAACCACCTCCTCCAAGAAGGTCTACTAGAAGCATTCCTATCATATCACTGGAGCCACTGAAGATCCCAATGGGTTTTTCCTCGACCCCACTTATCCCCAGCAGGTCTAACTCGAGTACACCCACTAGACTGTCCCCTATCCCCACACCAAAGTCGACCTCCGGTGAGCCAGTGAAGCCTTTGATTCCAGCAAAACCAAGTTCTCTTGCAAGTCACAAGACTGCAAAATTTGAAGAAATCGATAGTAAAATTTCGAGAGAAGAATTTAAACCTAACCCGGTACCAACACCGCCACCGAGAAGTTATGGCACTACAACCACCCAAAGCAATGGAAGTTCTCCTTATGGATCTATGTCCGATTGGAAACCATTGGTGCCAAAATAAAAGAGTACAGACGAGTAGCATTATAATTTAGATTTTAATTCATTTCAGGCATAGTAAAAAGATGACGTAGTGTGTGAACCATTTCAGATTAGTGCTAAAAATGCAATCGAGATATTTACTGTTAATCAACTTGGAATAGACGAAAGAATATGAGCAACAACGCTAAGAGAATCAAATTTGTATCCATATCCGTCCCAGTGGCTTATGGTAACCACGCTGTTCGTTTGGCTCCAGAAAAGAGAAAACCAGATACCCCTCCGGACCATACACACGAATGGACTGTGTTTTTTAAACCAATTTTACACAACATCGACCTTACACCGTTAATCAAGAAGGTCACCTTCAAGTTACATGAAACATACGAAAATCCGGTGCGATCGGTTGAAAAACCTCCTTACCAAGTTACTGAGACAGGTTGGGGTGAATTTGAAATCATAATAAAGTTGCACTTTCACTCAGGCCAAGAATTAGGAATTAATGAGAAGAACTTCCAGATATTCCATGGCTTGAAATTACATCCTTTCAATCCTCAACAGCCTCTTAAAGAAAATGGCGAAGTGAATTCTGTATTATATGACGAGTTGGTCTTTCAAGAACCTACTGAGAAAGTATTCGAAATTTTGACTCAAAAACCACTGAATCTTTTACCCTATAAACTTTCAGATCCAGAAAAAAGAGACCAAGAATTTATCAGAACAGATGAAACTGATGAACTAGCAAGACTAGAAGTATACATCACTAAGGTCAAGGAAGAGATCGAGAAGCAGCACAATGGGTACAAAGATTTAGAACAAGAAAAATTGGCATTATTACAATAAAAATACAAAGTGTTGTCAAGGTCATGTGTATATCAAATGGGATTTGAAATCATAAAATAGTTCAAGTTCTCCTCAATGAAGCCGTCCAATTCACTAAAGTCAATCCCAAATTTCGTATGTGTAGACCCTCCTTCAATGCGGAAACTATTCGTACCAATCCGCCTCATCAAAGGATTCTGTTCTCTGATCAATAGTGGAAGAAAACATCTTTTATTGGTCTGATTGTCTATTATCAAAAGATGATCAAGCGGATAACAACCACCACCCAATGGATCGAGAATTTTCAAATTTGATGCTAATTCTTTGCACTGTTTGTTATTGGATACATTTTTATAAAGTTTCATGGGCTGATTCGAAATTCCATAATTAGCTGTTACGAAGTAAACAGATTGTTGATACCAAATGGGAAATTTGTTTCTGATATCCTCAATGTATTCTTTTCCTTGGATACCCAAAAAGAATACGAATTTGTATGTATTGCAACGATTCTTTATAGCTTGCATACTATAGTTTTTGCGCTCGAACTCGTTAATGGCAAGAAACGGATCATTGTCGGACATTTCAGAGTCGGTACTTTCCTGAAATACTGCTCCAGTCATTGCTTCCAATATGTTTAATGACTTTTCCGACAATTTATGAGCCTCGACTGTGGAAACAAGATGTTGTGGCTTCCTAATTTCATGGAAATCTCTTAGTTTGTAATTCAGTATATTCATAAACTGCGGTTTTATGCTTGTTCTCATACTTGAAGAAAACTCATCGCTAACACCAAGTGTCTCAGAAACAAGTTCTTCAAACGAACGCTTCATAAACATTGTTACTTGTAGCTATTTGGATCAATCTTCGGGACTTGTAACAAAAAAGAGAGAAGGAGTATATTCCAGTTAATAGATTCCAGTTAATATACTATATTCGATGGAAAGGAGTGATATATGGCTAGGTCATTCAAAGACCCGTAATTTGTATTCATACTTAATAGTACTTCGTGTGGGGTAAGCTCCAAAAAAGGGCCACCCCATATTGAAAAGTAAGCAAGATGTAATCCAGACTGTCCATGCACGACTGTCCCTAGTCACTGACCATATAAATCTCCGTCTCTGTGCCTCAATATGTCGCTTATGGCCGCTTGAAATACCAACTAGTCGAGGATCGAATGCTTATACTTCTGCATTCGGTTGAACGCTCTCGATAGCGTATTACCATTAGGCCTATATCATTGGCTAGAAACTTTCTTGTTTTTCTAAACGCGCTTACACAAATATTTGGCGGGTCTGTCAGAAGAATGCTAACCAACAAGGGTGCTCACGTAAACTGATACCGCGGTGTTTGATCAAGTATTATTATTCCCAAATATTGAACTAAGGGACCGGGCTGGAGGTAATCATTCCTTTATTCTAGTGTTGTAGAGTAAGGGGCGTTTTACTATAGTGAGAATACTAAATGCAAGACACGTTCAAATGGAGGGGTAAGCGATTACTCTTTCAGGTGAATTTTTTCGCAAATAGATCTGTAGAATATGGGGTATTCTATTGTAAATCCTTTCGAAGTTTTTAGATCAATTCCATCCACTACTATATTGCTGAATTTTTAAAGTGTTAAACAAAAGACAATCATCGAAAGCATATTTACATGTTTTTAAATGACTAGACTCGAATTAGTCTAATCACTTATTACATAGTACAATTGCCAATAATTATATCGCGGAATTATGCGTTTATGAAAACTGCAAAGAGTCATATACACAATATTCAACACTGAAGATCCCTTGAAGAGCAATCCTTTATCCGTCAGGAAAGCGGAAGCCCTTCCAAAAGATGGTACTTCTTACAAATTTGCTTGATAACTTAGATTATTGTGTCCAATGAAATTTAATCGAAGGCAATTCAAAGGGCCCGAAAAGAATTCATTTCAGATTCTTACATCATGATAGTAGAAAATGCATTTTTGTTGAATCTGAACGAATTTTAAAAATTTTCGACAAAAATTCGATTAATTTTAATATCCTGTGCTTGATACTAGTTGGATATAGTACATTAACTCGGAACAACTCAAGTTCATTAAGTCTCTGTGGGAATAGAGGTCACCCTGTCAATGTATTTGCTAGAATGATCCGAATGAGATGTGTAATGGCCGATATTGCCGCAAAAGTTTGACTAAGGTCAGGCGATTCTTACAGACTTTTTAATTCTGTATCAAACTTCGCCCGGGAACCCTTCATACCTCCCTCCGTAATTGTTAGTATTCAAGCTTGGTACATTATTCCCCAGCATAAATTCGCACCTTTCTTTCCTAATATCTCACTTCGAATTCTCTCATTCCGAGTATTCGTATTGCCAATTTTCAAAATTCGTTCTAGAATGATGAAACTTGCGTACAAACATAGTGTGCTTCTCTCGATTTGAAGAGAGTTCAATTTGCTCTTGAGAGATTATCTAGTCGCTTGGGGCCATATTCGCTAGAAATATATAGTACATTGTTAAGACAACTGGTGCGAACGACTTTGTTCATCTTGAGAACAACTTTACAGTAGTTTTGGACTTGAACTATTGGAGTTCATCGAATAGAATGATCAAGACAACTCGAACTTTTGATTGACTATATACAAAATTCAAGAAAAAAAGTACTAAGCACCATGTCACATTAGTGACGACTATAAATTACTTAATTTACGGGTTTGTCTATAGAAGTTTATTGATCTCCTCTGGCGAATGTCATGATGACAAAGGTGCAAAATTATGCTGGGAAATACTGTATGAAATTACCTGTGACTGGTATGGACCATTTTTTCGTGCTATGAAGAATTCCGACCCGAATTACAGGGGGGGGAGAGGTACGAAGAATTCCGGGACAAGGTCTGAAACGAAATTTAGAGACTGGATATCCTGCCTTGTCGGTAGAAGGCAAATTTAGGCATTCAGACGATGGCACAATTGATCACAAAGTGACAAGTGATTGCCAGCGGTAGAACCCAGAATTAAAGTTACGCAATGAAATTAAAAAAACCACCCTAAGGGGTTCACTAAAAAGAACAGAATTTAGCTAGTGCGGGTCCTTCGCTGATGTTAGTGAAGCAAACATTAGCACGTTATTCGATGTCAACACTCGAAACGTAGCTATCATCTCCAGTATGGACAGCATGTAGCTCCGCCAAAGCTGTCACATTACCACTATTTAGATTACTTAGCAACAGATTAAGAGTTTCAGTGTCGTCAATCTCTGATCGGTCTTGTAGGCCTTTATCTAACCACACACCTCCTGTCATCGAAGCAACCCAACCTGCTAATCTTATTGTCATTTTCGTTGTCAAATCCAATTGGTACGCCCCATACATGCCTCCAATTGATGCAAATTCTGCATCTTCCCAGCTTTCTAACCCATTGGGCAAAGGGAGTTTTTCCTTCAACTCTTCGAGAATAGTCACATTTATTATGTCGGGGAACCCATTAGAGCTATAAATTCCTGCCTGCTTCACGATGTTTCTTGTGCCTTTGGTAAACGAGTATACACCCCCAAATGTCAATACTTGACCCTCCACTAATAGTGAAACGAGATTGCATAGTGAGAAAACGAGAGGAATTGAATAAACGATTATTATAAACTAAATCAAATAATTTATTCACGTAGTCTTGCAGATTTCCTTTCGTTACAAATTACAGCTGATGTTTGGTACAGCTACACCTCGATACAATTTCGTCTAATGAATGTGAAGTGAGAAACTTGGCTGCAATACTGCTTGTATGAAGGAAGATATGGCAAATCAATAGATGTCACTTCAAGTGAAGATCTTTCAAGTAGAAAGAACACAATTTACAGGGGAACTCTAGTACTGTATCGAATTGAGTTTATAGTATTTGGGGGGCTGCCGAAAATGTAGGGGCGGTACGAACACTTCAAGTTTTAGAATACATATCTTTGTCTCTATTTTGATTAAATATATCATTAAAATCTTAAAATCAATCTTGATTGTTTCTGAAAACTTAGGCAACCACAATACTCTTATATAACTTTATAAAGCTAAAGTAGCCATGGACGGCATCCTATTATTAACTGGAATCTATCTCTTTATATCGAATTCACACAAAGTTAGAAGAAACCTCCGCATGATATTTACAGTAATGTCTCAAAATCTTATGAATAGTACTGTTGATGTAGTTTATCTATGTGGAATAAGCTTATGCAAGACCGATTATTGTTTAAATACAATTTTACATCTAGCTCACCGTATTTGCAATTTTATTTATATTGTTCTTGCGTTTATTGATGATTCTGGCATCAGCGTTTATTAATGATAGTTGAATATTTTCACAGTAACAGATGCTTGAATGATAATTTCACGAAGTTACCACTAAAGCATTGGTATAGTCACATTATTTGTTACAAGAAGGAGTAGAGTTTAACTAGTTAATATATAAAACTGTCTCATAGTTCTCGTTGTGTTCACTTATGAATAGTTCAAGTTAAATGATTAGATGTATATAATATACGTACTTGGTGTTGGCAACGAGTGTACTTATGCTGCGAAAGTCTAAGGACTTTCATTAGTAGGTCATCACATTAGAAGAATTAATGAATTTTAATCGAGACATTGTCAAGGAAACCCCTTTTATTTTATTTGATGGAATTTGAACTGAACTTGTAGAAGTCTTATGATGTATACTCTAAAAAACGAATATAGTTGGAAGCTTTTTATTTTTACATCGCTCCTTAAACCATCAAATCAAGATTTATTCGATTCTCATTAATGTGAAATAAGAAGTATCACAGCTGATGATATATACCAATGTATTACTGCAACTCAAGGTAAGGCAAGTATCAGTACATTACTTCATCAGGTGAATTTGCTGTATATGAGACAGAATTCAATGACGAATTAGCGATATGATTTGTTATTCCAAATAGAATGTTCTAAACGGGGTACAGATTATAGTTATGTAAAATCGGGATTATAATAAATAATTGTATCAGGTTTGATTACTTTAGGTAAGATATTAGCCATTTATCAATGGGAATCGGGTTACCAGAACAGGCATGTTTAACTTCAGATTCTCTATGATGTGAAGCAAAATTATGATTACGAACAATAAATAATTATATAAATCTGCGCATTCCTTAGCATTAGCAATTCGTAATTGCAGCCATTCAGACAGAGCTGAAGAGCCTCTCTTTATTTTAATGCTTGTCCTCAGCGGGTAATCATGTCACGGTCGAGAGAGTTACTCTAATGCCTGTTGCGATGTTGGCTGGTGACTCATTTAAATCTTCGGGTATGTTAAAGATAATCCCTTGTTGATTTTTGAACTTTAGACATATAACCAATTTGTTTATGAGAATATATTGCCTAGCTCATGTTTTTCAGTTTCAAGCACAGGGCTAGTTTTTTTTCAGATTCAAAAGGGTTGGAATTACATGGAATTACTACGGAACACCTGGGTTTGTTTCGATCACAGTTGTCAATTTTTGTTAGTGTACCGAAAGTCCTTGTTTTTATGGTCTTGAAATGTATCTTTAAACCCTCGTGCTACTTTTCAAATCTTTCGTGAATGTCTTTGGCAAGATTGATTCTCACAGTTTTTGCAAAAGAAATTATATGGTTCGGGCATTATCTGGTGATATTTATGTTATTTCAAAGCTCGCCGATATCTCGTCTTTGAGTTTGTATTGGTAGTTTCAGCATATGTATATTAATTTGATAGTGTTGGTTTTATGGAGGTTAGTATGTTTAATTAATAAGCGTAATATCCATCCATTTGCAAGAATGAATGGGATGAGTTCTTTACTGAATTTGTTTAACCTAAGTTTTGGTACAATAATTTGAAAAAAGTGGCTTTGCAATTTGGGTATATCAGTGTCTGCTTTCTTCGCTCATATGCTGAAGAGTTCCAGGAATGTGACTGGTATTGAAATAATTTAATATTGTTCGAGATGGTTGATGTTGATCTTTCGTTTACACCGAATGTTCGATAGTTATACTGTCGGATTTGGTAAGGTTATCCCGATAAATTGATGCATATTTGCGAGTCATTCCATGGCGGCAGTATTTGTTGAAGAAGCGTCTAGAGATGGGTTTTTAGGGTTGGTATAAAAGATGAATGATTTGATGCGAGAAACAAACTGGATTAACTGTAGATTGTGGATTTTGGAAACTCAAGAGAATAACGGCTAGGTTAAATCCAAATACATTAAATAGAGTTACGTTAGAATTATGAAAAGTCTACAAAAACTTCAAAGATAGTAATCATATCGCACTATTAGAACCTTATACTAATAGAGAATCCTCTAGCAGGAGTGTATGTATATGTTCTCTTGTATATATTGAACAAAGTTTGAGTAAAATTAGAGGTGATTGAAACATAGTCTTGACTCCAAGCAAAAGAACAAGTACATGGTAATACAGTTAGCGTGGTTTGATTGGGTTCAATGCACGTAGAATTTCATAAATTTGACTCCTTTTCTTGAGGAAGGCCCGCTGGATGTTTGTTATCGAGGAGAGCACGAAAACCGAGAGCTATACAAGCGAGTATTCTGTTTCCAATACTCCAACTTTACTTTTGGTAATTTATATTGTTCTAATATACATAACAAGGCAGAAAAAGGGAACTAAACTTAATAATACACAGGGAATAAACTAAAATGAAACCAAGTTGACAGCTTAAAGCTAACTTAGTTTGAAGCTGAAGAGTACTTAGTGACAGCTCTAGTACCTTCGGAAACTGCATGCTTAGCTAATTCACCAGGCAAAATCAATCTGACTGCGGTTTGAATTTCTCTTGCTGAAATGGTGGACTTTTTGTTGTAGGCTGCCAATTTTGAGGCTTCTCCGGCAATTCTTTCGAAAATATCATTGACAAAGGAGTTCATGATAGACATAGCCTTTTGAGAAATACCAGTGTCTGGATGGGTTTGCTTCAAAACTTTGTAAATGTACGAAGAGTATGTTTCCTTCCGGGTCTTACTTCTCTTCTTGGTATCAGTAGAAGAAGAAGAAGTTTTCTTAGCAGCTGGCTTCTTCTCAGCTGGAGCCTTGGAGGCTGGTTTCTTTTCCGCTTTTGGTGGGGCCATTTTGATATGTGAAGTAGTATCTTAAAGTTCACTTCCGGGTCTACAATTGGGAATCGAGATCGTTTTATATAAACCACATGTTTGGTATGGAGTATTCACAACAAAAGATGCGCGACGCGCGTCAAGCTGATTACATAGTAAACAGTTACGCGGTCAGTCTAAAATGTACGCAGCTAGATAATATTCCCAAATTTACTCAATCAAATGTGTAAATACAGGGACGCGATCACTACATATGTGCCTAAGTATACGCTTTGCGTGCAAATGGTATACCAGATATTGACATTTCGCTAATCAGATTAAATAATCATCTTTCGCAGTCGTCATGATTGAAGAGACTTCGGTTATATAAGTACCAGTTAGTTTCAATTAACTGTCCCATTTCAACTAAATATTGATCAAAACAAAAATGTCAGGTGGAAAAGGAAAATCTGGTGCAACTGAAAAGGCTTCAACATCGAGATCATCTAAAGCTGGCTTAACTTTCCCAGTTGGTAGAGTTCACAGATTATTGAGAAAAGGGAACTACGCACAAAGAGTAGGTTCTGGTGCTCCTGTCTACTTGACTTCAGTCTTGGAATACTTGGCTGCGGAAATATTAGAATTAGCTGGTAACGCAGCAAGAGATAACAAGAAGTCAAGAATAATTCCTAGACATTTACAATTAGCAATTAGAAATGATGAGGAATTGAACAAATTGTTGGGCCATGTCACTATTGCTCAAGGTGGTGTATTGCCAAATATTCATCAGAATTTGTTACCAAAGAAATCTGCAAAGTCAGGAAAGGCTTCGCAAGAAGTTTAGGTCTCCTCCTATGGTTCATAATTCAATTAATTCAATTACTAATTTACTTCTAAATGGAATGAACAACTATTCATTCTTTATGTATTATTTAGCTACATACTAGCATCGGTGCTGAGTTTGAATACACAATTTGCAAATTATTTTCCTAAAGCGGTAAGATTTTTAACGCACCTATGCTTCAATTTTTATGACCTCTGATAGCGAACTCACGTGAAAATGATCCGAGGTACTCATAAAAGGGAAGGAGATGCCAGAAATTACAAGTTTGCCTTTAATTATACAAGCTCGTCATGGCACTTCAACTCAAGCAAAGCCGTCAGATAAACTGGAAGGCGACTGCAGCGAGAGGAGCTATAATTCTTGGTGCTACATATTTGGTTTTTAGAACTTTTCCGCATCTCAGGGCGGATATTTACAATTATGTGCTAGGAAATAAGGATGAAGATGATGACATTCACAAGAGACCCGAGCTAAAGCTGGCGGATAGTGAGGTAGACCATGATCCTATAGAGCTAGACCTGAAGGATCTGTCAATAGATTCACTTCAAGAAAGTGCAGTCAATATTAGTCAAAGCCAAATTGATATTGCTGAATGGTCCAATGCTAATTTGAAAAGCTTTTTGAGCGATGTACGTATATTTGATTACTCCACTTAAAAGAAGCTACGATACTAACTAAAGCAAGAAAGAAATTAGTCCTCCACCGAATGCTTCTCATAATAACCTTGTTGCCCTTGTTAAATCAATTCAGGAAAGTCCTAATGAATTATAATTTAATCTTAAAGTTTAATGTCACTCAATTCATAATACGACTACTCTATTCGCTTCAAAGGTTTTTGACTCGGATATGATCGAATCGAGTCCAGATTTCCGTTTATCTAAGAGTTCTTTGGTCAATTGGATAGTCGATGGAAAGTCTTATGATATATTTATTTATGCTAACCAAATTAATACAAACGATATAATGCCAAACTATGAGCCTATGAAGAGTTTCAATACATAGCTTTTGTTGCCTTAGTCGACTTGGATTGCGATTGAGTCCACAACTCTAACTCTTTTTCAAAAATGTCTCTTGTTAAACCTTTAGATTCATCGTGAATATGTGCGAAATGACAATTGATAGAACTAACATCTCTGTTTCTCATTTCGTCATCAAAGAGTATAAAGTTTCCATTTGTGAGCTCCTCTTCGTAACCTAAAACTTTTGCGGCCTTGGTGATGTGTTTAATTTTTGATCCTTGCCCCCACTGCAATGAATCAAAGTACTTAATAGCAGGCTTATTTCCTATGTGCAATAAAGAAAGTAACTCTTGTGCTACCCGAGGAGTTGCAGTTCTACTTGCTCCGATTATAGTTACTTGATTATCAATTAACTCTAGGACAATTGATTCAACATCTTTATAGAACTCTAATTTTAGTCCTGCGCTGTCCACAACTTGGTTTTTGTTAACAGCTTTGATGGGCAGGTAAATATGAGTATCACACCAGCATGGCCACAAAGTATAATCTAAATCGAAAACCACGACCTTTGGATATTTGTATACCATCGGACGTTTAGGATCGAAGTAGAAAGAATTGGGTGGAAGAGTACCCTTATACTGTTTTGGTGATGCCACACTCTTTTTTCCCCCACACTATTGCTTAGTTGGGTAGCGCAACTTTCTTATCTCAGGGAAATTATAATTTTAGGGGAGGTGACCCCTTACGAAGGCAAACAGATTCTACTACAACAAGCGTTTTCTTTTACCCAAGTACTCAGTATCCTTTCTTTTGAGTCCAGCTGAGCGTCTAGTACAACAATCCGTACTCTTCTTGCTACAGTTTGTTTGAATTATCTTAAAGCCCCTTAAAGTTTTTGACCTAAAATGGATTCGCCACCTGATGCAATAGTTACACTAATTGTGACACACAATAAGTTCTATGATCCTACCAAATCTACTGCTTCAAGATCCTTCAAGATCACGAGGAAGGACTTTAAAGAGATCACTTCAAAGCATGCTTTAACTGAGTTTTTGGCAAGCACTGAATTGGATTTGACTTTGAACAACTCCCCATTCATCCTGTATTTGAGGAAGTCAAAGAAACACAAGGAATATGTTGAATTGGAATCTTCAAGTGATTTCAAGTCATTAGCTAGAAGCTTACTTGTTAAAAGTCGGGTCAAATTGATCATAAATGACCGGAGTCCCCTTCTTGTCGACGACTACGTCAACTATAAGAGGAGGAAAGCTTCATCAATTGACTTTTCCGCTTTGGGAGACTCCTTGATTGAAGCTGCTTTGGAGCACTTCAAGGATATTGTTGGTCAGATTGGAAAATACCAACATACCACTTCTGAAAAGCAGTTTTCACCAGGGGCCGAGAAACAAGAATCTGCTAAACTGACTTACAGTATTCCCGAAGTCAAACACAGAGGCATTATATGCGATGGTTGTAGCCCAGAAGATTCTGACACTGTGTCTACATTCACAGGTATCAGGTATAGATGTTTGGTGTGCCCTGACTACGACCTATGTGAGGCTTGTGAGTCCGCTCTGCACGCACAGAGATCAACATCTGGAGACCATAGCTATTTGCATCCAATGGCTAAGATTACAGTTCCTGAAAAGGCATTCGAACATAACTTGAAAAAGAGGTTTTTGGACGAATACTTTAGCGCTAGTGGGGCATTACCAGGCTTGGCAGGATCTTGTCGCGACATATATTATGACATTCCGCTTCATAATTGCAGTGCAGAACACAGGAATGCATTGGAAAGCCTTCTTGCAAAAGGAGGAATTTCTGCATTTGGTGATAATGTTGATAAGTTCATCAAAAATTCTGAAAGATACGAAGAGTTGATCGCGACTGTCCCTCATTTGATTGAGAGTGAAGAGAATGAAGATGTGAAGTTCACGATTTTGAAAAGCTTAATTGAGAATACGTTATCGAAGAATGAAGATCCCATTATGTCGAAAGATGAAACGAGGGAAGAATCAAAGGATCTTGCATCTTCACTTGCTAACTCTATCGTCAACTTGGATCTTGCAAGCGATTCCATTGACGCCGATCTTGGTACTGTTATTATCAAGCACAAGAAGATAGGTTTCAGCTCTAAAATCATATCTTTGACTTTGATTAATACTTCTGATATAACTTTTAAAGGTGGGGACTTGAAGTTTGAGTTTTACAATCAAACTCAAAAGCATGTCGTACAGGTAAAGAATGCCAGCATTGTCAAGCCGGGTCAACAAAGATTTTATAACTTTGGTGCTTTAAACGATCAGTTCAGGGAGCTGACTAACTTGAAGGTTAAAATCACGACCTCCGATTATACCATGGAAGGTGACTACAATAACGAAGATAGCTCTCTATTATCTGTCAGGGCTCTTTCGGAGTCTGCTAAAAAGATTGCCGAAAGCAATAAGAGCAAGGATATCAAAGCTGAAATTTTTGGTCAGAGTGATCTGGTCAGAGTAACTTTAGTTCCTAAGTCTGGCTCCATGTCGCAAGTCATCATTCATAATAAATCGTTAAAAGAGATTGACTGCTCGGAATTGAAATTGGAAGTGGTAAATTATTTGGGATCTACAGTAACTACCATTATCATTCGGAAGAGTTATGGAATCTTACCAGGAAAGGTTGGGAAGTTTAACATTGGCTTGGTGAACACACATATGAAGTATCCATTTAAATTGATTATGAAGAATGAGCATAATGTTGGTGTATGCGATTTAAGTTTGAAAAATTTGTCCGGAGAATTTCAATTTTCAAATTACGAAAATTCAGCTGCACCTAAGAAAGTTGCAACTTCCCCTTTTGAGGATATTGAAGTTGACCATGCTTCTGAAACCGAATCTATTCACGAGCATACCCCGGAGGTTGAAGCCAAAGATGATGAAAACATCATTGGCACAAGTGAGAAAACTAAGAGTCTCAGGGATTCCTTATCCGTTGGCTCAATCCATTCAATGGTTCTACCTGCTTTACCTAAGGAGTCATTGATTGATTCGACCTATTCCGTTTCAGAATTTGTTGATGCAAAATCCTCTGCAAGTGCTGAGCTTGGCATAGCCGAGAAGGTTCATGAACAAAGGGGGGAAGAGGTAAGTGATGACGACTATGATATAATTAGTGTTGAAGGTGACGAAGAGAACTATTCTGATTACGAAATATTGTCCCCAAGTTCAACTCACGCTTAAATGCACAGAAATTCACTTGCTTTTAATGTTGATATGTATCCCAGCCATTCAATTTTAAAGCATAAGCAAAGCTAATCTTATTTCTTTTTTATTTTGAATATTGTTTTATTGGAGAGCATGAATTGATCATTCGATCCATTTTCCTTATTTACCCAGCGCGGTATTCTGTTTATTGTTTATTTAGCGCAGTAGTCTACTTATTATATGATCATTGAAACAAATTTATGTAGCTGTAAAGTCTTTTGGTCGTGCGCTGAAACATTTTGTAAAACGTACTACATTAAGTCCTTAACCATAAGCATAAAGAATTGCCTTATCACCCATTAAAGAGAAGCCATGATATCGGGATCTAGTGGACTAGATGGATCATTTCAGAGCGAAGGTAAGCACTAGAAAGAAGAGTCCGATTGATTATTTACTAACTAAACAGATCATATCTTCAAAAAAAAGTGTGCAGACTTGCAGTCTAGAATATTGGAAGTAGAAGGCAACAATGAAGTGGCAACCTTAGCTTTGTCAAGAACCAAGGCAACGATCCGTCGTTTGCGTTTGGAGTATGTGATTTTGCTAGAAAGGCTCGAGGAGCGGGCAACGCATATCCCTAATGGAATCCACGCTTTTGAAGAAATGGCCTCTCCTCCCATTGCCAGTGTCTTGGACGAATCAAGCAACACGATATCTAAAATCTCTAGAAATGGGATTATGAAAAAGAATGCTAAGAAAATGAAGAACAGTCCTCTTTCAGGGCTCGCAAATGGAACGTCTGGAGCAAAAACTTTGAAGAGAGATCCCAACTTACCCAAGAGACCTACCAATGCTTACTTAATATTTTGTGACTTGGAGAAGGATAGAGTCAAGTTGGAAATTGAGCAAAAGAATCCTGGTGCGACAAACGATTTGTCGAAGAGCTTGACAGATGCCTGGAATAATTTAGAAGACGAGAAGAAAAAGCCTTACTATAAACTTTATGAAGATGATAGGGTACGGTATCAAACTGAAATGCAGGCTTACAACCAGAAGAATCAGTTTATCACCGATAGTACCGAGGGAAAGAGAAAGTATAAAAAACAAAAGATTGAGCCCGAAACTGTTGAAGGGACAGAAGATGAATTGAGAAGCGAGGGAAATAACCCATCTGAAAGAGATGAGCCGCTCGGAGATGAGGAAGATTATGGAGACCAAACATCAGATAACGTCAGCTTGATAAAAGAAGAGGACGAAGAAACACGTCAAGAATACGATAAAGATGATGAGTCAAACGACCATGATAAGGTTGACGACGAGACACTTGCTCGAGGAGAACAATTTGAGGGCAACAATGAAACACCAGAGGCCAACAATGTTAAACAGGAAGATGACGACGAGGATGAGGAATAAGAGGAACATATATAGGTGGTGGTTTCAAAAAAGTGAACCTTGAATTGCTTCTTTCACTCTCCATTTGGTAAGTAATTTGTACATTAATTAACGTTTCGATTTAAACTTTATACACAGTTAGGTAAATCTCTTCTTTTTAGAGCGGTAATAGCCATTCTCATCCTTTTCGTGCTTTCTCTTTTCTCTTGATCTCTCGTGCTTTCTTAACTTCTTTTTTGCTGCAACATCAGGGGCTATCAATGCCATCTGTGCTCTCTTTGTTTTTCTATCCTGTCTTCTAGTATCGACAGTTTGCTTCACTTTTGAGTAAATGTTCGTATACTGAGTAACTCCAAGTTTTTCTTCTATCATTTTCATACATTCCAATGTGAGATTAAGTAACTCCTCTTCTTCCTTACTATTCTGTGAATTCAAGTCGGTGAAATTGTACAAAGCAAGCAATATCTTCTCTGCGACAATTGACAATCTATCTCCTGCAGTAACCTGAACCAACATAGCAGCCAACTTGATAGATGATTTCTTACTTACGAAAGAATCTTTGTAGTTGTGTTCTTGTCTCATGATCGCACATGTTTTTGAAACGAGGTAATCATTGGCAAACTCTTCCCTCTTAGTTTCTGATTCAACGTCATCAGCCGGGTTAGGTTCACGTTTGGTTCCATCTTTTTCCCATTTTATCGCAATCATCACCAAGTTTTTAATCACTTGATTTCCTAAATCTTCGGTAATCGAAGGTGCTCCCAATTGACGCAACAATCTGTAACAAATGGTCTGAACCTCATAGTTTGTAAGTTCAATTTCAGATTCATCCAAATTAGATAAGAGTAACCCAATCAAACGACTTGAAACCAATCTAATCCAAGCATGAGGAAATAGTAAAGCTTCAATGGTTTTCTTCCAAACATTTTCAAACCTTTTGGAAAATGCTCTTTCACGAAGACTGGAGCAAATGGCCGAGAAAACGTTCAAAGCTGAATACAAGAGTTCCCATTCAATTGACTTATCAGGTTCCTCTGAATTCTTTGACTCTTGCAATATTGTCTGAACATGTTCGATAGCCAAATTATCTAATTCTTTGTTTGACTCATAGTCAAATTCCTGAATATAAATCTTGTAAATATTGAATCCACAACGTTTAAGTTGTTGATTGGAAGAATTAATCCAAGCGAAGCAATACTTTTCAAGATTTTGTAACAGATTTTTATCAAGTTTCTTGAAAATGCTAGCTATAAGAGCAGTTGCCATTTCACGACACTTGCTTGAATCGTCTGACGCAAGTACATTAGACAAGGCAACAAAGAAAGATGAAGCTAGCTTGCTCAATAAGTCTGATCCAGACTTGACAATGATAAGATGGATTAGCTCCATAACTGATTGCCTTCCAGCCTCGGTTGGGTAAGCAAGGTTATTTACCAAAAATTTGAATTGCTTCTCTAATTTACCTCTTCCTTGATCATATTCCATCAAAAACTGATAGTAAACACTTCTTGACATGTCTCTGATTTCCTTGGAATGGTTGACAACCATAATTTTGGAGACCTTATCCATAATGTCATATATTTCAGGTATCATTACGTGTTGTGAAACAACAGCTTTCAAAAAATTGAAAGCTAACCCTTGCCTGTTAGGTTCTTCGAGATCTGGCTGAATTCGAACTAAAATATAACGAATTGCACTTTCAGTCATATTGATTTCTGGTTTATGACGAGTTGTCGTGGCCAAGAATTTCAAAGCAGCTTGGCAAATTTCTGAATTTGTAGAAGGAGACTCCTTTATGATATTTAGCGATGTTTTAGCGCAAGTTTCAAATATGTAGTTTTCTTTTCGAGAAAATGAAAGTCTGATAATAGAATTGAGAATTCTCAAGGCAGAAACCACGACACCTTCATTATCAGACCTGAGGCCCTCAGAAAGAAGTGGAACAAATCCAGCAAGGTTCGAAACTGACGACAAATGATCATTACGCGAAATAGCGGTCCTTAATAATTCGAAAGAGAACTTTTGCAATGTATGGATATGAATATTGTTGCTGACATGAGTCTTTCCATGCTTCGCAGTCAACTTAACCAAAAAATGATCTTCAGATTTGTTCCCTGGCTTCTTGTTGTCTGATTCATTCTTCTTTTCGAATGCCATTTGATTGATTTCGTAGCAAAGTAAGAGAATATCTTGCTTTGCTGCTTCTTCATTATGATTCAAACCCAAAGCATATCTTCTTAATAGCTCGTCTAATTTGTTTTGAGTCTTCAAGGAAATAGCTTCCTTTAGCAAAAGCTTGACTGGTACCAACAACGAATTGAATAACGACAAGTTAATATTCGCTGATACAATTTCACCGGTATCAAAACTTTTCTTGAATTTGACTTCTTTCATCTTACTGTGATAACCATCTGCATCTTTTTCCTGACCAGCTGCACCAAAAATATCTTCCATTACGATATCAATTATTAATTGTAAGGAGTCAGTCAAGTCACCAAATTTCAAAGTGTCTGAAATAGAACTCAATAAATGATGAACAGTAAAACTCAAGACATGAATTTGAGAGCCTCTTGACAATGCAGTCTTCAATTCTTGTAAGATGAACTTAAGATATTGAGGACCTAATAAGGTCAAGATTTTGCATAATGACTTCCTGATGGCATCTCTCAATTCTTCAGATCTTGATCTCATAACTTGACAAGTACTAGTCAAAATACTTGGAAGCTCAGTTTCAATTTTCTCTTCAGAAATACACATTATCAAGCAACACATGGCCTCGGACAATGGGGCCCTTGCCACTATGGTATCATCATTACGAACGATCAATACTTTCAACAATGGAGGGAATAACTCTCTTAATACATAATGATCAATCTCTTTTTGGTCTTCAGGCATATTCTTGATTAAGTCCTCAGAAGAGTTGTTTCTTCTGGCCATGACTGATGACATGAAAGCCTTGGCAACCGATACAATGATGTTTACATTCTTCTTCAACAAGTCATTAGGAGAGGATTTCAAGTTCGAAATATATCTCTTGAAAATTGCTTTGAAATGACTCCAACTAACACATCTCACTAAATGACTGATGGTGTCAAGAGTTTGTAGTCCAATCCCCATGAACTTTTCCTCCTTGGAAAGGGCATAATGTTCAATAATTGGCAAGATGAAATGAGAAATACTATTTTCACCAAGTTCGTGTCTGTTTGCAATAAGACCTTTGACAGCCTGTAAACGACTGTGCAACTGGATGTTGTTAACATTTTTGAAAAAGTTCAAGTCAACATCACCACCAAATGTGAGTACCTTCATGTCATCCAAAGCTTCAAAGTACTTTGGAGCCACGACAGCATGCTCCAAAAGATCGATGTACTCAGCTTGTATATCTTCATTTGGTTTTCTCAATCCAATTTTCAAGTATGGCAAAACTATACTTTGGAATATTTTTTGATATGGCTCTGCTATCTCAGCAGAAATTTGGCTCGAAATACAATCGATAAACCTCTTCAACATGTAATTACCGTTTGTTCTAATGACCAATTCCATTGAATCGTTTATGAAGAACAACCCACAGTACAAGATTGGTAACCATTGAGTTGGAGTTAATTCCAAATATATTTCTTCGTTAATCTTTTTGAAACCTGCTAGCCTTCTTTCGAAATCGTATTCTTGCATTCTTGTAGAAGAGTAAGAGTTCAAGTCTCCCAAGATTTGAGATACTTCTTCAACTTCAATGAATCTCTTACCAATGCTTGTGAAAACAGACACCAAAGTGGTACGAATTCTCTTGTCCGAGTAGAGTCTAAACGACTTCGAACACGCCTCATATAGTGGCAAGATCTCATCGAACGAACAATCGTAAGACTCAACCAACGAGGATAATGACATAAGGATGTTCGCCTTATCACTAGGATCTATCTCTTGTTGAGGTTTATCAAGGGCCTTAGTTAACGAAGTCATTAACGACGACTTTGTTTCATTATCATCGATGTAATTTCCTTCAACTAATAAGAGCAAAACTGTAATTGCCAATGTACCAATTTCTTTATCAGTTATATTATCAATAATAGATGATAAATTCTTCAACAAAGAGTCCACCAACGTGGCCATTAATGTGAAATAATTATCCTCAAGAATATTCTTTTTACTAAGTGCTTTGATGGAGAATTCCAACACGGCACTAACAACAGTTCCTTTGGCATTTGAGCACGAAAATAATGAAGCAATTGCTTGTGTGGGTGCAAAGTCATCGAAGTACAAGAATTTGATTGTATTTGGTAAGTCAATCCATCCTAAAATGATCTTCATTAATGAAGATGGTTGCTGCAAATTTTCAACTGCAAAATTAGCCATCCTCGGTTTGACTAAATGGTCATAGATAACAGAAATATAGTTATCCCAAACAAATTCATCACCCAACACACTGAATAAATCATGCAAACATCTCATTCCTAGTTGTCTAATTCCTCTTGCAGATTTTTCTGTGAAAAGTTCTTCCTCTTCTCTGTTAACTTCGAAATTCTCAATTCTCCTTTGGGCAACCACCAAAGAGTAAACTAAAGGTTTAATTGTTGTTGTCAACACCTCAGAATATTTTTGCCCCAACGTCTTATAAACTTCACTTAATAAGTTGATATAACCACTGATTTTTCTGATTTGGTTCTTTGACGTATCTGGTTCTACTTTGCCTCCAAAAAATTCTTTGTAATTAAGCTTTTCAGAACCTAAATCCAAGAATGAAACAATATCGTCATCAGACAAGTTTGGCAAAATCGTAATAACAGCAAATTTCTTACCAACTTTACTATTACTCTTTGGCGTCCCTTGCACTCGACCGAACAAGATTCTCAATACAAGCGGCATCAATTGTTTTAGATCTTGATCTTCAATTTTAGAATTAGCATCCTGCGTGATGAAGTTTGCAATTTCGTCGCGGAAGATAGTATCATCTAGTAAGTTTCGTAAATTATCGCCATATTTGTTGATCGACCCGATTTTCCAATTCAAAATAACATCCAATGCCAACTTTTGAATTTGAAGTTGCTTGTGAGATAACAAGGTTAACAAATGTTCGTACACTGCTGACGATTCATATATTCTCTTGAGGTTTTTGAATTTACTGAATAATGAAATCAAGTCATTGCGATCTTTCAACGTCCAGGAATGACTGTTTTGAGATATTTTTACTTCTGTGATACGTTCAGAGTCATTGACATCATTTTCTTTGAGATCGTTCTCTATAACGACATCGTCTGTTTGATTTAATAAAATTGGGACCAATTTTTCGGAATTAGATTCTGCGACAGATGGGATCTTGGAGAGTGCTTGTATTGCTTGAGATCTCATGATGTTACTGTACGTATTGTTGGCTCTGTTCATCTCCCCCTGCTCCATAATGGAATGCGAAATATTTCTGTACTTCGAAATGAATTTGTTTTCTAACATGATGAAATTCTCTCTCAATCTGACGTCCCTTGGTTGCCACTCCAATAATCTACTTTCTTCATCAATGAAAGTCTCTTGGTACCAACTGAAGTATGATCTATCTTGAATTGTGTAGTCAAATTGAATGAACTTGTAAGCCAAGTCCCATATGTATTTCGAGGTTGAACCTTTTCCAATTAAGTGAGGTAAACCTTCAAAAACTGAAATCCAACTTGGTTGAAATTTGTTCGATAACAACCCGAACATAAAATTGATGACAATAAGCTGATCAAACTCATCAACTTGCTCTTGCTTTTTGAATTCAAGCACCAAATTTCTCACTCTAAGAGTGATATCTCTTCCTGAGCTAAGACTCAAAGGGGTCTGTTCTATAATTTTCACTTGTGACAAGAATGTGGACTCGGGTTTTGATAAAATGCTATTAATGGTAATCATCAACTCAATCGAATTGAGACGTGATTGATGATTTGGTAAGTACAAGTTTTTTGAAATCTTGCGCATAATATCTTCGTAATTTTGCTCTAAGATGTCATGAGAATAATTTTTTGATAAAGAAATGAACTTTGTAAGGGAATCGATAAGTAATGAGGATTTTTGAAATCTTGAAAGGGATGAAAGAATCTTCTTAAGTAATACCTTGAAAGTCTCCTCGTTTTTTGACAACTTCGATAACGAATCGACCACTGCAGCCGTTATGTCCTGTGAAAAATTACTGTGGTACTTAAACTTCTCGTCTATCAACTGATCTAAAAGATTGCTCAAATACTCAACTTCTTTTTCATCATTTGTTGGTTGACCGTTCCTCAAAAGAAGCAATCTCCAATGAATTTCTTCCAAATCATTCGGATCCTCAAGAACAATGTAATTTGATCTTAATTGAGATATGATAGTCGACTGGCACTCAATCGAAAGTGTTGGGATAGGTGTCATGCTATAGTAATCTTTTAATTTTAGTCTGGCCAAAAAAAATGCAGCTTTCTTTAACTCTTCAGTTTCTGTAATCGCATTAATGTAGTTTTGGATAAATTTACCTATTCCAAAATTGAGCACTTTAGCCTTCACGACATCGCAACAGGATTCTGCGAATACTAAAAAATGCTTTCCACCATTCAATTTCATCATAGAAGTGAAGATGTTATTGTGAGCTTTGGTTAATTCTTGAATATCACAGTTACGGAATAAGATAACAAAGAAGTACAGAAGAGACTCCATCAACTCATTAATATTGTTTTCCACAAGGTCGATAGAGTCGATTTTTTCAAGCAACAAGGTAACGGTGGACATGATGGGTTTCCAGTTCGCTTTTCTACCCGATTCTGAAAATGCCAATGCCGATAATAGCTGTGATACAGCCGTAAATGATGAAATAGTTGGTTTTTCGATTAATGTCTTTTTTAGGAAGTCATTAACTAAATCGTAAAACTTTGCGCACGATTCTTCAGACCCATGATGTATGATGTCCAATAATATATCTGAAGTGATAGCAACAGCTTCGACATGATAGTCTCTGTTTGAGGAAGACAATGCATTTTCAATGATTTTGGACAAAATGATGGTTGATTTGGAATGGAAAGTTCCCTTAGTATTTTTCATAGACTCACTGTATAAAGTCATCAAAGACTCGGAGTACGTCTCATTACTTTTGATGATCTCAATCTGATCATCAATGGAATACTTTATGATTGAAGTCAAGCCTTCGACTTTCAGTTTTCTTATAAGAAATGACAACGCTTCGGCGCAAAATCTCGATATGTATGTTTTCTTTGTCAACTTCAACAACGGTAATAATAATTCAAACGTTGGCATCAAGTCCACAACTAATTGCTTCGATAAGTATTTGAAAGCAAAAGCCAAACAATTGAAGATCCATTCCAAGACGTTGGAAGAGTTTCTACTATTCTGGGCATCATTTGGATTTATTTCCATGGCAAGCTTAGTTAACATGGACAAAAACCTCGTGTAATAGGTCATGAAATCCGGGCCTAGATCGTGAATAAATTGTGCCAACATTTCCAATAAAGGTTGAAGGGAATGTACATCATTGACCTTTATGTGGAATGATAACGCCTCAAAAATTTCAGCTTGATGATGCAAAATTAACGCCAAAGACTGTGAATATACCTCTACCTTTTCCAAGCATTCTATGAAGTTTCCACTGATATTGACCTCTTTCCAATGCTCCAAAGTGGCTAAAAGATGAGATGATTCAACATAATCATGGGCTCTTTTGTTAAGGTTTAAATTCGGTTCGATTTTAATCGAGTCGATTCTTTCTCGAAACGACGCAAACGCATGTCTTCTGGAAGACTCTGTTGTCTTCGATTTGTAGGGTTTGGACATGCTATTTGGTAAAGAAAAGGATCGGGTATGGTAGGACTAGTCTTGTAAAACTATTTTTTTGGGGCATCTCATCAAGGTAAGTTCATCGATTGGTAATCCTTTTGCTTAACCATTACGTAAATTTTTCATTTACTTCTCAAGAAATTTATTCGCGTATCACGTGTCAGAATTCTGTCCAGCTTAGCAAAGTAGCTTAGCACGAATTAGGTACTCATTGAGTCATCAACCTTAATAGAAAACCCTTCGATATTACCTGAGTAAACATAAACTATGTCGAGTTCAAATTCAGAGGATACTCCGCTTCTCACGGAACATATCCCGGAAAACCCGATAATATTACCGGAGATAGATAACAAGACACGAATAAACGATGATACCAACAAATCCATACAAAGTCGAGGAATAATACAGCAACCACAGGCTAATCGAGCTCTATCGAAAATAGCACAATCTCCCAAAATTGGACTTCAAAGAACCAGTAGAACGTCACAAAAATTGAAGTTGTTACCGGAAGACCCACCACATTTGGAGACAGATGATGACGATGATGATGATGACTACCATTCGTCAAGAACTAGGGTCTATTCACAGGTAAAAAGAATTACGGATACTTCTGCCAGAAAGGATGCTGAAACATTGGGCAAACTGCATAGAGATTTGTTGCCTAGAGTCACAGCCTATTGTACATGTGGTTCGTATAAGATGAAGGATTTGCTAAGATGGTTAAAGGATCGGAAGAGAATACATAATACCAGTCCGAAGTTGTTTGATGAGTGCTTATATACACCATTTATGTACAAAGATTGGAGGAGTGATAGTGGTAATGCAAATGGAAATGGGAATGGAGGTACATCCAAAGACGAAGAAGATAACCATAAATTCATTAGGTTGGCTGATGAAGGTGGAGAAATTGATATTGGTAAGAAAAACGACATATTTATCTTCGAATATGGTGTTATTATCATGTGGGGATATACCACCAAAGAAGAGTCAGCTTTTTTAGAAGATTTAGCCAAATTCGAGAGTGAGAAGTTATCATCCGAGGACATCCAAATAGAAGAATTTAACTATTATATCACCAAGTCCTACCAACCCAGAATCTACAATGATTTTATTACATTGAGAGATGACAATAACTACATGCTTAAGTTGTCCATCTCTCACGCGTTAGCACAATCAGTCAAAATCTCCTTATTTGAAGAATTGGTCGATAATACCATTGAAGATACTCAAGATATTCCCCAACAAATTGCACATACTGGTAAAGTGGAAATGACAAGGGATGAAATCATGAAGTCGATAGGTGAATTATTCATTTTAAGAATAAATATAAATTTGCATGGTTCTGTTTTAGATTCACCCGAGCTTATGTGGGCCGAGCCACATTTAGAACCCATTTACCAAGCTACTAGAGGATATTTGGAGATCAATCAAAGGGTGGAGCTATTAAATCAGAGATTAGAGGTTATCTCCGACTTGTTACAGATGTTGAAAGAACAGTTGGGACACTCACATGAAGAAAACTTGGAATTTATTGTTGTTGTATTGGTTGGGGTTGAAGTATTGGTTAGTGTGATAAATATTATCATAGATATTTTGACTTACTAGAATATCTGGCTCAATTAATTTTTCCGTCGGCTTGATGTTTTAAGAATGAAAACTAGTATCCATTCAATTAAATAAAAATGATGTTGTAGATCAACAGTGTACGTTGGAAAAAAAATAAAGCATAAATAATCTAAAAACTCGGAGGTTTAATTAATGTTGAGTATTGCATTCATTTCGAACCTTTTATGTATTATTTGCAAATTTTCGAACATTATATGTACTATTCATATTTTCAAAGTTGAAAGAAAAAATGGTAACCGTGTGTAAAAAAATGGTAATTTTGAAAAAGTTGCAAAAAACATCAGCAAATCTCACCAAACAATAACAACATTTTCAAGGTACATAAAAGTTTTAACATCCGACGTTCCGATACAACTTAGCATACTATTTTGAGCAGGCAGGCAAGTTAAAACGCGGAGTACGTCCAAACCGGTTATAATTATTAACTTGTAGGTGGTTATTGCCGACAATGCAACACTTTGTTTCTATGCCTTTGTTTCCATGCCTTTGTTTCCCAGAGCAAACTGAAGTTCGTGAGAGTCGCGAGACAAATAGTGCAACTATCCCTTGACTATGACGTAACCAAAAAAAAAACCAATCTTGCCCTTAAATGCAGGTTGAGAAAGTGACGAAAGTGACGTGTTGATACTTTGCTAAGTGTACCTAGCAGAGGTAAATGTGGGAAACGGCACAAACGGCGATAATAGGGCTTAACAAAAAAAATAATACCAGTAAGTAATGATTCTTGTGAGGGTCATAAAAAAAGTAATGTGTAGGCTCAACAAAAGGGATTGGAGCACGGGCATTAGCCAAGTGAATGTGAATGATACCAATCGTTTGGCTTACGTGAATTAAATTCCACTACTATAGAGATATGTCAGTTAAATGAGTCTGGATTTAGTAGTTGTTGCTCATTGGTTGTGTGTCTGACGTAAGATGTAGCTATGGTGTCTGACGTAAGATATGGCTATGTCATCACTCCCCAATTCTAGACAACTGGTTGCACTGCGTATTAGACTTACATGAGCTCATATGCACCAAGTACAGGGAAATTAGCCTAGTTAGGCCCCGGGGATCGCTAGCGCAATCTACATCAACAGTATGTGGGTTATGCGGATTTAATGAAACCTGGCAATATATATAGCTGCAGCAAGATCCTGTAACTTTCCTAGGAATTTGGAGTATCAAGTAAAATTAAAAAGTTTCATTGAGTACTGCCTTCTATTATGGAAAGTTTATCATCACGGATATTTTCCAAGTTCACTTCGACTGGATCAACAACACAACTGACCTCCAAAACTGTTCAAGGCTCACCCGACGTAATAGCCCAATATGTCTATCAAGATATCCTTTCGGTCAAAAATGAAATCAAAAAATACAATGAGGTGACCCAGATCTTTACCACCAACAGTCTCTACTACAAACTTTTCAAACTCATGGAATCAGACCACTCCCAAGAGCTTACCGATCTCAAAAAACGTTTCGAATACGGCGTCCATAGCATACAGTATCAAAAGCTGCTCATAGCATTATACAAGAAGAACTTGCAAGATTATTGCAACTTCCTCGAGGTGTTGAAAAACAACTACAACCATGGAATATACGAGTCGAAAATCGTTGACTATAGACTCAGATCTTCAGTACCGGTCTTGTCAGAAACCGTACGCGAAGACACAACCAGTTCCCACCGTCTTTCTGTGTTTTCAGACACATCCGAGAAATCCTCAGCATCGGAAGAGTCGATAGCCAAACCAATACATTCAACCTTGTCCAATTCGGAGATCAACGAGAGAATCTCGGACGATGCACCAGATATGCTTCTTGATCCGATCTCATTCAATTTATTTAGTGATCCAGTAATCACGCCAAGCGGTATTACTTACGAAAAATTGCATTTACTAGATTACCTTCATAAGAAAGGGAAACACGATCCCTTGACCAGAGCTCCGTTACTGGAAGGTCAGTTATATCCCAATTTAATACTTAAAGATGCTGTTGAAAAGTATATCACTACCAAAAAAGGGGAGTTAAGTGGGAGTGTGACCAAATAGCAAAAGTGTTCTTTCCATTATAAATATAATTCATGTGTGTAATTGCACCACAAAGTATAACAATACCGTAGTCAGTACCCCTTCACTTTATATTATAATGCTACACATAGGAGTTCCGGCTAATGTAATATAGTTTGCGAGATCTTTTATACCTGTACTGCACATAAGTGAAAACAACGTTGTACCTGCATATATCTCTGGTACTCCGTGCATGATTTAGCATCATTCAAATGTTACCAGTCGGGCAACACAGCAATTTGAACTGTATGAGTTTACCTCTTTGATGATAAGGATTATTGATAAGGAAGTTAGATTAAGGCGTTGGAGGCGCATGTGCGTAATTTTTCGGTAATCTCTATCACATTCGAATACGACACTGTACCGGCAACTGTATTGATCTCGTCGTTGAAGACCTCTTCGGCATTTGAAGAAAATTCACTAGGCTTCACAATAACTCTAATATGGATCTAATTAGAATGTGTTAAAGACTCGAACCACAAGAACTTGTCAACTGCTTCGAACGGATTAGCAGTGAAGTAATGTTCACCCCTCCCGTAACTAGTATAATTTGGTGTACGCTCATTTTCTTTGAGAAGATTAAAATGGTCTATGAAGCAAATAACTGTAAAATTCAAATTGGTATGTATCCAGCAAGAAATGAGTGAAGCTACCTAAAACTCGTATCTTAACTTGGTCAATAGTCCATCTTGCTACCGCAATGAATTGGTTTCGCTTAATATATTATGGCCCCATATTAAAAACCTTAGGGAGCCCATTCAGAGGCTTTTGTCTAGGCATTCGATAATCTCACGATGCTTACAGTTGGACTGGTGTCAGGCTCTGCTTCTATTCTTTAGTATTATTATTAATATTATGGTTGCGAAATATTTTGACTACTAGCATCAGTAAAGAACTGCATATAGACCTTCTTACTATATACAGGAATCCAAAGTTTTTTGAGATGAGACCTTACATTAGTCTTAGGAAGACTAGAAGATCAAGTATAACATAGCTAAAGCATCCATACACAATGAGAAATTTGGTGATACTCAACCGAGGATATGTGGATGTGGAATCTAGAACTTATCCCGGTTTAGAGCTTGTGGAATCTGTTTTTGATGCGGTTTCGGACAGTATTACCTACGTTTTAACATCTGAAGAGTCTAGTTTGATTGAAGTTCAACAATTCATGAAGAACGGACAAATACATGTTTTGGCCAGCTTTCAGATTTCTGTTCCAATCAGTGAGGCTTCGCGTTTGTTGAGCTTCAACCATTTCGTGGATACCAACCAATTGATTTTTGTATTGGAAAATGGAGACATCATACTAGCTACCTATGATCCATCAGAGCCTGATTACAATTTCACGGTGGTGGAAATCGTAGGGTCTATTGATGTAGGCTTATTTGCATCCAGCTGGTCACCAGACGAAGAAACCCTTTCGATCTTGACTAAGGAGAACAAATTGCTCTTGTTATCGAGATTATTTGAACCAATCAACGAAAGAGAATTGGATCCGAATGACATCAAAATTACAGATTCCAAGCATGTATCCGTGGGATGGGGTAAGAAAGAGACTCAATTCAAGGGTAAAGGGTTCAGAGCACTAGAAAGAGAGAAGGAGGCTTTGAAACACGCAGGTTTAGACTTAAAAGAAGAAGATTCTCCATTGAAAGATCCTACGGTCTCAGAAGTTGAGAAGGGAACTCTTTCAACTTTCGAAAACTTTGCTCATAAGATCAGTTGGAGAGGAGATGGGGAATACTTTTCAGTCACTACCACAGAAGCCGTTTTGGTTGAAGATATCGAAGAAATGTACGACAGAAGGGTGATTAGAGTTTTTAATCGAGAAGGTGAATTGGATAGTGTGAATGAAGCAGTAGATGGGTTGGAGCACAATTTATCATGGAAGCCTCAAGGCTCGTTGATTGCCTCGACCCAGAGACACACTGACGAAGAAGGTGATGAAGTATTGGACTTGGTATTTTATGAAAGAAACGGATTAAGACATGGACAATTCAATACTAGATTGGACCCATCTAGCGAAATAATCAACAATCTCGAGTGGTCTTCCGATAGTGAAATCTTATTATTTCAATTAAGAGACAGAATTCAATTGTGGACGACTAAAAACTACCATTGGTACTTGAAGCAAGAAATATCAATCAACACAGAACATGGAATTATCTTTGCCAAATTTCACCCTGAAAAGCCATTACATTTGATGATTGGGAAATCCAATGGACTCGAAATCATCGATTTAACTTACAAGATTGTCACTGGACCAACCAATCTAGGCGACGACATTGGTATGACCCTTGTCACCGATGGTGCTACCGTAAAGATCACTCCATTATCAATCGCCAGCGTTCCACCCCCGGTTAGTTTCAGGGAATTGGATATCGATCAAGGAAATATCAACGACTTGGCTGTGAGCAAATGCAATGAGAAATATGCAGCTGGATCAAGTTTCAATGAAGTTCACTTGATCAGTTTGAAGATCGAAGACATGAAGAAGGGAAAATCTCCACAAATAAAGTCTACTATCGATTGTTCAATGGTCGCAACTGAAGAAGGTGAATTTTTGAAGCAAATAGCATTTATTCAAGATAAGCTTATTGCAATTGCTGTGGATGGACAAACTCATTCTAAAGTGGTGTTATTCAATGTCGAAGACATCGAAAACCCATACTTCGAAGATTCAATAGAATTACCTAATAAAGTCATTATTATCAAATCACAAGCTGATTTTAATGCCTTGGCCATTCAAACAATAGATGGTACAGTTTTCCAATTGGATGAGAGTAGGGCCTTGAAAGAAGTAGGGAAATTCCCACAATTGTGTCGTGACTTCGAATTGGTATTGACTAGCTCTTATGAAGATCACGAGGATGGGTTGATCGATTTACGATACACTCCTTTCGGTATATCTTCTAATGGTAAATTATTTGCAAATGAAAAACAAATTGCCAATGCTGTTACTTCATTGAAAACAACAGAGTCTCATTTGCTTTTTACTACCGCACATTCTAGATTATGTTTCATCCATTTAGCATCAGCTAATGGGGAATTCCAAAATGAAATCTTTCAAACTTCAAACCACGAGTCTATTGTCGATGAGAGAATCAGACAAATCGAAAGAGGCTCTATTTTAGTGAATGCTATGCCATCAAAATACTCAGTGGTTTTGGAAGCACCAAGAGGTAACTTGGAAACCATTTGCCCAAGAATATTGGTTGTTTCTGGTGTGAGAAAGTTCATCAAACAGAAGGAATTCAAAACCGCATTCTTGGCATGTCGTACTCATAGAATTGACTTGGATATTTTGCATGATTACGACCCTCAATTATTCTTTTCCAACTTGGAGAATTTTGTCAATCAGATCAAGAAAGTGGAACATTTAGATTTATTCGTTTCTTGTTTGCACGAGGAAGATGTGACTACAACAAAATATAAGGAGACATTGAATGAAACGGAAGATGCTGTGGAAAAAGTGAAAAAGTTGCAATTAACACAAAGTTCTCCTGAACAAGTTTCGGTAGAATATAACACCTCCAAAAGAATCATCAAAAATAGTGAGGATGCACAGGTATTCGAGAATTCAAAGATCAATAGGATTTGTGAAGGTATCTTGAGTGTTCTTTTGAAACCAGAATACTTCGATACTTACTTGCAAACCATCATTACTGCCTATGCATGCGAGAAGCCCCCAAACTTATCGGAAGCTTTAAAATTGATTGGTTCATTCAAAGAACAAGAACAAATCGAGCAATCAGTAATTCATTTATGTTTCTTACAAGATGTCAACAAGTTATACAACACTGCCTTGGGCTTATATGATGTCAAGTTGACATTGTCTATCGCACAGCAGTCCCAAAAGGATCCAAAGGAATACTTACCATTCTTACAAAACTTGCACATTCAACCTTTATTAAGAAAGAAATTTTTGATTGACGACCATTTGAAAAATTATGAGAAAGCACTTGGTTGGTTGTTCGAATTAGGTGCTGATCAGCATGAAGAGCTCGACGATTATGTTGTTGGCCATGATCTTTACAAACCTGCCTTAAATATCTATCGATATGATGATTTAAGAACGAACAGAATATACCAACTTTATGGAGATAATTTGGCTTCAAAACAAAACTATGTTGAAGCTGCATTGATCTATGAGTACTTGAACGACTTTGAAAATGCATTAAAGAATTACATTCTAGGAAAGAAATGGAGAGAAGCATTGAGTATTGTCCAGAAGCAAGAATTTAAAGACTCCCTGGTATCTACTGCTGAAAAATTGGTCTTTTCATTGGTAGAGGAACATAAATACGCCGAAGCTGCTGAAATCGAATTCTATTTCTTAGGACACGTCGATGAAGCTGTCAGGTTGTATTGTAAGAACTACATGTTTGACAGTGCTATCTTATTGGCCTCGAAGGAAAATAGATTGGAATTGATTGAGTCAATTGTTGATGCTCAATTGGGTGAAGGATTTGGTACCATTGCTGAGTTGTTGGCCGATTGTAAGGGTCAAATGAATTCTCAATTGAAGAGATTGAGAGAATTAAGGGCCAAGAAACAAGAAGATCCATATTCATTCTATGGAGTTGCAGACGATATGGACACCCCAGATAACGTTTCAGTTGCTGCTTCTGAAACATCAACCACTCCATCGTTCTTCACAAGATACACCGGAAAAACCTCTGGTACTGCTAAGACTGGTGCCTCTCGAAGAACCTCTAAGAATCGTAAGAGGGAAGAAAGGAAGAAAGCAAAGGGTAGAAAAGGAACTATCTACGAAGAAGAATATCTCATCAAATCTGTCGGACGTTTGTTGGAGAGATTGGACCAAACACAAGGTGATGCTATCAGATTGATCGAAGGATTATTGAGAAGAAAGATGAAAGCTCAAGCATACCAAATACAAAAGCACTGGGTTGAATTGTTGACCTTCATCCGTGAGAATGTCGAGGAAATCCACAACATGAGCGAAAGAGATAGAGAGAGAATTGATGACAACGGTGAAGTTTATTTGATCCCAGAAATTCCGGTTCCCACGATTAAAGATTTCCCAAAAAAGAACATTTTGGACTTTTAGGGTTGAATCACATTTGATCATTTAATAAGACTTGTATATTAATTAATCAATAGACTTCGATTTGACAAAGACTTATAATAGTATTCTATGATTGGTCGTAGGTAGGTCATGAGCATTAGGGTAGCGTTGTGTTGGAATTATGGAAAGTAACAATTTTGATGCAGAGTTGAAATTCAGTTCATTGATATGTCTATGGTTCTGAATTAAACTTTTCAAAGAGCTTTCTGTCACACCTTGACTTCATTCTTCATCAATTTCTCCTCCAATTTCTGCATTTCATAGTCAATAAATACCGTACTGAAACCTAGTATGGCATTTTTCGAAGCATCAGTCATAGCCTGCTTTTTGCATTTACTGATACACATCCATTTGTGAGGCATATTCGTAGCTTCTCCGATTCCGTAATCTTCGTTGTAAGTGCCATCTTTCAAGGTCACTCTTACAAGAACTGAATATGAAGCTGAATACTGGGCGTTCACATCATCGAACGTTTCCAGGAGGACATTAAACCGGATTAGTTGGGTGGACCAACCCTGAAATCCGAACACTTCGTTGGCCAAGCTGAATACGACTGAAGCTGAAAAATTGGAGATTTGGTCTCGCGATCCGAAGAACCGCTTGGAGGTCCTTTCGTTCTGGACACTTTCTAGTTTTGATTGTAGCGTACCGATCTTTTTCATGGCCCATTCTGGTAGCACGAAAGGTGGTGATGTTGCTTCTACTTCCTCTTCCTCTTCATTGTCTATTTCCGCAAACTGAGCCATAGTGGGGAAGAACTCCACTTCCGAAGTAAGGTTTCGAGTCTCATCTTCTTGTCCGTATTTGGAGTCAATGAAGGACATGATGATTTGGTGAATGAACGTGAATAAAGAGATGAAAGGAAAGATGGAATCAAGAAATGAGGTATGAAGTAATGATGAACGTGAGGATGACCTGATGATGGAATCAAGAGATGAAATAATCAATGAGACTAGGAGATGAAACTCAAAAGAGACTCTGGATACTTCAGGTATAAAAGTGGTTCACTCTGCGGAATATATTGAATTATCAATCGATGTATAATTACCAATTATTTTCAAAATAGTAATTCTCAGAACAACCTTGTTCACTTGTCTCATTCAAACGTTTTGGCACTTCTTTTATCAATCCCTTTTTATTTATTACCTTATCTTACTCCTCGCCTCTTCTCCTCTTGTATCCCATCTATCGATCCCTCTATATATGATCCCACGCGTCTTGATACCAAACTCTGGATTCACATACCCCATACTTTTTTATCAATTCCCCTTTTACAACACTTAATCACATAGACCCTACCCTACATCTGGTCATGCACACATATCAACACTCTACCACCTCCTGACTACGCCCCTCCCTTTCACTACCAACTCTGTCCATAGCTTAACAATGTAGTAAATCAACTCGCACCAGATCATTAAAAATGTGTGCGTGTTTTTTTGAGCTTCCAATTCAATTATAATCAATTTTCCAATTCCACCATCCAGTTTGGTAGCACACCTCCAGCTGACACCATTGTGATTAGTGCACCTATAGAGTGCTACACCAAAGATGGACTATATAAACAACATCTTGTCACCGCAGAACCAACCTCAACTGGTGGAAGAAGCCATTCCCACGCTTTGCAATCGTCTTCAACATGCTAGTCTATCATCAGATAGAAGGTCTGCTATCTTGGGATTGAAAAGCTTCAGTCGCCAGTACCGTGAAAGTGTGGTAGAATATGGACTCAGACCATTGATTTTGACGTTCAAGAAAGATATCGAAAACCTCCAGATCCTCAAGGCCATATTGGAAACATTCTTGATCTTATTCATTCGAGGTGAAACAGACGAAGACTTGACCAGAGGCTGGATATCACAACAATCCCGACTTCAGAATGGAAAATATCCATCACCATTGTTGATGGAAGACGTTGCATTGGACCAATTCTCTCTATGGATAGCGGACGAATTGACTCAAGATAAAGAAATCATCGAAACGTTAGTGGAGATCTTACTGGACAACCAAGACTTTCACATCCGATTATATTCTCTCCAACTCTTGGAGGGCTTGGTATCAGCAAGAACCATCAGAACCAAAGACTGGATCCTCAGTATTCCGACCTCCATTTCAGTCTTGGTGTCGTTGTTGTCGGATTCTAACGAACCAATCAGAAATGAAGCCATCTTGTTGTTGATGGCTGTGGTCAACAATAACTTCAACATCCAGAAGTTGGTGGCGTTCGAAAACACGTTTGATAAACTCTTTGATATCATCGACGAAGAAGGGGGGATCAGAGGCTCCATCTTGGTCCAGGATTGTTTGACCTTGATCACCAACTTGTTGCAATATAATGCCTCCAACCAAAAATACTTCTTGGAAACCCAATGTATCCCTAGACTCGCCTCACTATTGGGCGAGCCAACAATCGAACCAATTGCCGACGAAGTGGACGAAGAGAACGGGTTTCCTCAGGAGATACCGCCTATGGCATGGACAGACCAGCGCATGGCTAATATGATCATTGCATTGGAGATTTGTCGAATCTTTGTATATGACAATGAATTCAGGATCTATAACCAGAACAAATTATTTGCCTCTAACGTCCAATTCGTGGTGTTGAAGTTGGTGTTTTCTCCAATAACGCACAATGTTGTTAGAAACATTGCTTTATTAACAGCTGGTGATTGTATAGCAGGAAACCCCGAGATTCAATACGAATTTTCCCGAGTGGATGTTCCTTACATTGATCCTTCGATGCCTACTCAAATCCAGACCTACGATAGACCCATTTCTGTGCCAATGGCCTTGTTGAACTGGACTCTTTATATTAATTCCGTTCACACGTTCGATATTAGAGCTAGTGCTTCATACTGTTTACATTGTTATTTTCAAGATAATAAGGATTCGAAAGCTGAATTTTTGGATGAACAGATCAAGGCATATATGATGCCGAACTATTACGACTATGAGGAAACGACTGATACCAATGGGGAAGCAATTTCTAATGGCCATCAGTCCAACGGTACGAGTCATACTAGCAATGGAGACTTACACACAGAAGAAAGTCAATCAAAACCACCGTATGGAAACCTCTTCTCCACTTTGATGGACTATGATTCTGATATTAAGATCAATCCATACAAAATCTGGTTTGCTTCGTTAATCTTGATCTATTTATTTGAGGATTCGGATGAAAATAAGGAAATCGCCAGAAAAGTCAAGACCGGTGACGAAAACGCCGGAGAAGAAGTCATGAGCTCGATTCAGGCCATCTCAGGGTTGCTTATTACCACATTGGAAAGTATGGATCCAAGAATATCTATAGGATATTTGATGCTTCTTTCAGTCTGGCTATATGAAGATTTTCAAGCAGTCAATGATTTCTTAAGTGACTCGAGTGTGCCAAAATCGATCCTAGCATTTTTAACAAGCAACTCAAGTGAGCTGGCAATCTTAGTTCATGGAATGGCCACAATCTTATTGGGGATATCCTATGAGTTTTCCTCTGAAGAGTCCCCGGTCAAAAGATCGGATTTGCATTCATTATTGGTGAAATCTTTAGGGAGAGATAACTATGCATTAAAGGTCAAACAATTCAAAGACCGCGATATTTTCAAGAATTTTGATGAGGATCTGAACTTTCTTAACAGCAGGAAAGATGAGACGGGTTTGCCCGATGTATTTTTTGATGCCTCATATGTCAATCTCGTGAAGGAAAACTATACTAGGATCAGAAAGGCTCTATTCCATGATCCAAGTGCGGAACCAAGAGGCAGGATTCTGTATGAGTTATTCGAAGAATTGGATTCAAACTTCACTAATTTAAAGAAGCATTTAGATGATGAGAAAAGGAATTTTATCATTAACGAGAAGCATTTCAAGGAGGAAATTGATCTGCTCAATTCGAATTATCTAGAATTGGAAAAAAAGTTAGAAAGTACAGATTCAGAATTGAGTAAATTGAAAGCTGAGCATTTATCAATAAGAGAGAAATATAGTTCGACAAACAAGAGCCTTGAACTGATTGAAAAGGAGAAAAATGAGCTTCACACATCTTCCACGAAGTATCAATCAGAGCTCCAGGATGCATTGAAAAGAGCTTCAACTTCGGGAGAATCTGTGAAAGCATTAACTGTCAAATTAGAAACTACAGAACAAGCCAAAAAGAAACTCGAAGATGGGATCAATAATATGACCCGCGATTTGTTTCAATTTAAGAAGCAAAAGAATGATTCCGAAGCAGCCATTAAGAGACTCGAGAAAGATGTTTCGTCAACAAAGGATGAATTAGCCACCAGCAAACGCAACTATGAAGCTCAAATCGACCGATTGAAAAAGTCCAATGAAGTATACAAAAATAAAGTCGAAGAACTCAACAAAAAACTTGAAGTAGTTGCAAACGAGCATCAGACTAAAATAAGAGTAATGGAAGAGAAATTTGAAGAAACTGAGGCCTCAAACGAACATTTGATGGACAAGTTAAGATCTGCAGCAGCTGCATTTCAAGAGATGAAACTGGCTAAGTCGGAACTAGATGATCAAATCATTTCATTGAATGAAGAACTCAAGGAAAAGCAGAAACTAAGTGAAGAGTTGGCAAACTTAAAAATAGAATTCGACGCATTGAAGGATGAGAAGTCTCAGGTCGGATCGAGTCTCGACCAATTCAAAGAAAAATTCAAGTTGGAGGTTCAAGCATTGAATGAAAATGTAACAAGGCTCGATCAATCGAACAAAGATCTACATGAAAAGAATGAAGTCCTTGAGGGACAAGTCGCCAAGTTGACCCAGGAATTGATAGCGGAACGTAAATCCAACGAATTTTCCAAATCTGAACGCGAATCCCACATTCAGGAGTTGAAAGAATCGCAAGCCAAGCTTTCATTAGAGATTGAAGATACCTTGAGATCTCGAGAAGAATTAAAATCGCAGCATGAAAACCTTACTAAAGAATTGGAATCTAAACATCAAAGCGTAGCAGACAGTTTAAGAGTCCAGCATGACAGCGCTACAGAACAGCTCAAAAATCTTCAAGCTTCTCACACAAATATTAAAAATGAGCTTGAACAAAAGTTGAAATCGTTGGTTGAAGAGCACAACGATAAATTGAAAAATATTCAAAGCGATAGCTCTACAGAAAAGAGTGTACTTGATAAGCAAATCTCGGAATTAAAACAAAAAAGTATCACTACTCAAGCTGCCTTGAAAGAATTAGAAGCGAAACACAAAGCCACGCAAGGAGCTTTGCAAAATGCTGAAACGGAACATGGACTAGCTAAAAGTAATTTAGAGAAGGTTGAAGCTCAGCACAAAGCCTCTCAAGCAGCCTTGAACGAAGTCGAACAGAAATATGAAGTTTTGCAATCAAATCTGAAAAAATATGAGGCGCAGAGTGAAGCTACTCAAGCGAAATTAAACGAAATTGAAACAAAGCTTTCAAAAACGAATGAAGAGTTCAAAGCTTCCAAAAGAAAATTAGGTGAAGTTGAAACAGAACTCTCAAAGTCTAAAACTAGAGCAAGTGCTTTGGAAGAACAATTGAAAGATTCAAAAAGCTCATCCGAATTACTCAGTAAGGAAATCGCTGAATTGAAAGAAGATAAAAAGTCATTAGGATTACGTCTTGACAAAGGTGAAGATGCTTTAAAGGAAGCTTTAAAGGATCTTAGTGATAAGGAGACCTTATTGGTCACCACTAAAGAAGAAAATGCAGCTATTGTTTCAAGTGCAAAGGCAGAAAGTGAAACTCGAATTCAAAACTTGACGGAAAAGCTAGCGGCTTCAACTTCCAGTCTGGAAAGTCAGCAAATTGAAATTGACAAAGTCACTAATGAAATCATTGAGTTAGAGGGAGAATTTCTTAAGTTCAAAGCTGATACAGAAAACTCTGAGGTAAGATTCAAAAAGACAATTGATGACTTGAAGGCTTCAAAATTATCACAAACCAAAGAGGTAGACTCAATCAAGTTGAAGTTAACAGAAACTGAAGAAGAACTTAGCTCCAAGTCGCTGGCTGTAGTTGAATTAGAAAGCTCAATTGTTATGTTAAATGCTGCATTGGAAGATGAGAAAAAGAGATCACAAAGTATATCTGAACAAAAATCCTCATTAGAGTTGGAGCTTGAAAATCAAAAATCTATATCTTCAGCTTCCTCGAACAAGGTTGTTCTGTTAGAATTAGAACTTGAGAAATTGAAGGCAGAAGCATCGACTATTTCTGAACAAAAATCATCGTTAGAATTGGTGAACAAAAGTTTGAAATCTGAATCCGCAACTCTCTCTGAACAGAAATCATCCTTGGAATTAGAGCATGACGAATTGAAGGCTGAATTAGCCAACATCACCAAGGAGAGATCTTTGTTAGAAAGAGAAGTGAAAGATTTGAAATCTGCAAAATCGTCCTTAGAAATAGAGCTCAAGGACGTAAAATCTCGGTATGAGAGCATCCACGTTGAGCTTGACTCCACCAAAAATGAATTGACCGAATTAACAAAGTCTCATGAGAATATAAAAGTTCAGCTTGAAAAAAGCAAAACCCAAGTATCTGAATCCACTAAGGCCTATGAATCGATGACGAATTTGAAAAAACAAACTGAAAAGAACTTGCAAAGTTTGGAGTCGAAAACTTCAAAGGAAAAAACTGAACTCAAAAATGAATTGACTGAGAAAGAATCGAAGATTGAGAGCCTTGGAAAGGAATTAAGGGAAAAGGTTTTGGAACTTGAGAAGGAAAGAGAAATGTTGAGTCAAAACTCGGAAACAGTTATTCAGGAATATGGTGACAAAATCAAGCTATTAGAATCACGAATTGTTACAGAATCTTCCGAGCATACCAAAAAAATTGAAATGATAAAGGCAGAAAAATCAAGCGTCCAAGAGAAGCTTGATGCTCTCGATACCGAAATTGAGAGACTCAAATCTGAACTAGAAGTCTCTAAAGCAAGTCAAGACACAGTGACCGCACTCCATCAAAGGGAGATCTCTCAATTGAAAAAGGAGAATGAAACTAAGTCCCAATTGATAAAGGAAAACGAAGCCAACGTAATAGAGAAGGAAAGAATGTTGACGTCACAAAAAAACTCGATAGCTGATTTGAACGCAAAGTTGAGCGAATTGCAATCAAAGTTGAATACATCTGAATCCTTAAAGTCGGAATTTGAAAAGTTACAAAAAGATTATAATTCATCAAACGAAAAGATCAGAAAATCCGAAGATGAGTCAAAGTCAAGATTGGAAAAGCAAAAACAGTTGGAAGATGAGATATTGTCACTAACTGAATCGAGATCTAAATTAGAAGTTTCTAATGGGGATCTCTTGAAACAAATCCAAGACTTGGAAGCCGTTACTAAAGCTGACAAATTGTCGATCGCAGAAATTGAAACGAAATTGACCCAAACGAATGAAAAAGCATGCACAACTAGAGAGAAATTGAATGAGTTAACTGAAAGTAAAGAATCATTGACGAAAAAGCTAGTAGCCAAGGACGAGCTTTTGAAATCACTTCTGACAAAGTTCGAAGAAGAGAAGAAAACGCATGCACAAAATTTGGCCAAAGCACAGAAAGAAAAAGAAGTACATACAACGGTTCATGACAAGGCAATTTCGGACTTGGAATCTGAAATCAAATTATCCAAGGATTTGAAAGAAGAAATTGAAAATTTGAAAATTCAAATAGGCTTGAACAACAAAGAATTAGAGAACTATAAGAAGTTGCAGACCGAAGCAAAAGCATCAGCAAAAGCAGTTGAAGATTCGAAGAAACAAATTGCGGAATTGAAGGCAGAGCTTTCGAGCCGTAATAAAAGCTCAATTAGTGCCGAAGAGTTAACCGCAAAATTAGCTCAATTAGAGATAGAGCTCACCGCTTCCAAGGAGCTGAATGAGTTGTTGGCTAAACAGAAAGCTGAGTCTGATGGTAAAATCCAGTCATTGAGTAAAGCAATATCTGAATTTGAAGTAAAGCACAAGAAATTAAGTGAAGGGAAGAATGAATTGGAGGAAGAACATAAAGTACTTCAGAATGCTGCGTCATCATCGGAAGGAAAAATCTCTCAACTTGAAAGCGAAATCAAATTGAAGGAAACTGAATTTGATAAATTATCGTCAAAACACAAAAATCAAGAGTCCAAGTTGCAACAAATGGAAGCATCGAACAAGGCGTTGATTGTTGAGCAAAAAAGTCAGGAGGCTAAATATTCGGAATTGGAAACTATCCATAACTCTTTACTTGGTGAACAAAAGACAAACAAATCCAAGTTAAAAGAAATGGAAAAGTTGGTCGGTGACAAGGGTACCTTAGACTCCAAGCTCAAAGTTTTAGTGGAAGAACAAAAAGCCAAAGAAATAGAATTGCAAGAATTAGAATCTTCGCACAAATCATTGATTGATAACCACAAGGCTCAAGAGACTAAGTACAAGACCTTGGAAGAAACGTACAAATCTCTTGTTAAGGATCATGAGATAGCAGCTTCTAAATTCACTGAATTGGAATCAACTCACAAATCATTGCTTGAAGACCATAAGGATAAAGAGTCCAGGTTACAAGATTTGGAAAGCTCCCACAACTCATTGGTAGAGAAGCAGGAGAGTCAAGAATCCAAATACAAGCAGTTAGAAACTACACATAAATCATTAGTTGATGAATACAAGGTCTCTAAGGAAGAAATTGTTGAGTTGCTCAAGTTGGAAGAATCAAAGGGGCAAGAGAAAGAAATGTCTGTTGGTTTACAAAAGAAGGTTGAAGAGCAAGAAAAGACGATACAAGACTTCGCAGAATTCAAGAAGGGAGTTGAAACAAAAGAATTAAAGCTTCAAACCGAAATTGAGACTTTGACGAAGAAATTGAAGGAAAAGAACTCGAACTTAGTTCCTAAATCGGATCTTGATGATTTGATGTTGTTGATGACAGAAATGGACGAGACTGCAAAAAAATATAAGAAACAATTAAGAACTTTGGGTCAAGAAGTTTCAAGTGATGAAGAGAGTGATGATGATGATGATGATGATGACGAGGAGGAGGAGGAGGAGGAGGAGTAAAAAGAATACACAATTAATGAGAGGCACACTAGTATTTGGACATTAAACTTCTCAAAGAAAGGGTTGATTCCGTCACTCTATACGAATGAGGATCCATAAAAGGGTTCTTATCTAATGGTGTATTGATTTCGATAGCATAGATAGCATATTTAAAAAAAGATCAAAAAGAAGATCTGTCCTGTTACTAATTATAATAAGATCTTTTTTCACTGGCTATATAGAGATCTTATTTATAGCAAATTATAACTCGATAAATTACTCAGTATACCCCACCAATTGGCCTGTGCCTCGGTAGTAAACACGTTGTAGAGCCGCACTGGCCGGTATCCTCTATGTCATTGAGATTTCCCTGTTGGCCTTTCTAATTCCTGTTTGAGGCGACGCAGTGCTGAATAAATCTGTTGGTGAAAAATTTAGTTTTTAAATTTCAATAAGCCTCTATCATCACCAAATTAGCACCTCGATTTTACGAAAGGTTTAGATTCCTGACTGATTGATAAACCGAGTGGTTCCTCTATAAACAAAGGTGTACTCTGCTTATTCCAATGATTTTACTTATCGACTCTTATGACTCGTTCACCAACAACCTTGCTCATCTATTAAAGGTCAATGCCAACCAAGACGTGATCACCATCCACAACGACTCGTTCCAACCCGCGGAGTACGACCAGTTCTTCGAGTCGTACCTTCCTTTGTTCGATTATGTCGTCATAGGTCCTGGTCCTGGCCATCCAGCCATCGAATCTGATGTGGGGATAATCTCGTGGTTGTTCAGCAAGTATCGCCAAAGTCCTAGCTTGGTGGCGATTCCAATTCTTGGAATTTGCTTGGGATTCCAGAGTTTGTGTCTTGAGTTCGGCAATGAGGTTACCAAGTTGGATAAAGTCCAGCATGGTCAGGCATACGATATCTATCCTGAACCTGGTGATACTTTACTTGGTGATACTCCTTTCAAAAGTGTACGCTACCATTCGCTCTATGTTGAGAACTTGAATGACGAGATTGTACCATTAGCCTACTGCTACGAACGTGAAGATAAGAAGATTTTGATGGCAGTCAAACATCGTAAATTGCCGTTTTATGGTGTGCAATATCACCCAGAATCTATCTGTTCTTCCGAAGGTGACAATTTGATCAAACGATTTACCAAATTGGCTAACGCCCACAATAACGCCTATAGACCAGAAGTTTTCAACGTAAACCCCACTGAGTTACCTGCGGATTTGGTAGTTGGCCATGCGGTCCACGAGAAACAATTAATAGATGGAGACTTGGAAGATATAAGTATTGATGCTCAGTCTAAAAGAATTCATTTGAAGAAGTTCCAATTGGACTCTACCATCACCCCAATTGACATATGTGACTCCTTTTATAAAAGCGACAGCGAGGCCAACTTTATTCTTTTGAACTCCGCCTCAATTCCAGGAGAGTGGTCCATCATTGGATTGCCTATTGCTCATGAAACTGAAATCATAACCCATTCGATGGACGAGAAGTCGAAAGTCCGGGTTTCCCAATACAAGTCCACGGACTACCAAAGTATTCAATTGAAAAATAACCAAAGTGCGTGGAATATTATCGCTGATAAAATGAAACAAAAGTATATTTCCAAAGATTTGATAAGTGCAGAATTAGGTAATTATCATACTAGACACCTCCCATTCTTTGGAGGATATTTGGGTCTCATTTCTTATGAAGAGGGTCAACATATATTGATAGACAAGTTGGACCCTTTTTGCTCTGGTGCCACTCCAGATTTAAAACTTGCATTTATAGAGAGATTCATAATCTACGATCATATTTCCAAAGATTGGTTCGTGGGATCCATCAAAGCCAATGATTCACAGTGGGTCGAATCCATTCACCAAGATATTTTGAATGTGAAGCCACTTAATATCGATTCTATTCCGTTTACTGTTGGAGATCTTTGTGATAGCGAAGATAAAGTCAAGATCAAGTATGATTTCCCATCGCAAGAAATTTATCGTGAACAATTTCAAAAGTGTCAAGATTATTTGCATTCCGGAGATTCCTATGAACTTTGTTTAACTACGCAACTGAAGATCCGTTTGCCCGAGTATATAAAGGCATGGGATATCTACAAAGTCTTGACTCTCCGCAAGAATCCTTCCCCATTTTCATGCTTTATGGAATTCGAAGATTGTGTCCTTATTTCATCTTCTCCAGAAAGATTTTTGTCCTGGAAAGATGACAATACTGGAAAGAAATTGGTTGAGTTGAGACCAATTAAAGGTACTGTTAGAAACACTCCAGATGTGGACTTTGAAGCTGCTACCAAGATCTTAAAGACTCCAAAGGAAATGGGAGAGAACTTGATGATTGTTGACCTTATCCGTCATGACTTGTTCCAATTTGCAGAGCAGGTAGAAGTCACGCAACTTATGGCGGTGGAAGAGTACAAGACTGTCTTCCAATTGGTGAGTGTCATTCAAGGTAAAGAGCTTAAGCCTGGGTATCAAGGTATAGATGTTCTTCATACATCTTTACCTCCCGGTTCAATGACTGGGGCTCCTAAAAAACGGTCGGTAGAACTTTTACAGCAAATAGAGCAATTACAACAGGGTGGTGCAAGAAGAGGTATTTACAGTGGAGTGGTTGGTTACTGGTCTGTGACTGACGATGCAGATTGGTCGGTAATTATTCGTTCTGTATTCAGATATACAACAGACCTTGAAGATGATAAAGAAACAAAAATCTGGAGAATAGGTGCCGGCGGTGCCATTACCGTTTTGAGTGATCCTGAAGATGAATGGGAAGAAATGAGATTGAAGTTATCCTCAGCTTTACAGGCTTTTCAATAGAGAGTAAACTGATAGAAAGTGATAGATAGAAAGTGATAGTGTATATTATCATAGTTATCCTGTATATAGTGATCGATTGATCATTTCATAGATAAATACTTATTAATTAACAGAAGATTTATTTTAAGATAGGTATTGATGAGTTAAAAGAATATTGAATTACATTGATTAGACTGTGAAAATATGTCAATAGTAAAGTTTATGAAATTTTCTTCTACGAATTTTTAAGGAATTGTACAAAAACATGAAAATTGTTAAACTAGTGTATTTTTACATTCGATCAATTTTAAAATGGATTTGATAGAAGGAAAAAATACCAGAGTAATCAAAATGCTCCATTAGGATAGTGACCAAACTTGGATCTCAGGGCCCCATTTTTTACCCTCTCAATTGAGCCTCAAGTCCCTTTGACTGGCGAATCCCTAAAGGTGACTGAACACACGTGACACTAAAATCTCAAATTTTTCTCAATGTCGACAATTTCAAGTTCACCAACTTACTTTATTAGAATATTGCCTTCAACAACATCGAAGAACACGCAATCATGTCATTTTTCGGCTTCGACCCCACGGGTCCTCCTTCCGGCCATCGAGCTGAAGCGAACGCCGAAGTGTACGATTTCCAGGACACCTATGATGGGTTAGGCGAGCAATTGGATGAAACTGATGATGCGTACAATAACTTGACTTTTGGCGGCAGCGGCGAAATCCGTAAGGACTACTCGTTTGGAAACGGACCAGGCCCTCAGGCTCAGTCCCAGTCCCAAAGAGCCAATCAGCCACATGCCCAGCAATCGATTCCTCAACATCAGGGTCAAAACATCAGTTATGCCCAGGCCGCATCAACTAATGATGATGAGTTCATGCAAGACCTCTGGGGAACTACCAATGCGCCCAAGAACAACGAGCAAAGTCCAAACGCACCACAGGGTGAGAAGAAGATCTTATCGTTGGAGGAAATTGAGGCTCAATTGACTGCGATAGACCAGTCTCAGCAACATCATCAACAATATGCTCCTCAACCATACGGAATGCCAGGTATGCTTCCTTACGGAGGATACATGCTTCCCCCAGGCGGATATTTGCCACCACCAGGACAGTACGGGTACCCAGGCCAACCAATGCAACAGTTGCCCCCACCATTGCCTTTGCAACAGATTCACCAGCAACAGATGCATCCTCAGCAACAAGTGCAACAGCCACCAATGCAACAGCAACAACATCACCAGCAACAAGCCCACGTTCAGGTTCCAGTTCAACAAGTTCCAGTCCAACAGGCGCAACAGGCCCCAGTTCAACAAGTTCCAGTCCAGCTCCAACAACCGGAAGTACCTGAACAAATCCCAGTGCAGTCTGCACCAAGACAAGCTGCTTCTAAAGCAGCTGACTTATCTCAATTTCCAGTTTTAGGATCAAAGGGACAGGTCCAGGTGTTACAACGTGTTCAAGAACCAGAGCAATTTCAACATGTTCAACAAGTTCAACAAGCCCCACACCAGCAACACCAACAATATCAGCAACATCAAAACCATCAACACCATCAACATCACCAACACTACCAACAACAAAATGCTGATTTGTCTCCAGAACAACAAGTGAAAGCTGAAAGAAGACAAGAAAAGGTTGCAAGGATCATGAAGTACTCTGGAATCATGAATCCAAAGGACAAAGATTTTGTTACCCGTTTCCAATTGTCTCAAATTGTTACTGAAGATCCATACAATGAAGATTTCTACGCCCAAGTTTATAAGGTAATCCATCCAAAGGCTGTTAACAACCAATCACAACAGAGTAACCAACAGCATAACTCCATTGCCCAAGCCTACTTAGAACAGAGTGGCCACAGATTGGGTGGACGTTACAAGAGAGCTGATGTGGCATTGCAAAGAATGCAGCAACAAGTTCAAAAGGCCGTTACTGTTGCCAAGGAAAGACCCAAGTTGACCCAATATGCCAGGGAAGGTGCTTTAGGTAAGATTTCCTTTGGAAGTGGTAAGAAGCCTAGACAACAGTTAGAAATTTTCAGTAAAGCTGCTCAAAGAGAAATTGAGAGAAAGGAAGCTGAAGAAAAGGGTGAAACCACCGACTCTGCCCCAGCTGCAGTTGGGGTTCCAAAGAAGGATAGATCGCCATCCATTTCTGCTCCTTCTAAGCCAACTAACAAGTACACTAAGAAGGATATTATGAGTACTTTGGAAAACATTATAAGTGAGCTCATGACTGTTGAGAGTGAATCTAGAACGTCTGTGGATGTTGACACTACCAATTTATGGGAATCTTTGAGAGTTTTGGAACAAACTTCTTCTTCCGGTGACGACGAAGCTGAAGTTAATCCGTTCATCCAATGTTTGAACTATAACAAGGGATTGAAGATCTTACTGCGTTTATTTAAATTCTTGAGCAGAGAACAGATTTTGACTATTGTAACTTTGGTTATGTCTAACTTAGAAAATTTGTCAGTGATTAAAAACGGCTCTTACACCACCTACGAATCTAAGAAGGTTCCAGACTCAATCTTGAAGTTGGTCGAAGCATACTCATCGACCTTCTCGAAGGTTTTGATGAATGCTGCTTTGTACTTCAAATTTAATGAAATCATTGGATTACTTGTTATTTTGATTGAACACAATAATGTTTCTTTTGTTTCTACTACCAAGATTGGATTATCTATATTGACCACCCTCTTATCGCGTGCCGAATTAATCATTGGCGAAGGCACTATTTCTGCCACTGACCTTTCCGAATGGTCCTCTTGTTACGATGAATTATTTACTTCGATTGAGTCAAGAATCGCGGCAATTTTCCCACTTCACCCTGAGGATGTTGATGATGGATCATCGAGAGAGAATTATGTTTGGCAATTTTTGGCTACCTTGTCTTTAGGAGGTAAGTTAAGTCATCAAAGAATTATTGTTGATGAGGTAAGAGATGAAATTTTTGGTGTCATGAGTAGAGCCAAGGCCATTGAAAATTCTGACTTAGCGAACTTGTACAAGAAACAGAACTTATTGAACAACTTAAACATGTACTTAGTTGTTATGGGATTGGTTGCTGATGAGACTGAAATCAAGGAATTACAGACCTAATGCTTGAAGCTGTTTTTAGCCACTGAGTTTTCTTCAAGAACCGTTTGAATGTCTGTGATTATTTCCAAATAATTATTGTTATTATTGTTGGACTATGGAAATGATTATTTAGATACGGTATCAAGATGATAACATTCGATTCTAAGCGTTTGACGCTTGTGTATACTAATGCAATTACTTTATTTCACAAAATTCGTTGTAAAAAGTGTTGAAACTTTTTGAAGTACAGTGTAGCCAGTGGCTCTTTGTAGATGTCTTATTCGTTCATTAAGGTAAATTAAATAAATAGTCATTCATAGATGTAGATGTGGGGTTCATTGATGTGAAAATGGGCTCCATTGAAAAATGAACTCAAGTTTGTGGTTGAAGAACTGAATAATATTCTAAATTTTTTGACAACGTATGGGAATTGAATGATTTATGCATATGATGATTCTACAGGTGTGAAGGTCGGGAGTGTATGACTTTCCATGGTAGGGGTGAATTTGGGAAACACCGGTGTTGGAAAACTGGAAGATTCTGGGGTGGTTATACTAGAATGAATAGTATAAGAAGAAATGGAATTGGATATTGAATCTGCGTTAGCATGTATTTCCAAATCCTGGTAGTTATTATTACTCATTATGGAAGAGACAGAAGAAGCAACTGAGCATTTCCGTACTTCTGACTTTTCAATTACTGGCATCAAGGCATTATTCACTTGCCACTTATTAATTTCATCAGGGTTGAGATAGTCTTCAAGGGCTGAGTAGTACAATGTTGAACTTCCAGACATTCTCGAGTTGGAGGAATTGGTAGAGTATCTATGACTTTGGATACTCATAGGTCGTATGATACTGGAGAATGAATTTCTAGCAGACGCTTTTTGACATGCAATCTTGGTTGGTGAAGTCAATGGGAATACTGAGGATGTTGGCTTTCTGACTGTGTTGTTTACCAGTAACTGTGAAAGATTCTCTTCTGGGGTTGGGATGTTTTTTGTTAAACTAGTTCTTTTGTTGGTATTGGTATTAATATTGGTATTGGTATTAGTTGGTATCTCTCCAAGAATCTCTCTCTTCATAGGAGGAGGATCAAAAGCTGGTAAAAGATTGAACGAACGCATTGGTTCTTCATGGAGCTCGATGTTCATTGGAATGAACCTTTTTCTATATCTATGTGGTTGTTTGCTAGAGGCCTTAGCTGATTTTTCTGGAGATCTGGATGATCTTAAGTAGGTACTGAGCTTTCTTTCCTGATCTAATAAAGACTTCAAATTGTTGATTTCATCTTGTTGTCTTCTAACAACCAATTGGTGTCTTTCGACTAAAAGCATCATTTCGTTTCTGTAGACCTGTTCGTTTGAATTGAATACAAATCCCACGATATCCTTTTGGGAAACATTTGGTTCGGCTTCAGCAATAGACGAATTTAAATGGGAAGATCCTTCCAATGGCTCCATATTAAGGATACTACTTCTAGTGAGCTCTTTTTCTTCATGACGGACAATCTTGACATAGTTCTCTCTTTGGTCTGGAGAAAAGTCATTTTCGACCAATTTCAAGTCTAACTTCGACCTTGAATAAGGCTTGAATATCTGGATATTGGCATCATTGATGGATGCAAAATCAGAATAATTTTTGTCGAAATCTTTGGTCTGATTGATGAACTGGTCTTCATTTCTGAAAGTACTATGACTGAGCATCTCTTCTTCAAAGGAGGTTACGGAACCAACTCTTACCATTGCCGCATTGGATGAAAAGTCATTGTTGTATGTGCTGGGAATGGTACTGGCTCTATGGAAAAGGGAGTCGCTGGGGTAGACGTACTTGAAGGAATCTGTCGAGTGAAAATTGAGGTTGATTGGGCTGAGAGACTTGGGGATGATGGAGTTTCTGTTGGAACAATAAGAAGAAGCCTGCTCTTCAACATTCAGTATCAGTGCCCGACACGATTTGATCTCGTAGTTGACGATTTGGTTGACTGGTTCATCTTCTTTTATTGGAACGGATGCCTTTGATGATTGTGGAGCGATGGTGGGTATTGAATCCAAGGTGTCGGGTGTGATGGGGAATGAATTCAAGGTTATGGGTGTGATTGGAATGGGATCAGATATATACAAGGGATTGGTGAATTCTTTGGGGGTTGAAGGAGAAACTGATGGTGAGCGCTTTTTAGAAGAGTTGGAGAACCGGTGGAGGAAGGACTTGAGGCTGGAGCTCCGTTTGTGAGATGTTGGATGGGTTGGTTTCTGTGAAGAGGTGTGACTATTTGGAGGGTCTTGTAGAGGTACTTCACCATTGGGTAGCTTGGACTTGCTGGGCCGACTTGAAAGGATGTGACCAATTGTCATGGTCTGTAGGGATTGAGGGCAGTTGAATTATTATAGGATGTTAGGATAGTGGAGGGATGGTGTGTAGTGGATGGCTTGGAGTAGCGGGGTATTCGTGGGTAGCAGTAGGTAGCTATATAGCTGTGTAATTTGATCAAGGGTTTCAAATAACAAATAGGCACACCCAGGTCATTTATAAGTGCCGGTGCCACAGATTTATTCTTTAGCCAATGTTTGAAGTGAAGAACAATACGAAGTGCCCAAATAGTTTAAAGCAGAACACTGCACCTGAAGCGGAAGAACACAAGGTGACTATTGTGAACCTTTATGCAGCTGCACCTTGAATAAAGTCGGGCTAACAACAGAGAAGCAACGGCAAGGGTAACGGCAAGGGTAACGACAAGGACAAGGACAAGGACAAGGGTAACGCAAAGGTAGTTGCAATGACTTTTCTACAAATGTAAGCCGAAGTCTAACTCTTATTTTTTTAGATCTAATACATATAGGGTATTTTCTAAGTAGCTCTAGTCATTAACCAGATTGGTCATTAGGTCTGATGTTTAAAAGGTATTTTAATGCCTGATAACACCTTGAACCCCCAAAACGGGTACCAATGTGGGTGATATATTTAAAAACAGGCCAAAATAAGGAACTAAAGTCGTATGCGGGGTCTCCCTGGTATACTCCCGTATTTCCTGTTTTAGTCAAGCACATTTCAAATATTATCTGGCCCAACAGGTTGCTTTGTTCCCGAAGCTTATAATAAAAAGGATGAAATATGAGATCAAATCCATTAAATTGCAAAATTCCCAATTGGGACGAGTAAACAACAATAGGTGCAAATACCCGTTAAAGTGTAACCACAGCCAAGACTAGGGTTCAATGCCTTGACGGGCGTCGTAAAGGTAGCTAGGGAATGCTTTAGAGCACCTTTACCTTCTAGTCTCCTTTAATACGAAACTATAGCGTAGACTCCACCTCTCAAAGCACTGACACTATAGGTAGGTAACCCAGATTAGTCAGCGTCAGCGTTTAAGTTTAACTTTAAACTTTCAGCTCCGCTCTATTTGCATACATGAGCCGAGCTCTTAATCTCGAGATTATGGTCTCTGGTATGGAATCGTACTAACAATACGAACATCGATGGGAGGTACAAGTGAAGCCGCAGCGCATCGAAGAGGGAAGAAGGGGAGGTGGAGAAGAATAGACAAAAGATTGAGAGTGACGAAGAGAAGAAGTTGAAATTTCACTCCTAACCTCAATTTCCATGCCCTATAGCTTACCTACTCTTTCCTTGATTGCACCATCTCCATAGACCTATCGTGCCCATCGATTATACTTCCATAAGTAGAGGTGTAATGGATTGGTTCCCCTGCTTACGCGGTCTACGCTATTATGAACCTGAAATTTGGTGCTACTATTGTTGCAGTGTGATAATAATCTTATTGTAGATTTTGAAGCAGTGTTTTCATGATGTCTCAATCGGGTATCAACAGCTTTTTATAAGTGCACTAGCATCAATGAACTACAACTGGAGTCAGGTCGTACCTAGAATAAGTCTATGCCTGTCGAGTAGTAGTAGAAACTTTTGTAAAGTCCCCTACCGCCTTCTTTGGCGTCATAGGTGCATTCTTCTCTCTTTCTTCTGTGATTCTTTCTTCTGTTTGTACTATTCTGACGACACCGCGCAGTAGCGCTGCATCCATCGTCTGGTGCTGTGTTGTTGATCGGTTCGACCGATGCACAGTATATTTGTAAGCCTAGGTGATGTTCGTCTCGACCGCGTTATTGATTTGAAATCCGTTGATTACTTGTTTACAGCAATCATCTATAACCTGGCGCACAACCAGATTGTAGTTTCAATCGTATTGTTCCAAGGCGCTACCCGTTGCCATCACATTGAACAGTAACCTTGTAACAAGCCAGGACCTTTATCCCTCATCATTCATAATAAACCCTTTTTTTCAAGAAGAGAGTCTCCACCTTTGTCTCCACCTTTATCATTCGCCACCATCATTCATGGCTTCCCTTTTGTTGACATTCAACCGCTTTTTTGCATCTAAACATTCAAAATATCTCAGCGCATAACTTGGACCTAGCACTTACCAAAGACTGGTTTGTCTTGTTACTCTAAAATAGAACTGGAAAGGTCCACGCTATACTCCACACCAGTCTAGTCCCAGTCTGTTTCCAACCACAATTGTTCTATCGACTCTAGTTGCACATTCTATTGACTCTAGGGACATTTGCATTTGCTGCGACCCGAAAGTTTACACTGAGGTCTATTGTTCATGGATAGAAGCCCATTTGTTGTGAAACAGCGATCAAATATCATCTGTGATGTAGATCTGTAATGTATAATTGATGGCACGGCGAAAACCAACAAAACCCACAGAACCAATTCTCACATGTTTTGGATGGTTGGAGAAAGAACAACAATTATCTCCTATGGTCCTGGAGTTTAATATTTAGCTTTGTTATACTACAGTGCTTTGTTCGAAATGACTACTTTGATACTATTTCAATATCACATTTGTTTACTCTTTCTTGACCAAACTCAATTTTCGATTTGAGCACACGTTTTGGTGAAAGTGTGGAGCCTCTATCACTATAAATAGCGTATACCAGATAGTGAAGTACTTCATCGTTCACAATAACGTAGTTTTGGTATTAAAGTGTATTTGCAATTGTTCCTTTAAATGAGGTTGCAAAAAATAGGTGCGAATGGATAGCGAGTAAAGAATGAGACAAGAGCATGCTTGACTTGAGGCAATAACCACAGTCTCAGACAGATTGGTAAGTTGTAGAGGCCTGAAGAGTGAGGTTAAGATTTCCTACTGTAAGAAGATTATCACGGCAATCTGACAAGGAGATATTCAATAACATCAAATGCTACCAAAACTCGAAGAGAAAACAACGAACCTATTTTCTCTGAGTTACGATTTCTCCAATACACCCACCAGTTTTTAGAATCAGTCTTATCGCTTAGTCCCAATCCCAACAGTACACTCTAGTAGCTGACGATTTCTAGCCGAAGAAACTATAAACACAAACGTTTACGGACATACAATCCTACTTCTTTAGGAAGACGGTCAAAATATTAAATAGGGCCAAGACAAGTTCTTTGCACGGACTGTTCTGATTATAAGAACACCAAGAATCCACTACCTTCATATGAAGCACTATTCTTTACTATATTCGTAAACCTTCTGTAGCTTCCATTATTTCACTGCAAAAGTCGCATGATCGAACCTAATAAAGCTAGCCTTGTAAGATTTGCTTCTTTAAATATAAGCTTCTATTCCAATCCAGCCCTACCACAAAAATTTATTAGTTCTCCCCTAATTTGCGCCCGTAGATAAAACCCAATAAACTCTAACAAGTTCCGACCAGCTCATCCCAAAATTCTGTTCTAACACGTGAGACTACAAGCACAAAAATGTCCGGAAGTGTGGAAATCGACCGGGAATCACCTTCCTCTCACCTTAACAATCCACTTCCGGTAGTTCAACAGTAATTACCTAAGGTGACATTTTTTGTGTCGAACACGACCTAAGGTAGCACCCGGCATAACCACCAGGGTGGTTGCAACCAAAAAAAATCCATAGATAGTCACCCTATTGTAAACCCAGAACATAAGCCGACACCTCAGACCAGACCAACACACTAATTTCGAGCTCCACTACGGGAACACGAAACACAACTTTGAAAGGCTACAGTGGCTTTCGGCTCAAGCTAGAAAAGTCTACCATATACAAGCTTCACTCATCGCTTTGACTCCCTCCATTAACCTATCAGGTACTATAACTATAGCTACCAACAACTGCCCAAAGCGTCACAACGGTGCCAGAGCAAATTGACTCGAGCCAGGCGATCCGGGTTAGTGCACACAACGAAGACGGCGACACAAAGAAGCCAGGCATCATACGGATACTTTGAAGGGCCTAATTGATATATCTTTCTCATACTATTCTTATAGTGTACCGATTGATACATACTTATAGATTAACCAATACCTATAGTGGTTGTCACTATGGAATCAAATATAACCAGAACCATGAAACAATTGGGAACTGAACCAGCTCAAATGGTCGGTTCCTCCAAAAATGAAGCCACATCTATTAATTACGAAAAGCTATCCCATGACGGTTTGGCTAACAAGATTTTCACCCATGGGTATGTTCATGGACATATCCACAAGCACAAGGACCATACCCACATCCATGGCCATATCCACAACCATGACCATGATCATCAGGAGACGGTGATACCGCAATCTAATAACAATCCAGACAAGGTTATTACTAATTTAATTGATAATGTTGAAGACTGCAAGCAATTTGAGGAGTTGGCGTATTGTAAGGATATCTTTTGTGATGATTTAGATGACTGCTTCTTCTTGAATTGTGATGACGTTAAGAAATCTCCTGCTGGACATCAGGACTGTGATTTGGTATGTGATACAGGTGACAACGATCATAGTTTTGTCAAATCTGATACTTCTTGTTGTACCGATTCTAACTGCATAGATGTCACCCCGGTCACCGATGGCCATGGCCATGAAATAAGGTGTTGTGAAGACGAAAATTGTCTTAGTCTGGATGGTTACAGGGACTCGAACAGAGCAACAGTATGTTCTGAAGATCATGGTGTCTCCAATGCTGCCTTATCAGTTGAAAATTGTGATTGTTGTGTTCCACCCTCGATGTTACAGTCCTCGAATCAATGTACGGATCATCATCAGGATGTTTGTGATGCACAGCTTTCCAAGCGGCCGATATTCGAAGATTTGATCACCAACGTCCACCAAAATCTTGCACAACTATCAGAATTACAACAAATAAAGAACCAGGATCAACTAGAAAATGAATCAAAGAGAAGAAAAATAGAGGCTCAAAAAGACTTTGAAATCCATTTTCCCCATTCGTGTCATCAAGAACTACTGGATAGTTATACCACTGCGCCTGAAGGTCAATCAGAACAAGGTGATATCGATTCGTTCAATAAGAACAATAGGGAGAGCACGAACAACCACCATCATATCCGTCAATCATGCTTCCATACCACCATTCCCAATGCAGAACCCGGCCAACTCAACCCTAATTCTGACGATTTAATGCTCGATTTTGATTTCTACGTACAATTCAATACATTCAATCAGTTGTTGAATAATAATATTGAACTCAACCAACCACACTCTACGCCTGTTTCCGACGATACTCAGAAATCAGCCCAAATCCACCAACAACAACCACCACATCTAATTCCAACCACCCAATCAATGGTTCCTACCAAGGCCGAATTTGATTTTGTTAATAAACTCTCGCCAGCAAGCGATGAAATAAATTTGAGGAATAACTCACAGTTCATCTTATCTCCAAATCCAGTTTATCCATGTCAATGGGATAATTGTTTTCGCAAGGTTACAGATGATACATTCATGAAGCATTTAATAGACCAACATCTCAATCAAAGTCGAGAAAACGGCGACCGACAACAACAGCCGCAAAATCAACAATCAACATCCATCAACCCCAAGGCCACATCATATCAATGTGAGTGGAATGATTGTGACTATATTGATAACAACTTGGACTCGTTGATCAAACATTTAAGTGTACATAAGGATCAACAAGGAGGACAATCTGAGTTTTCTAGATTTAATCATAACCAACAATCCCAACCTCAATCTTCATTCTTACCGACCTTGAGCAGTCAGAACCAAATTCTCTTGACTCCAAATTCAACAATTTCTTCTCCATTGGTAAACGAATATCATGGAACATCATCATCCTCGACCACCGTTCCCGAAAAATCTTCTGTGCCAGACAATGAACCGATTGAGAACCGATTGAATATCACCGAGTTGAAGATCTTGCCCAAGAAAAGAGTCTGTGTTCATCCTAACGATTCAGTCAAAAATGGATCGTTTGTGTGTAAATGGGAAGTTGGGAATGATCCACATGGCCACTCAATCCCATGTAATACTGTTTATGGATCCGACGGGGATTTGCAAACTCATTTGATTAACGACCATATTGGTTCAGGAAAGCCATTGTACCACTGTAGATGGATTGGCTGCGAAAGACATAACGGAAAGTTTTTCAACCAAAGACAAAAGTTGTTGAGACATATCCATACACACACAAACTTTAAACCGTGTAAGTGTGAAATATGTGGGGCTTCCTTTGCGGTTGACTCGGTTTTGAAACAACATTTGAGAACCCATTCAGGCGAAAAGCCCTTTGAATGTTCTACTTGCGGAAAACATTTTGCATCCAGTTCTTCATTGTCCATACATAGGAGAGTACACAGCGGAGAAAAACCTCTACAATGTAAATGGCCCGGATGCAATAAGTGTTTCAGAGAGAGTTCTAATTTGACTAAGCATATGAGGACCCATAACAAAAGTTTCAAGTGTGAAGAATGTGGAGAGGAGTTCGATAAGAAACCTAATTATACTAAACATTTAAAAACACACAAGAAGGCGAAGCTAGTAGCAGAGATGAAGGAGGAAGGGGAGTATGGACAGGAATGGGACGGGTACAAGAAGAACCTTCCGAAGTTTAAGCAGGAAGTGAAGACGGAGGTTGTATGATATAGAGTATATATTTATATAAATGAGTAATGAGAAATCGAAACAAGGATCAAATTGAAAAGGAAGATGTTATCAAGGTTAACAAGCTGACCCAAACTGTAGGTATACTTGTCACTCAATATATTTCTCATTTTATTCACCTTTCGGTATAGGTGACAATGTCGCGTTGACAAACTACAAACGATGTCGCATTTCGTTTTGATAGTGCGACATTTCATCAATAATGAAAAAAATTATTCACCATAGTTAACTTAAGGACAAAGACCACCACCACAAATCTCCCAAAAAGGTCGAAACAATACCATGAGAGCCTCATTAGCAAACTTAAAGTCGGTAAGAATACCTACACCTGTTCCGGCGTTGAAACCGTACGAAATCCCCGCTCTTTCTTCAGTTTCCTACACAGACCTACCAAACACCGGTTTTGGAACCAACAACTATTACATCGCCAAGACCAAGTTCAAGCACTGGCCGGTGTACTTGAAGGTACAGAACACCAAGATCAGCACAGAAATCAAACGTATCCAAGGAGATGTCACGCAGTTCAAGAACGACTTGTTGAGCTTGAATCCAAGCTTGGAAATCAGTGTGAACCAATCGATCGGATATGTGAATGTGAAGGGGAACGTAGTGGAGGAGATCAAGAAATATTTCGACGAGAACATTGAGAGTAGAATATAAGGGAATAGAGGACAAATGGAAATTCTTGACATCCATAAGGAGAAATATGGATGAAAATCGTATATTATTAAGGATAGACTTGAGCAAAACCTTTTATGATACTAATCTGATGAAGGGACAGTGAATTGTGACAAAATGAAATATCTGGAATTTGTAAAGATTGAGCAAAATGTAGAGTCACATAGACTCTTCAAAGAATAGTCGTTGGAAAGATAGGACATTGGATACATGACTATCAATGCTACCAATACTCACCATTATTCCATTTATACAAACCTATCATCCGCTAGCATTTCTTCCGCTTCACTCCATTGCATTAACTCACGCTAGCTTCCTTCTTTTCCATATCCCCTATTCTATCTTCATACACTCCCACAATCTGTACATACCAAACTATATTAATGCCCTATAAATATATTACAACTAAATCATTAAACTTATCACATTTCTGAAGAATCATCATTAGAATCCTGTACTGTAGTAGTATAATGTTACATGAAAGCAGACTATTGTCTATTACTTTGTAGGAGTTGAGCTCCTTCTCTTTACCAACACTTAAAGCTCGGATCCAGCTTCTGATGATGGAGTACTTCCTCCTTCTGATGATCCAAATGCAGCTTGTCTGATCGCAATCAACCAAGGATCACTCAACAATTCAGCCGCACTTGGCCTCTTCTTTGGATCGTGTTCTAAACACCTAGATAAAAACGCTCTTCCAGATTCACTCAATTGCTCTGGCGATGGCAATTGTGGTTTGTGACCGGCCGCAATATGATACATGATTGCCCACTCATTGTCCAAATTTGCCCATGGTCTACGTCCAGTAGCCATTTCCAACACACAGCATCCCAATGACCATATGTCAACTACTCCGGATCTATCCGTAGACGTACCGGTAATTACTTCCGGTGACATATACATCGGAGTACCAGTCATCGAGTTCAAATTGTTCTGATCTGTTCCTCCAGTGGTTCCAGTAGCTGTACGTGATGCTGATATGGAACTGCTAGTTCCTGGGGCTCTAGTTCTACCACTGGTGGCAATCACCTTGGCTGCACCGAAATCAACGAATTTGATCACACCATTGTGATCAAGCAAAATGTTCTCGGGCTTGATATCACGATGAACAACTCCGGATTGATGCAAATATGCGAGTCCTTCCAACATTTGAAGCGTGTAAACTTGGATGACCATTTCGTCTTCAATTCTACCATGGGTCAAAAGTCCAGACAAAGAGCCCCCTTCACAGAACTCCATAAAGATATACACTTTGTCACGATGGACCTCAACTCCGAAATATTGCACGATATTAGGATGATTCAACATCTCCAAAACAGTCATTTCGTCTTTAATAGAAGGCACAATGTTTTTGATAGATTGACTATCATGGAATCTGATTTCCTTGACTGCCATAACACCACCAGTATCTAAATTGACTGCTGCAAAGACATGCCCAAATGTTCCTCCTCCAATGAATCTTCCCTTTTGCCATCTAATAGATACTGAAGAGAAAGATGATGCTAATAAGGTCACAAATTGATATTCCAGATCTGAGACATCCAAAACTCTACCCACAGATTGTAATTCTTCTTGTAATTCTCTTCTGTATTCTTCAATTTCATCAATTTGTTTCATAGTATCTTCACGGTAAACCTTGATAATGTACTCGTCATCTGCTGAATTTTCAATCTTATGTCTCTGAGAAGTCCACTTTAATAATTTGTTTCTCTCAGCTTCACTTGATCTTGCACCCATTATATCGAAATGCGAAATCAAAAGCGACATGCATCTTGCTACTTTTAATTTCAATTTGTAAAATTGGTCGTCACTTAATACCAAAACATTGAAGCCCCTAGTCATATCCATTGCGAATTCTAACGCCAAAACACACCATCTGAATGTCTTTCTGTCTGTAGGGATACAATCATCACAAATAAAACTAACCCACTCAATTGAAAGTTGGATCAATTTCATGATAACAGTGGATTTTCTTGAAGAATCCAAGTTTCGGATGGAATTTTTACCGTAATTTTTGGCATAGATAAAGTAACTATTGATGAGTCCCTGGTATCCTCCATCTGGAGCTAATTCCTTACACTTTTCCCTGGCGATCTTGACCGAATCAAATACTGCGAGGGACATCTTAAAGAAATTCCTATTAATCTTTGTGAGTTCAATATGTACTTTTGCAAGCGAGCATCTTTGTTCAATTGGTTTAATGACACCTCCTTGAACAATCAAATCATTGATCAGATCAAGGAATTTTTCTCTCACGATGTGAAGACTATAGTAAGGAAGCTTTGTTATAAGTAACATCTGTCCCACTTTGACATCAGTAATAGGAACATTTTCGATATTTATCGTTATAACATTTCCTTCCCATACAATAGGTTTAGGAGGACATAAGGCTATAATGTAAGAAAAGTAACTTGCATCATGTTCTTGATCAGGTTCAATCTCTGGTTCAATTTCATTTTCTAAATCATTTTCTTGGTCCTCAGAAGATTCTACTCCATTTTTGTCTTCTTTGAGCAAATTGAACAATTCGTTGAATCTAAAATTGGCTTCGTTGGGATCCTGTCCAATATATGAACCACTCAAAATCTTTAAAATCTCTTGTTCATGACCAATTAATTCGGGACTCGCAAAGAAGTAAGTACCCTGATTTTCGACCGTTCCAGTATAAACCAAAAAATGATTCGTTGCCTTCAAGGTAGCTAACAAACTCTTGGACTTATTATTGCTGTTATACATGGATTGCAAATCAAAAACCAAAGAGTTCGTGAAGTCTCTAGAAATTTCCCCTGTAAACCGGGACAATTTTCTTCTCAATTGTCCAAAATTTTCTGTTGTCGAAGAGTACCATCTGATTAAGTCCGAAGAACTAGAGGTTTGTACTTGAGGGGATTTGATTTGGTTATTGAAGTACGCCAATAATCGATGTATCAATCTGGATGCCAATAATGTGATTTGTTCTGCAACAACAACACTACCACCTTCAATATAAGTACCCAACCATTTCAAGTCTTTCCATGCTTCTTCCAACTCTTCTGGTTCCTTAAATGTTCGGAAATTGGTTGGAGACCTCGAACTGTCCAATAATTTTCTATTCAACAATACTAGAAAATACTTGACACACAGGACGATAACCTGATCGAAATCCTGAATCTCATTTTCAAATAAGTCTCCAAGAATCCACGTTCTACGGGCGTCTGGCTTCGAATATTCTTGAATACCCAGCTTGACTTCAAGTGAAATGGTGATATATGTTCTGAAGTCATCGATCATTTGGTCAATCATCATTAAAGTAGGGTTCTGTAATTTCTCAGCGTAGATAAGACGGACGTTGATAATTTCCTTGATCAATTTCATGGGGATCAAACAGATTTGAATTAAGTCATGGATGTAATCTGGCAACTTCATGGTTTCAAACATTTGCCACAATCGGATGTATGTATTCTTAGACTTGACCATCCATGGTGCAATTGGCACGAAGATTCTCTTTCTGAAAATACTATCAACTCCCTTTTCCTTCATCAATTTCTCTGCCAACGACTTGTTATCTTCGTCAAACAACTTTTTGACTTTCGAGTTAGATGGACTTGAGGATGCAGGTGGTGTGGACGGAGTAGAGGATGCTGAGTCCGTGGAATCGGAATGCGACAACTCATTTGAACTCTTGGTGATATCAAGCTCATCGTTTCCGATCCAAAGTCGTAAGGAGGTGGTGGTCTCGGCTATGGCATGGGTGATAGAGTACCACGCATTCAACGCATCAATTCTATTCTCGAACTCCTTGCTCTTGATAATGGGTTTGTCATTCTTCATTTCGTCGTAGGTCCGCCATAAAACACACGATTTTTCATACCTATCCAAGATATTGGCCACCTGTTGACGAGGTGTCTCTTCTATGTCGTAATTGACCTCAAACTTGAAAACATCATCGATAACCTGATCCACAAGTGTTCTGCGGTAGGAAATGATTCTTCGCTGGTCCTCTTCGGTTCTGTTGAAGATTTTGGCGCGTATACCAAACCAGAGGTTCTCCTTGTATGTAGCATGGAGGAACAGTTCCTGGCCTTCTTGGTTATTGTTGTTGATGATCCTGGTTTTTTCCGAGCGAACCACGTCTCCTGTCAAGACAGACGTGAGCATAGACTGCCATTCTAAGCGTTCGATAACATGCGGGTCATCGCTGTCACTTTTGCTCAATTGGGTGATGTTTTTGTTGGGATTGAGGTTGATCTTATTGGCTTCGCCTGAACCGTTCAACATACTGAAAGCCATGGAGAAATCGATCTGGTACTTGTCCGCATCCATATCCGCCAAAAGGTCGGAGTTTCCACCGCCGGGGCTGGCACTAAGTTCATCGTCTTCATCATCATCTTCGTTGTTCTCAATCTGGTTGCTGTCTCCACCCGTGATCCCCTTGGTGTAATAATCATCAACCAACTGGTTCTTGAGCTTTCGAAGGTACGCCTTTTCCTGCGCCAAATACTGCGAACTGTTATGGTTGTGATGCTGAAGATTATGGGTCAAGGTCTGGATGAGTGACCTGGAGCGGGATCTCCCTGTCGTGGATGAGGACGACATGGTTGTGGTTGGTGAATGGTGATGGTTATTCGCATTAGAATGATGGATATTGGAGGTGGAATTGGGGTTGGAATTGGGGTTGGACCCCGTTGGTCCGACGTTGGAAGTGGAATTGATCTGGTTGATGCTGTTGTTGGATGTATGGGGAGAACCAGGCGTCTTGGAGGGAGGATTGGAAAGAGTCGGGGTTCCATTGAGGTTGGAGGGCTGACGTTTGAGGTTTCCTCCCGACGGATTGCGTAGAAGCGACGGTCTTCGAGAATTGAGGAGATGGTGCCCGGTAGGGAGGGCCGTGGAATGCAACGATTCCTTGGGGGTGGAGGGCGAGGTCATCCTGGGGATGGTGGGGGTGGATGGTTGGGTGGTGAAGCAAGAATAGATTGGTTGATGAAGATAAAGTGGGTGAGCATAGGGAGAGGGTGAGCGAGCGTAGGGAGAGGGAAAACAAGCGTAGGGAGAGGACACCGGAGGTAGCGGAAAGTTAGGGAGCGAGAAGAGGGTGTGTCCCTGGAAATAGCGCGATATAAAGGGGACGTAGGGCCGATAGGGAGAATCGCGGAGATACGCAGGGACGCGCTTAGGGACAGTGTCTCACTAAACACTTCATTCTCTCACTAAGCCAGCGGAGTCACGTGACACAAAAGTTTAGCTCAGGAATCGATTCACAAGCCCGATTCCCCGACTCAATAATAAAGATAACTGGACGAAATGTCTTTTGTAAGTATAATGACTTGTACAGAAACTCATTCAACGTTTCAAACCTTCAAATTAACCAACTTTTACCGAAATTACTACCCCCTGATTGACTGACCCAGGCGGCCGGAACTCAAGAATTCACGTGGTTGTCAAAAAACCAACCGGATCTCAATTCAATACCACTAAACATGAATAAAAACTTATAACCAACAGCTCTTTACTCAGTGCAGTACATCACATCCTGCTCTATTCACAACACTACGATTCAATGATAGAAGTCCTGGTGAACGATCGGTTGGGCAAAAAGGTGCGTGTCAAGTGCTTGGAATCTGATACCATAGGAGACCTCAAGAAAATGCTTTCTCTTCAATTGGGAACATCGTCAGACAAGTTGATTCTTAAGAAAGGATACTCTGTATTCAAAGATCATATCAGCTTGGACGATTATGAAGTACACGATGGATTTAATTTTGAGTTGTACTACGGATAAGAGAGAAGAGAGAAGAGAGACAAGAGGGAGTGCTTGGAAGAAGAGATAAGAGAAGAGAGAGTGCTTGGAAGAAGAGATAAGAGAGAAGAGAGAGAAGAGAGAAGAAAGAGTGCTTGGAAGAAGAGATAACAAGAATTGGAATGTTGACATATACAACATAATTACTTCGAATTCATAGTAAAGACCTTTCTATATCAGGTCATCTTTACATCTACACTTTCGCTGTCATCTAAGTGAAATTCTATGAAGACGTTCTATTGAATGTATATACTTTGGAAATGCTGGTATACTGGACAATTGATTTTGGGGTGAGGTTGAAATTCATTGTTGACTCTATGGATTCGATGAATGGTGAATACCACTTGCTTGACTATGTGGTCATAGTTGCAAGAATTAGTTAGTAGATCATTTATGACTTCGTGATATAGTGACGGAAAAGTCTGACAACCTAGTTGAAGGTTAATGAGTGCCGTCAGAATGAATTGATGACATAAGATAACCTTGATGACTGGCTTCCTGTTTTCTTGATTGATATGTTACAGGATTGACATTGAATATGAATGACATGAATAGCAAAAGTTTAATAATACAAAATGACAAAGAATGTAATGCAAGGTCGGTAGAAGAATGAAATTATTCTGATGTTGAAACAAATCAGTGGTTGTCGTTGTATCGTCAAATGGGGCTCATTGAGTCTAAGTTTGGTGAACCATTCATCTAGTGATTGGATTCATTAAATTCTGGTAGTGTGAAATTAAATAATGCGAGGCAGATGAATCAATATAATCATAGTTGAGTGGACCATAATTGTAATTCATGGTTGGATGTTCGGTAAGTATTCCTTATTACAAAAAATACTCAATATGCTGCTTCTTTGGTCTTTCTTGGAAATACGACGAAAAGTAATCATTTCCAATGTAACTCAAATCGGTGTTAATTCCATTTACACTCTTTCCACTGACTGTATCCTCGTCGTTCTCTGGCGAGGCCTCGAATATATTGAAGTATTGTCCTGGTAATACTCCTTGGCCCTTGGCCTTAAGACTCTCTCCGTCTATTTTAGAGGAGTCCCCTCCAGATTTGTTATCGTAATTAGAATGGAAAATTTCTAAAATACTCGCTTTATTTCCACATCGATAACAGTAGTTGGGTGCAGACCATACAGTAAGACATTTTCCATTCCAGTAGCTGGTGTAGCCCTCGTTACAGAGTTGGTGGGCCCGCACCATTTGAACCAAGTCGTTATCGTGACAAAACTTGTTGATGACGTCCAAACCGAACAAATAGCCCGCACCTCGGGGCGATAACTTGAAATCCATGATCTCTGTGTCTGGATCACTCCATACCAAGTCGGCCATGATACCATCGTGTGGAATTTCTTTGAATCTGTCTATAGCTCTGATTTGATCCAATTGTTGGCAACTTGGCGATAATCCACCGTGTGCTGCAAATATCTTGCCATCTATAGTGGCTCCTAGTGGTAAGTAGTCAAATAAATCGGTAATGCAAGACCAAACTTCGGCGGAACCATTGTATTTGTTGAGGATTTCGGAATAGAATCCATAGTTAGTGGTGATGGTTCGAGACTCGTGGTTGCCTCGAATCAAGAACACCCGGTCGGGGTAGCGTAGTTTCAACGTGATCAACAACGTGATGGTTTCCACCGAGTAATAGCCTCGGTCCACATAGTCTCCCAAGAACAAGTAGTTTGTGTTTGGAGGAGAACCTCCTATTTGGAAGATTTCCAAAAGGTCGTGGTATTGGCCGTGGATGTCTCCCACGACGGAAATCGGCGATTGAAGTGGCATAATGTTGGGCACAGCGAGGAGCTGTGTTTTGAGAGTATGACATAGCTGCTGGATGGTCTCTGGCGGGAGGATTTTGGGGGGTTTATGATCAAGAAGTTGTTCCAAACAGTAGTCCAAGTCAGTGGTCGGAATACTGAAAGAAACGGTCATCTTGGGGCAAAAAAAAGGGGTAGACGGTCCAAAAAAAGAGGAGGTGGATATTATAGACGAGCGGAGATGATTGGTGGCGGTCTTGAAGAATATGGACAAGTATTGATGGAGATTGATGGGGTTGAAGAAAGAAAGTAGTGATTTGTATGGAGTGATGGATATGTCATCACGTGGGCAGCTTGAGAAAGATAAGACGGAAAAGGATTATTGAGACATAATTCGCGCGACATTCACACGTCTTAGCTGCACCGTCTACAAAAATTAGTAGGTGACTGCCGCGACATTATATATAGACTTAAGTATCAAGACATCATTAAACTTACTCATTAACATATTGTGAAAATTGATGTAATAATATACTTAATGAATGTTTGTATTAGATATTCACAATAGTCCAGACACACCACCCCCTGTTTTTTTCTTTCTCTTGGATCTCTTCTCATTAATTACTTGATATTGACCGAAGTCAATTAGTAGTGCGAGGAGTCAAATGAGAGGGAGTATAATTTGCAGCCAAAGGTTCGTACCAGAGAAAAATACCTATAAGCGTTGAAAAAAGTCATCACCATAGTGATATATCCAACCTTTAACCATCGGTTTCAAATACTTTTCCATACTATCGTCAACTTTTCAGTTCACTCTGCCATAAATATTACTTGCCCGTGAAAACGCTTATTCATTTTATTGACCTCTAACATCTAAGTATCTCCTCTTAACTCTACTCTATAGACCCCTTTTTATTCTTGATAACCTCGTCAACACTCTTGGAAAGAATCTCAAGTCCATCTTCAATCACTTCAGCTGGAATATTCAAGGCAGGCACAAGTCTAACCACATTCAAACCTGCGGTGATAACAAGTAATCCATGCTCTCTGCACTTATTCACAATATCTCCAGCATTGACATTCTCCTTGAACTGCAATCCCAACAATAACCCTCTACCCTTAACAGCTTCAATATGATCAGGATAGTTATTGGCAATCTTAGTAAGTCCCTTGACAAACTTTTCCGACTTGACCTTGACCTGGTCGAGGAAGTCGGGTTCAGAGATCTTATCAATAATATAAGATCCGATTCTGGCACCCAAAGGATTACCTCCATACGTGGTTCCATGGTCTCCCACAGTCAATACATTTTCTACCTTATCACTGATTATAGTGGCACCGATGGGGAATCCATTACCCAAGGCCTTGGCGGTGGTAAGAATATCAGGATGTGCCAGTTCAGGTAATGTTGAATGGGCCCACAAGTTTCCCGATCTACCTAATCCACATTGAATTTCATCGTAGATCAATAAAACATCGTGGTCGTCACAAAGCTTTCTCAAGCCTACCAAGAAATCCTCCGCAATAGGAGTAACCCCTCCTTCACCTTGAATAGGCTCGATAATCACACCACATGTCTTTTCCTTACTGATAACTGCCTCAACACTGGCAAGATCCCCAGCAGTAGCAACATTGACTCCTGCAATCAAAGGTGCGAAAGGCTTCTGGTATTTGGGGTTAGGTGTGATGGACAACGCACCCATGGTACGTCCATGGAACGAGTTTTCAAACGTAATGAACTCAGTCTTGTCGTCACTGATACTTTTACCGTACTTTCTAGCGAATTTCAACGCAGCTTCATTGGCTTCAGTTCCAGAGTTGCACAAAAATACTCTTTGAGCATCCTTCATTCCACCAGATTGGATGGTCTTGGTCACCAACTTGTTGGCCAATTCTCCCGCTGGAAGATTATAGTATAAGTTGGAACAATGCATCAAAGTTGCTGCCTGGTCCTTAATGATTTCAGTGATCTCATCATTGGAATGTCCTAAAACAGTCACGGCAATTCCCGCAGTAAAGTCAACATACTGACGGTTTTCCAAGTCGTACAAGTGCAGACCCTTACCGTGAGTGAGAACCAAGTTGGGACGGGCATACGTCGTTACTGAATATGGCTTGCTGATGGTGTTGATGTATTTTCCAGTATGAGACTCTTCACCGGCATCGGCCTGGGCGTTTCTGACATATTGCGTGGTCGAAAATTGACATGGCTTCATAAGCGAACGAGTCAACGGCACACATGTCCGGGAAGCTTTAGAAACACTTCTTAACATGACGAATCTTGTGGTTTTTATGGCTTTGAACCTGGATTGGTTCGATTTTTAAACCTTTATATCGAAATTGAAAAAAGATTTTGCACCGCGCCTGACTCATCTGCCATTGCCTAATCGAGACAACTAGTATAAGTAAATCGCTCAGAAATATGAATTGACAGAGAAGTAAGTGAATGTGAGGGGTTTAACGTCCAGTTAAATAGGCAGAATATTGGCATGATAATGCGTGCTATATTATAGGTTAAGGGGTATAACTTACTAGGTTTATTGTACAGGTTTATTGTGCTCGTTTGTATTCTTCTTTGAAATTCGGTTGTGCATTTATTCTCTCAGAACCGATTGATATCTATCGTGATCTCTGTTTTTGTTCCTCCATTCGTATCGATATTTTTGATCTCTCGATTCACTATACGGTTGATCTCAAACCGAAGCCTAGATTCTTCATCATTCGAGGCTCCTTTCATGTTGATTTGAAGTCCAACCACAAATAGCTGATAATTGAATTTGGTAACAAAGAACTTGTCTATAGTGTATGCTTGTTTGTAAAAATCTAGTCCGTGAATACTGTCCACTACCGCCGACTTCAACACATGGTAGTCGTAGTCGGTATAAGGATATGAACATAATAAAATTCCTCCTAGCGACTTCACCAACTTCCACCCCGTATAGCACAACAAGAGGGCCACGATCAACGAGGCCATCTCATTTATATCGACTGTTTCAGATACCACACTTTGTGGTAATAGTGGGAAAATCATCAAGAACCCAGAGTAAGTGAGGGTTAATAAATGTGTTGGATTCTTGGTCCATGCCCTAACGATTTGTTTGATGTTGGTGAGTGTATCATCATTAGAAACTGTGGTACCATTCAAGATCCCTTTCTTGGTTTTGGATATTGGTTTGCCTTGCGGCAATACAGTGTTTTCTTCGGATGAGGAGATCATTTCACCAATTTTCTCGTTGGCTAAAATGTAGTTGGACGTTATCAAAGTAACTATAATAGTGATGATCAAGACCAATTCGTAAACAAACCAATTAACATTTCCACCACTCGAGTCCCCATGTACATGATGCGAATGATGCTGTTCTCCGTGTTCTGTAGCGACCTCATCAACTACTAGTTCAATGATGAACTCTTCCACAAAATGGCTTACAAGGTCGAAGCCTACCATGATCAATGAAGCACTTAAGGCAAATCCCACCAAGACCTCGAGCCTGCCGAGACCAAAGGGATAAGCAATAGAAGAGTTGTTCCAAACCTCGAAATTGGACATGATATCCACAAACATGATCACTAGTGAACCAATGGAGTCATAGAAGATAAGATGGGCTAATGTGGATAAGGCCGACAATTTATACTGGAACCCAATTATAAATACAATCAAACACAACAGGAGATGGAACAAAGACCACGAAACCTTTAATTTCTGGTCCGGTTTGATGGATGCTAACGATTCTTTGAAGTTAGGTATAGGATACAGATTGGGAATAGCCCGTAATTGATTTTCGATAGCCAAGTCAGGGGTCGGTTCCTGGAACAAATTCATCGACACAGACGAGTGCTTATACTTGTGACCCTTTCTATGTGCTGGTTTCAACAGAAGTGACAGATTGGAACCATTATTGGGTGTCATTATCTCTTGGGGTTGAAAATTGAACGGTTGGTACGATTTCGAAGGTGAGGCCAGCCTTCTGACTGGAGATTTGGCCCGATAATGCTTATTCTGTCTCAATGGAGATGTGGATCGCGTTGGTGATGATGATCTTGGCGGTATTTCCATCGGTCCTGTGGGTGGAAACGTTGTGTTGGGAATATATGTGTTTTTGGAGCCAAAATGCATCGAATTCCGTGACCGAGGAGTATTACTGACCGGCGATTGAATAGGACTACCATCCTCACTGATGGCATAGTTTGAATCCATCATGAAAACAGCGGACTTGGGCCGTGGTCTGCTTGCTGTACCTGAATATCTCCTGGCATTGGTCATTGGTGAATAGTTGTTCACAGAGTTAAACGTGGGAGTTAACGGCACAAACGCGCCTGATTGAGCCGGCGGTTCGACCAACGAGTCTGATGAGAAGTTGGCACTAGCCAAATTCTGGAGGTCTGGGGTCTTTGACTTTCGTTCCAGTTCATTCCTTAAAAATTCGTTGTTGACCCTGGTAGTCATCGGATTGCGCTCGTTTTTACTCGAATCGATGCCAAAGTTCTCCTGGTTATTGCTGGTATCACCATATACGCCATGGTCGCCCATTAAGCCCATTGTACCGTTCTTTTGTGATGGTTGGTCATCATCCATGGGAGACTCCAAAAGTCCAAGCTCAACACTTTCAGATGCCGCTGATGTGTTCAAATCGAACCCTTTCAGGTCCAAATTTGGACGGCTACCTTCTCTCACCCTGCTCATGCTAATTATGTGGAGAAAAGTGGGTGTATCGGGTTGTTTGGCGGGCTTGGGCGGTAAAGAAGTTGTTTTTTATGGTGTAGTTAGAAATGTCGTGTTTTTATGAAAACAAGGTATCATTATGAACCCGCGACTTGATGCAAGGGCCACCGCTGAGCAGATCATGTGACAGATCACGTGAATTCTTTCATCGATATTTCAAGGGTAACTACTTCTTTTAATAATTGTAATCGTATATTTTAGAGTTGAGCACCACTGGGGTTATATTATTAGCCTAAAGACCAATGGGATCATTTAACGTTCAAACAAGCACTTTTATCGTACATGTATAGAATGTTTTTTATGGTGGGTTCTCTCGCGTAGTATAAGCATCAAATAATTGAAGATTGATACATGCATCGTTCAACGCCGGAGACGAGTCTTCCAATACCTCGAAACTCCGCATTTTATATGGATAAATAGGAGGATGCTTTGTTTCCTGTGACTGGGGTGATTTTGATGATAGTATCCCAAATGCTGTAGAAAGTGAAGTAGTATCTGATTTCGTAGGAACAAGTACTAAATTGGTATCATTTACCACATGAATATCCCCCGATTGTTGAAGCTCGTACTCATCTAATGTGAGCACACTTCTGATCTTGGAATCATCAAGATATTGCTTAAACGGATTCTTTTGAGTCGGTTCCGGGAGATTGAAAATGGCTGCAAAATGGAGATTGGAAGTACCAGCAGCAACAGGAACTCCACTAGGTGTGATTGCAGTCATTGCACCTGGAGTCATAGATACCCCAGGGTTCAAGCCAGCTCCCGAGCCAGCAGCTCCCGGGGTTGCAGCCGCACCACCGGTATTTCCAGCACCACCTGGAGTATTCCATTCATTCTCCACCTTGGGCGTTTCCACAATAGAGTTCATACCTCCAGTACCTCCTCCACCGGCCATGTATCCAGGAGAAGTACCTTCTAATAGCTCGGAGTCAGGGTTGACGTTGAGAAGTTCTGTGATTGAAGTTTTGAGCAAAAGAAGCAAATCATACAACAAAATACGAAGCTTTTCATTGCCTTCTTCAAAGAATCTCGAATTGAGCAATTCAATCAAATTCTTAATGAAGATGAACTGTTCACTATCATGATAAACGATTCTTCTGGTGAGGGAAGTCTTGTGAATAATGAGGACTCTTAAAAAGATGGAAATAGTATTGGATATGTTGCTAATTGAATGAGAATGTAATGGTGCTGGAGAAAACGGAGTTGATGGGGCAGCCACCTTTTGAGGTGGAGGGGATGAATCTTCAGGTTCAAGATTAATCGACAAGCTGTCGCCAATTATATCTTGGGGTTCTTGATGGTGAACCAGAGTGTTAATTGTTGACCCTCTTGGGGTTGGCGTTGTGTCATTTCCAATTAATGTCCCAGTATTTCCTGGACTTGTCGAAGCTCCCAGAGTTCCCGATATACTGACCAACTTGTCCAAGAATATCAGCAATTTTAAAAAGAAGTCTCCACCACTTTCAATTACACTGATCGAGGAGGTGGAGAATTTTTTGAAAAAATCGTTCATGACAGGTAGTAAATTGATATCTTTATCCTTGTTTCCATAAAGACCAATCTGATGAATATCTTCACCTTCTTCATTGAACTTCGTATTCATCAATACGAAATCCTCAAGGATACTCAAAATGACTACCTTATGATCCCAAATCATAAAATTAAACAATTCGCCAAAGTAAGAGTTGTTGATGGAGAACTCAAATTGACAATTTTCAACAAAAGTCTTGACCAAGAGGTTCAACTTGTAGTGGACTTCATCCGGATTTAATCCGTTCAATTCCTTACAAGAGATGATCCTGATCAACAATTGAACCAAGGGGAGGTTGAATTCCTCAATTTGGCCTGCAATCTTCTCAAAATCAGCCAATGAAGTCACTTCCTTATCTTTCGTTACATGTAACAACTTATGAAGCAACAATATGTTTTCATCTAATGAAATGTTAGGTACTAACTCATCAATGAACAATTTGGGATTGACTATCAAATGGTTCAAGAAATCCAAGATTTGTAATTCATACTTGATGAACAAGTCAGAAGTAAACAAAGAATATTTGTGACCTTCTTTGAGTCCCTTAATAACTGTAAAGGTATAATTTAAGGAATTTCTGAACCTAAACGAATCTCTAATCAAATTTAATAATAAAATTTGACTGGGAGGTAATAATGAATCCTCATTCTCATGTTTAAGAACAACAGAGTAAGTCAATTCAAAAATCTTCTCTTGTATCATGCTATCGATGCTCAATTCTTGTAAATGAATTGCTAGTTGATTTATAGTAACAATTTCGAATAAAACAAGTTTTTTGAGAAACAAAGCAATTTGATCAATGCGATGGTTGGAATTGGTCAAAAAAGATATAAAGTTGGTTGTTTCACTGAAAGCGTCATCATTAGACCTTTGGTCATGCACTATCAATTTGATAATCTGATTTTCTGTTTCTTCGTTCACCGAGCCAAAACGTTTGAAATAGTATGAGAGTAAACCGTTTGTTGAGTTAAAATAACTTGTCTTTTGATCTTGACTGACGGAATCCACTTGCGTTTCGTCCAAAGACTCTTGAATAGTATCTTTCAAAGTTTCCTCCTCAGTTCTTAATTCCTTAACCAATTCTTCTCTTTCTTGCTCTTCCATAAGTCTCCCGGTTTGTCTCATTAACAAATGTAGATCGTCTTTGAAATTTAAGTAGCCATATTCATAACTTTTTCCATCATGAACAGTTTTCAGGGGTGAGACTGATCCAACTCTTCCTGTTTCTAGGTTCTTGGATTGAGCATTCGACCCATCTATTTTCTGGTCATCCCTAGAATTTTTCATTGTATTCACTCCAGTTCCCGAATAATTTTTCTCTATCGAATTGTCTATGAATTTCCAAACTTGATCGAAATGGAAGTAGTCAAATTCTCTGCTTTTAAGATCCTTGTAATTTAAAAGAATCAACTTGAACAATTCGTAGCCACTAGACTCAGCAGAAGAAGCGGTATAAGTAGAAGAGTTTGATGAATTCGAGGATGATCCTCCCATATACTTGATCAACTTGGAATGTCTAATAATTAATCTTGAGATCAAGTAAAGAGTGTCTGTATAAAAAATAATCACTCCTCCTTCGTTCTTCAAGATAAACTTTACCAAAACCTTGAAGAATACCGTGAGGTTGTCGCAAAGGGAGTAAAAGTCATATAGTTTGGTGAGTACCGTTGGCGTGATGTGGATAAGCTTAGGTGATTTTGTTATAGTAGTTTTGAGTTCAGTTGTGATCCAATTTATAAGCAAGAACTTAAGCCCAACATTGAGAGAGTTAAAATAATGAAGAGGATGATTTGAACTTGTAAGAGAGATTGGACTATTTGGAAGACCAGTGTTAGCCAGTTTGGAAGCTTCTGGCACTTCAGCAACATAGCCTTCATTACTCACCAAGCCAATTACTTCCTTTTCCAAGACTTCCTTTCCCTTTTCAAAATTTTCCTTGTAATTAAATCCTTTTGGGGTCCATTTTCTCAAAATACTGTCACATTGACGATTATTCAAAACTGGTAAATTCTCCAAAATTCTCAAATGAGTCTCTACCAAATGATTCTGATTTTTCGTATCTCCTTCTGTATCTCCCCTCTTCAAATCGTCTTCAGGAGATAAATAGAAAATTCCTGAGGCTATCAATTTTCTAACATAAGAAGAAATCGTGATGATTTTCAATTGATATAGTTCATTAATCAAAACGTAAAGGTTATAGTGAACAAATTTTTCAGTTGAATTGGATTCTACCACATCATATATTATTTCAAGAATTTCATTTTCAAACTCGATCTTAAATGTCTGTGAGGCCTTGGAAGAAGATCTTGTTGAATTTGATGATGGTTGATTCAAAACTTGAAGTTTCAAAAAGTTACAGATAATGAGAATATTCTCACTTGATTCCTTTGGTGAACGGAATGAGGTGATAGACCAGTGGATTAAAATTTTAAGATTCAAACGCCAAGGATTCGTTAAAGGTGTTGGTAATGGAGGAGTTGGAGAATTAATGGAGGGGGTAGATATACGACCACCAGAGTTAACCGTTGGTGTAAGTGAGGAACTTCCGTGCGAAAAGCTACCCGATTTTCTTCTAGATCGGTCTCCTTCTTCGATTTCCCTCCTTAGTATTTTTCCCACTTCCCCCAAATTTAATTCGTCCAATTGTTCAATAAATCTCAAAATATCATTACTCGATCTATTGATGAACATGTGATCTGAATCCTCTTTATCTCCTTCCGAGGGAATAAACTTGAGCAGGGAATCGTTCTTTGCCGAGTCTACCGCTTCTCCGGTTTGTCTGGTATTCAATACAAGACTTTCGTTTCTGTATTTAATCAACTCTAATTGTTTCTTCAACTCCTGATTCTGTTCTTCTCCTCTCAAATGATCTTCCAGCTTTAATATACCGTAAAGTGACTCATTAATGAGGATCCAATAGTTGGGTAAAATGAACATATTGGTGTTGTATTGGAAAAGATACGTGATATGATGGTTGATTAATGATAACAATTTATCGGTCAACGTGATGGGGAAAATGCCTGGAGAAACCTCTATTCCTCTCTTTGTTAGTATGCCGATCTTTGTGATAAAGTAATGGTTCAAGAGTAAAGATTCTGATAATTCTTTGCATAAATAATCAAACTTTAATAGATCTTTCCAGAAGATCTTAATTAATGTCAAAGAAGTTAAGCGCAAACCAATGTTAAACCCTAGGTCTTTAATCCACGTATAAGTTCCATTTGCTAGTCCTTCATTGATTCCATTTTCTTCTGATTCATTTCGATTGAAGTTGACTAACTCCCCAATGTGTTTAGATTTTAGCGGTAAACCATCGTTCAAAAATTTTACAATTACCTTCAAGAAGAATGGTTTATCTAAAAGGCATTCAACGTATAGTGTCTGCACGTATTGAATAAGATACTTCAATTTCTTCACGTAGATTCGTTTCTTTTCTGAGGTAAGGATGTGGATCATATCTTTGGAGAACTTTGATATATAATCACATATCTGATGAGTCCATTCCTTTAACCAATGGATCTCAAAATCTTCGCTGGATGCAGTCGATGATGAGTTGTTGGTGTTTGTGGATCGGATTTGGTGTTTCCTGCGAAGAGTTATCAATTCTCCATAGAGAACACACTTGGTGAACCAGATCGCCCTCGATATAGGAATGTTCTTGTTGCAACAAAGATCAATAAGCACTTTGTTCCGGATTCCATGCGGTAACTTCTCCAGGATCTTCAGCAATGGAATTTTGGAGTTAGCTAAGTCCTTCAACCATGACTCTTTCTTGGTAATGGTCAACGTTACTCGAGGTGGGATTTTGAAGTTATTGGAATTGAATTTGATCTTGTTGATAACCTCATTACGGGTCTTATATCCATTGGACAAATGCTGGGATAATTCCTTGAGAACATTGTTACAATTGTCTGTGGAAGAAAAGATAGTGGCCTGGATTAAATTCCGGGCAGAATAGTATTCATTGGATACTATGGGAGTCTCGAAGTAGCCTTTGTTGAGATAATTGGAGTTGCAGATTCTCAAAAGATCCAGCTTCTTCTTTTCTTCACTGAGTTGGTTGGGATCTTTCCATGGCTTGAAGTCAGGGTAAGTAAGCTCGACAGAGCCACCAGGGCCATGGTTTTGCCCATAACTCTCGGGTATATGACCTGAATTGACGTCTCTTGGATCGCTTGTTTCGCGAGAATGCTCTCTAGTACTTTCCTTGGCCGAATTGTCATCTTTGGCATCTCCTCGACTCTCGAACGGCCCGTTGGATGCCAAATCATTCAATGGATAAAGACCAACTTCGGGCTTTTCCATCAGATATTTCATGAAAAGTAGCTCATCTTTGGTGGAATTGACGTACAGCGACCGGTTGTGCTGCGAGAGCAACGAGTTCCGGTTCCGTTGTTTCGACATCGCTGTTAATGTGGGGGGTTTTTGAACGTCTATGGGGAAAGTATGTTGGGTAAAGCAGGTTGGAATTTGGCTCTCCTACTTATTATACTTATATCGGCTTATGTAATCGTGTCACGTGAATCGAATTTCACTAACATGCAAACCTTCAAAGATAATGAAGGAGGGGAAAAGAAAAAGTACCTTTGTTAGCTCGCTGAAAACACTTTCTCTCTTATCCGTCTCACTCTTTTCACTCTTTCCACTCTCTTACTCCGTTCCTCCTTTATCTTCTGGTTCTCTCTGTCCAATATGTTGTCGCGACATAACACCACTAACAAATTTTGGTGGGGGTCGTCGCGGTGCTTACGTAACAGTATGACTATCATCTTACCCAAAGGAACTCATTAGTCGTCAAAACTTCGATGATCCAGTTCCTCTACGTTCCCCTTCAAGCAGTCAAGAACTCTTCATTTTCAATCCTACATTTGTTTTCAATTTTTTTTTACCCTCTTTTCTATTTTTTTCACTCGTATGGCCACATTATACTCACTTTTTGCACCCAATGAAAACCACCCTAAATCATTCTTCATATTCGTACAACTTTTATTAAACTAAACATCTAATTTCTGATGAGTTATCATATTCTTTCTTGGTTTGTCTTCGTCTACCTTACCAATCATCATCATCGTCTTCCTCTTCTTCGTCACTATCAACCCGCGTGGCACCTTGTCTTCTCTTCAAAGCATCAGCCAAAGTTCCCGCCAATGCAGTTTCTTCGGTCTTCTTGGCTCTCAAAGCATCAGCCAATCCATTACTCAAACTAGCTCCATTACTGGCTCCATTATTGACTCCATTGCTGACTGGTTGGGCGTATGATTGTTGTTGTGGTTGCGCTTGCGCTTGGACAGGAGGTGGAGGTGGGGGTGGATGTCCACCCGAACCCAAGTTACTAGGTGGGGCAATCTCTTTCAAGTAATCAATAGGCGACCACCCTTCTTTAGACTCATCCAATAACTTGACCAAACCCCATTTGCCATTGACACTACTCACATAATAAACTTGGCCCTTGGTAAGAGGAATGGATCCCGCAACTGATCCATCATAGTCATATAATGCTTCGTACGTAGGATGCTTTGGCTTTGGGGGTGGTGCTGAAATTCCGGCTGGTGGAGGTGGTGGAGGTGCAACTTTCTTGGTTGGTGGTTGTGGTGCATTCTTCTTAACAGGTCTGCTTGGTGCAGGCTTGTTATTAGATGGCGAAGGAGGTGCAACCCTCCGCTGTGGTGATTTAACAGCTGGTTCCTGGTGTTGTTGCTGCTGTTGAGCGACACCAGGTGCTGCTGGTGGCGCCTTTCTATAAGCTGCTGCCGCAGCCTGTTGAGCTTGTTGAGGCACCGGCTGGACTTGTTGATTGAGTGCTTGGTGTTGAAGTGGTTGGGCACTCTGGTGATAGGCTTGTTGTGCTGTCAGTTGGAAACGTCTTCCATTTCCAGTTCTATATTTGCTGTAATCAACCTTACCGGCTTTACCTTTTGGTCTCTTGGGATTCTGACTACTTCCATTTAATCCCGGAAGGACACTCACAGTACCTGACTTATAAACATCGCCCCAACGTGGAATGTCTGGACCATTTCCAATAACGAATTTGACTGTATGGAATTTTCCAGCCTTCTTTTGATACTGGATGGTAGGTCCAATTTTGATTGTCAATCCAGGCAGTAATTTCTTCATATGAGTAATCAATTCAGTTTTAAAATCCAAATTGATGAAAATATCTGGGGTGGTGGGGGTTGGAGTGTGTAAAGAAAGTCCGACCCATCCATCCTGAAGGTTGGATAAGGCGACATAATTCAATCCATTGATTGGAATGGCGAATTCCCTTTGCAATTTTAATCTCTTCTCAACTAATACAGCTTGGACAGTGTGTAAATGAGTCTTGGTCAACAAGATATATCTGGGAAGTCTCTTTGAAGATCTTCCAAATTTAGATAATAAGATATCTCCCTTAAAAGAAAATATAATTTTGTCCTTGAGGCCAATTTCGTTGACCACAAATTTACCATATCCAGTAGTATCGTTACAAGAGAGGTAGTCTCCCATGTAAGCTCTAGAACCCAAGAGAGACATGGCTCTACGTTCCTTTCTTCCTTGCAAGAGCTTGGTACCTTCATCTCTCAAGATTTCAAACTGGTTACCATGGGTTCTTTGCCTCCAAGCTCTTTGAATGACCTTAGCAGCATCTTCCTTTCTCTTGATGTATCTTCTCCATGCTCTTTGGATTCTGGCAGCCATATTGTGCCAGTATTTGTCTCTCATATCTTCTAAGGCGAACAATGTTTCTGGGTTTTTGATGAATACTTTGGTGGTTCCCAATTGAAATTCGGTAGATGGTATGTAACAAGCCTTCAAAATTTCCTTGACGGCAGATAAATCGTCTCCACTCCAAATATAGTTACCGGCGTATCCGGTTGCTGGTGACAATAAAAAGAATCTTTGGACAAATTTATCGAATGTGGTTCTATAAGCAAAACCAGAACGTCTAATACGGACATTTTCCTTCAAACCCAAGTACTTAACTTGATGTAACACTTGAGTATTGTCGTATTCCTTTGGTCTTTTGGTTTGATTTGGTTTAATGGTTCTAATGTATGATGGCTGACATTTGGAAAGAGTATCCACAAGTAAATTGGCGGATCTCTTGATCTTGTCAGAAGCTGTTTCCGGTCTCTTCTTGGAATCTTCCAAGACAGCCAATAATTCTGGTGGGAACAATGTGTGGACAAAGTTGTTGGAAGAGGTGCTGAGGAGTTCCAACAAATCCTTAAGCATTGCATCCTTGTTTTTGTCAGTCATTCCATCAATATCATAGGTCACATCACCTGCATAATGCTTGATGATGAATTTTCCTTTTCTATCTTCGAAATATTTGTTGTTCGCACCAACCATGTTCAATCTTTGAGCGAACACTTGGTCGGCGGCGTCGGAATCGGCGTGAGCAGTCTTAATGGAATCATTTAAAGCTGCAAAAACACCTGGTTGGGGCCTAACTGCTTCAATCAAGTCACAGACAACTTTGTTATTGAAATAGTCAATTGGGGTCCATTTAATTTGTTCTTGCACGTATTCATCTTGTTCTGCCTTAAGAGTCAATTGGATAAAAATTTGCTGTAATTTTTCGTTCACATAGTTGATACAGATTTGTTCAAACGAGTTATGTTCAAAGATTTCGAAACCGTAGATATCCAAGATACCCACGGATTTACTGGCCTGTTGTCTTCCCTTTAAAGAAATATTCACTCTTTCCACAATCCACTCGAAAAGATTATTGTAGATACCCTTGGCCAATGCATCACGTACGGATATGGCTTGAACAATGTTTAATGGAACATGATAGGTGGATCCTCTCTTCATACCATGCGAGGTGGTCACCACTCTTTCGGTGATGGCCTTGTTCAAGATATCATCATTGACATCCAATAAGTAGGCCACAAACTTGGTCACACTTTCATCTCTAATTTGAGCATTTCCAGACTCGTCTTCCACGAAACTGATGTTACCAACCCACAATATGGTGGCCAACATCCGGAAAATATTGTCCTGTTCCTCTTCAGACAACCCAATCACATTCATGGCATTAATGGTGTCATCAAACTCCTTGCTGTCGTCTACCCCTTCCACATTGATACACTTTGCAGCCGAGGTATAAATATAGGTCTCTGGACCCTGGATACCATACATTTGCTGGTATTTGGGAGGACAATGTTTGGTAAATTGGTAGAAAATATGGAAATTTCTTTCATTGGTGATTTGAGACACTACTCTCTGCTTTTCCAATAAATAATTGGTAATATGAGCAGCTACAGGGGTATAGTTTGTCTCGGAGAACTCGATTTCGAGGTATTTACCATGTCTGGACGAGTTATTGTTTCTGAGAGTTTTGGCACACCCGAACGACTCCAAAAGCGGGTTGGTGGCCAAAACCATATCCTTGATCTTCAGGATTTCCTCATTACCCGTATCAACCGATACATTGGCAATGTATTGCATGATCTGTTTTGCAGCCTCAGTTTTGCCCGCCCCCGATTCTCCAGAGATGATCACACACTGATTGTCACCATAAGACTTGAGATTATAGTACATGGACTCGGCAATGGCAAACACATGGGGTGGAACCTCCAATCTGTTCCGTCCCTTATACTTGTTGAGATGTTCCTTGGTATAAATCCCCAAATCTTGAAACGGATTGACCGAAATGAGCACGTGTCCGATGTACGTGTAGATGGTGCTGTTCATGAACCTCTTGTGCAAGTTGTCATTGATGGCTTCGTCGGTAATTTGCGATAATAAGGTCAAATCGGACACTCCCACTTCCTTTTTGCGGGTGACGTCGAATTCCGCCTTCTGGATCCCGGAACTTTTGGTGGGGGGCGCCTGCTGCTTGGCCTTGGTACGTGCTCCACGTTTTACTATGGCCATTTTGATGTTTTTGGAGTGGATTGAGGAAGAGTAAGTTGTTGGTGTGGGTGGATCCTGAAAATTATTAAGGGGAGCTTCAACTTCTGGTCATGTGGTCACGTGCACAGTATAGCCCGCCCGTGACTTTGTGTCACGTGTGGTATATTTATAACTTTTCCTGGGGGATCCCATCTTGGTTTCATCATAAATCCTTACAAAACCCCCTCCACGCAACTACATTCACTCCTACTCTCTACTATTGCCGGTTTTATTCGTTCTTTTATTTCCCCTTTTCCTCTATCTAATCCTCCCATCTATAAGGTCGGTCCTCGGATATCCCGGGCTGGTCACGTGAATGAGACTAATGATACATATCGAATGGGTCCAACTTTGATAGTTTCTCCAACGTGTGCTATGAGTCTAAATGTGATCTCACGTATTTCAGAGCATCTGTTTCTGTAATTTGGATATACTGGAAAGATTTGGCGATTTTTGGCGATTTATCCAGCTTTTTTGCAGCATTAGTAGATGATTTTTGATAAATAAAGTAGAAATTTCGAACAAGAAATGTAATTGAAAGTATTGGACAAGTGAAACAAAGGACATAGATTAATAATACGGTGGTAGTGGCTGATGCAGTTTAATCATAATTTTTTTATCTGTTCAAAATTTCTCTTTACTGTTGCGATTATGTTCAATTGGTGCTCAATGTGTCCAAAGTCTAATCATCTTATCCTTACCTCCACTAGCAACTCTCTTACCATCCAAACTCCAATCCACAGCATATACCTCATCAGCATGGCCTGGCAAATCAACATTCAATTTTCTTGTTCTGACATCCCAAACTTTCAAAGTTGTATCTTTGGAACAACTGACCAAGAGTCGACTGTCCGCAGACCAAGCAGTCTGGTATACTGCGGCCACATGGCCTCTGAAAGTACCGATAAATGTCCCTCTCAATCCGTCCCAGAGTTTGATCGAATTATCAAATGAACTCAGCACAACGTATCTTCCATCTGGAGAGAACGATACATGGTTAACCAACTTCTGATGGCCAGTCATACGACACACGGGTTTGTTGGACTTCAATGGTTCCCACATGTACATGGTGAAGTCATCACTGGCAGTGACAAGTCTCTCAGAAACAGCGCCATTGACTCTGGCGACCTTTTCATAGTTTTCAAGGGCTTTCGCTCTTAATTCCTCTGGAGAAAGTTTCTTAAAAGTGGCCTTGGTACTGGCATGGTCATATCCTCCTCTACGTAAAACATAATCGGTGGAAATAGACAAATGGTTGACCCAATGGGCATGACTCTTTAACGTTTGAATACATTTACCTCCAGCACTAATGTCCCAAGATTTGATAGTTTTATCATGAGATCCACTGTAGATAATGTTGGATCCAGACCATTTCACACAAGATACCGAGTTGGTGTGTCCAGCCATGGAAATAGAACATACTCTTGCGGTTGTGTCCCAGACCTTCACAGTTCCATCTTTGGAACCAGAAGCCACTCTTGGACGGTTACCAGCGCCCACCAAGTGTAATGGCTCCCACGTTAATGAAGACACCCACTTTGAGTGGCCAGTTAAAGGGGATCCTAATGGTTTACCCAGATCAGCCTCCCATAACCTCACGGTGTTATCCATTGATCCAGTGGCTATCATTGTTCCACAAGGTGAATATGCTACGCACAATACCCAGTTGGTATGGCCAGTCAATGTGAATTGTGGAGTTTGCGTGTTACAGTCCCAGATACGAGCTGTGGAATCTCCTGCTCCTGAACACATATGTCCTGAATCATTTGGTGCAAACAGACAGCATAAAATGGTAGATCCATGGCCGGCAATGGCGACGTTCGAGCGGGTAACAGGCCGAACTTTGAACACAGCCCTCGGCGTATATACCAATGTCAAGAAATCTTCGGTGGTCTTGATTCCGGGCTTCAACACTGAGGTCCATAAATCATCTTTGATATCTACCAATGTGCCTTCTTTCTCGTCTTCCTTCTTGTCCAACAACGCAAATGTGTAAGGAACAGGGTCGTCGGACTCTCCGTTGATTTGGTTCAACAATTCTTCAAGTTGCTTTTCGCTAATGGCTCCCGGAACTCTCATGGAGCCACCAACAGTTTCTCCAGTATCGGAGGCTTGAAATTTTACCAAAACATTGGGCAAATCTTGTGGGATCAAGTCCACTTCACGGACTTTTTGCGCCTCTCTTCTTTGCTTTTTGGAGGGAGGGGGTATCACGGTAGCCATGGTGGGGTTTTCTGTGCTTGTTAAGGAATAGAAGAAGAATATTGGGGTCTGGGTTTAATATTGTTAGTAGTGAAAATTAATGAGATGAGGTAGTATGCAGGAGATGAAGTTTTGTTTGTGTGCAGGTAGGATTTGTACCTGCTGTCTGCAGGATTATGATGGTTGGTAAGTACACGCTAGCTGTTAGAGATTGATATCTATTGCAAAGAATCATTATTAGTAATTAGAATGTTCTTATTAGATTGGGCAAGGTTGTGTTGAGTGAAGTATTTAAAGTAGAAAAATACAGACTTTAAATGTTAGGTTTGGTATTTATGAGTGGAAGCCGATCAAGTCCAGCCACCTACAAGTACGAAGTAACCAAGCGATCCAACAATTAATCCTATAGTCTTATAGAATCTTTTGAGTACATTTAAAGTATCGCATGTCTTAATGTCGGCAAAAACTCGTATAAGTTATCAATGGCTGCAAACTTCAAGAAAATAGTCATGCTCTAAACCAAGAGTTGGCAACTGAAATGTTTACTTTGCATAAGTCCAAGAAAAGTTTGTACACGCAAGTACGCTTGAATACCGTGACTGAGTTTATTCCTATCAAGATTCGAATGCTGCCTTATCATAATTTTTTGCAACCATGATCTAGTGATGAATGAGCAATTATATGAACAACTCGCCACTAAACTGTCGAGTAGGTTTGAGGTTTGGGAGTGGTTTTGGTTTCGATTGTTTGTTCACTGGCGGTGGGTTCTTTTTGTTTTTGAAATCTGAAATCAATTCAGATGATTCATCTTTTTCTGATCCAGCTGCTTTTAAAGTGCTTTGATTCGCAGCTTCACCCTTGTTATTGTCTCCTCCATCTACTTTCATTGTCTTTGGAAGCTTTCTCTTCGGACCCTTCGATCTTCCCTTATTAAGATGCGTGAGCTTTGACGACTCCTTCGTATCCTTTCTTGGTGCTTTTGTTCCCTTCTTTGCTAACAGTAGGTCGTCAGCCACTGGATCGGTATTGGAACGTGCAATGACCTTATGTGGATTCAATTCTGGGACAGTACTCGAACGAAGGATCGATGAAAGCTTATCTTGGAAAGAAGGCACGGCCGCCTTATTTGATTGTTGTTCTATAGCAATCGAACTTTCACCGAGATCTGGCTTTCCTGGCTTTTCCGGTTTTGTTGGTTTCTCTGGCTTTCCGGGTTTGCTCTTTGCTCCTTCATCTCTTGACTTGAGTCTGTTAAACGCAAGTAATCCTTCTGCTGTTTCATCGTTTTTATCAAGTTTCTGATAGGCCACTGGCTTAGAACCCAACTTCTTCATTTGTGACCTCAACACTTCCGCATCTCGCTCTTCATAATTGTTGCCTGGCCTTGTCGAATGTAATTCTGATTCCGACTTCTTGGGTGATAACCTTGCCATGGTTGTTTTGAGCAACTCGTCGTCCTTTTGGGTATACTTTTCCACAGAGGGTTTCTGGGGCTTTGGTGGTGGGTTTTTGTTCCCTCCTCCTAATTTGGACATCGTCGACTTAAGCAAGTCCTCCTCTTCCCTGGTATACTTATTAATGGAAGGCTTGGGAGGTTTGTCGGGAATTGCTTTGCCAGTACTCAATTTAGACATGGTTGATTTGAGTAATTCTTCTTCCTGGTTGGTGTACAAACCTATGGATGGTTTGGACGCTGGTTTGGGGGGAAGCCCAGATTCGGGGTTGCGGTTCTTCTTAAGTTGTTCAAGGCGCGAAAGGTACTCGGGTTCTTCATCTTGAAAGTCCTTCTTCGTCTTTGGCGCTGGCAACTCTGGCGATGCTGAGCTTGGTTTTTGGCTCTTCAACTTTTCAAACCGACCGAACAATTCAGGCTGCGATTCTACGGCCATACTCTTTGTTGGTGAACTATTTGGATCCTTCTTAACGATTTGATACGAAGGTTTGGATGGGTTCTCGATATATTTATGTGAATCACTTTTCTTGAGCGCACTATCGATCCAACTTGTGGGTTTCTTGCTTGGTGAGTTTCCCTCTGTCCAACTTGAATTGTTACTTGACTTAGTAGGAGACTGTCTCAAGGAAGACTTTGAGTTGTTCAATGAAGACATCCAATCGGTATGTTTGGAGCCTCCAGCTGAATACGGTGATGGAGAGGTTCCTTGGGTATCTGGTGAGTATCCTCCCTTAGAATATGGAGTTGGAGATGTATCATGCGAGACTGTAGTTCGCGAATTCGTCAATGTAGATGATAACCAATCGGATTTTTGTTTGGGAATAGGCGGCGTCTTTGCATTCGTTTGGTCCTGCGCTGTTGATGTCGTTCTCTTGTTGGACATGGTAGAAGATAACCAATCGGATTTGGGCTTACCTGGTTTCGGAGGCGGAGGTTTCTTTGAGACCAGGTCTTTGTCGTCTTTGGAGTTTGTGGATTGTGTGGAATCTCCTTTCTTTATACTACTTGACGATGAATAGTAGACATTTTGAGGGAAAAGAGGTTTAGGTCCACTTGAAGGCTTTGCATCTCTAGAACTTGATGGCGGGACCCATGATGACTTTTTCGGTTGGGGTGGTATGGATTTTTTCTCCTGGTTTGTTGGTTGTATGGCAAATGTGTTTTCGACGTCCAATCGCATGTCTACATCTTTGTTCCCCAAACCCTTGATATCATCTTCAACTTGGGCAAAAGAGCGGTACTTTGGGGTGGTTTTCTGTTGAGTATCTGCCAATGTGGACGAGGACGAGGTTTTGAAATCTCCCGAATCCCTACTGCTAAATTGTTTAGAAGTTTGATATTTTTCCGGGGTAATAATTTTCGTTCCCGGTTGATTCCTGCTGGCGTAGATTTCTGCATACTTTGCTCTATTAAGTTCGTCGTTGGTATCACTTTTTCTGGCAACAGGATTGATCAAATCAATTTTGAAGTCATCATACCTTATATTGTCGATTTCTCCACTATCTCCCCTTCCTATTGATGTGTTTTGGCTTTTTTTCATGGGTTTTGGAGGAGGATTCTTCTTTATATCATTTTGTCCATTGCGTCTATTTGGCAACGGGGGAGCATCTTCGTCGTCGGTTTCGACCCCCCTTCTTCTGGGCAATGGAGGAGCTTGTTCCACTCCACTTCCGGGCCGCTCCGGCATTTGAGGTGGGGTTTCTTCGGTATCTCTACGTAAGCTTCTGTTAAACTTAAGCAGAGGAATAGAAGATTCAGAATAACCACCGGTATCTCGACCAATTGTTGACGAATTTTCTCCAAAATTGGAACCCTGGAAAGCACTTGATCCGGGCTTCACGGGAGATGTACTTTTCAGTCTCAGCCTTAACTCTTCGATGTTTCGTTCGAGATCTCTCTGCCGCTGTTGGTCTTGTTGTAAACGGTTCTGGGACAATTGCGACAAACTGGAGAGAAAATCGTCCACTTTTTTGGAGGATGGCGACACATCGGTCATTATGGGGAAGTGGAGGAAATGGGAGAATGTTGCGTCGCTTTTTGGGATGTTTTGGTGGGCTTTAACTGAAAGTAATGATGTTTGATAACTGAATGGTGTGGATGATTTGCGACACATGATGCGACATTGTTAAAGGGCAGTATTTACGACATAGTATAGAGACTATACGACAATTGAAGAAAGCCAACCCCTTCATGTCGTTTGGCTTTTTCTGCTACAATCTTACAATGCTAGTAATATTTTTCGTAATCAAAGGGTTGTTCTCGTAAGAATTCTCACCTCCTTCTGATATATATTCTCCGCCTTTATTCCACCTTTCAGACTTGTTTCTCAAATTAAGATGTTATTAGCATCAGTACTATATATCAAAAGGTTTCAATCTAGCAATTCGTAAACATTAGTCGGAGTTCAGTCTCTATTCATTCACCTATTCACAATTCATTACCTTCATATTCATGGTACTCTTTTCATCATATCCTTCATTATTGTCATCCACATTCAATTTCACTTCATTTTATTTCAATTACGAAGGATTGAACGGGATAATTCCAAAACCTCCGCCCCACGCATCATAAACGGACCCTTGCAGTTGCTGTTGCTGTTGCTGTGGATTTCCTTCCGGCAAAACAGATCCTTGACGGGTGTACACATCATAGAATAACCCGTAACGATTGAGTGCCTCTTCGTCGATGTCTTCCTCATCTTGTGTGGTGGTTGTCGGCTGAAGTTCTTCTGGTTGTGGTGTACTTCCTGTACCGAAATAGTGTAATGGATGATGTTGCGAAACAGGCTTCCCTTTCAGTACCTCCTGTTGCAATTGCTGGAGCTGTTGATGCTGCTGCTGAGCTTGTTCGTTAATTTTCTGTGCCTGGGTCTGTGCCAGCTGTCGTTTATTTGGTGTCATTGAGTAGAATTGGCTTCTGGAGGCCTGTGCTTGTTGTTCTGGGACCATCACTTTGACTGGCTTTGTGGGTGGTGGTAAGTCCGTGAGATTCCTCATTGTTTCCCAGAAATCCATGCCCTCTTCATCATCGGTGCCAGCATCGTTTTTGGTTTTCTTCTTCGCTTCATCTGTTTCAATGTGTGTCCTTTTTCGGCCATGGCCATTGCCATTTGCCTCAGATGCAGTAACCATCTCCACTGCTTTGGATAACGGGGTCAATGGGTTTTGGCTAGCACTCTGGTTCACCTGGTTTTTCTGGTTTCCAATTTCGCGACTTTTATCACTCTTGGTGCCGTTGGTGATATTGGTACCATTGTTGCCACCGTTGTTTTGATTGAGGATACGTATCAAGTCTGTATCACGCATGTTGCCCTTACTGCCCGAGCTTTTGCGTCCTTTGCTCGCGTGATGATGATGGTGGTGGTGATGATGGTGATGATGTGTTGCTGCAGAATCAGTAGAGGAGTTGGAGGAGTTTAATTTTGGGACTTCTGTCAAAGGAGGAAGGTAGTTGAAATGTTGATACCTGGTTAATTGAGTTTCAGGTTCAAGATAATATGCTGATTGGTTTCTCACAGCAGCGTCCGATGGAGGACTTCGTCCAGATGCTGAGCTGGTTGCACTCATATTGATAGCGGCGTCATCGTTATTGATTTGGCTAAGTATGTTGAATGGAGAATTTGCATTTGTGGGAAATGCATCGGGAGTAGGTTGGTTGATGGGAGGTGAATAATGATGATGGATATGCTGGTGTACGGTCACTTCTAAGTGATGTCGTTTGGCATAAAGAATCAAATATTGGACCAATTCCTGATTTTTGATGACCCCTCCATTCTCATCATTGAAAACATTATGATGCGGTAACTCTGTGCCATCGGCATTTTCACTTAGTGTATACTTCCATTCGACTTCACTGTTGACAGGTCTGGGTGGAAGTGGTATGTTTCTTGGCTTGATTACCTGATCCACTTGAGATGGAACATGGTTTCGCATACTACCATTGGAAGGAATGTCACCTACCATACCAATGCCTCCAGAAGCAGTGTCATCAAGTTCATGGTCATGTTCATGGTCAAGGTCATGGTCATGGTCATGGTCATTCTTTGACAGTCCATGATGACCCCCACTCGTGGACGTCACAAGATCCACTTCCTGTTTGATCATTTCATCTGCCTTTCCCCTTGCCACGTCTGTTACCAACTTTCTCCATCTATTTCTGCATGTTAAAGAAGGTCTACTTTTGAACTCTCCCGCTATAGTCCTCCATTTGGTTCCGTGGACCCTCACTTGGCGGATCAATTTGATATCCTCATCCCGCGACCAAGGCTTCAATCTATCTTTGGTGCTAGGATCCAATACTTCAATATATCTTTTTGCACATTGATCATCTGTTCTACCTTGTATTTCAGCAGAAACTCGTTGCCATGAAGCACCAAAACGCAGGTATGCTTTGATCAACTCCTCGTCTTCTTCTTTGGTCCATTTTCCCTTTCTCAATGCGGGACTTAAAGAGTTGCCCCATCTCTTTCGACAGTCCTTGGCTTTTCTCAGACCTTCTGGTGAAATATGTTGTGATATAACATCCCACTTCACACTTTCAGGATCCAAATCATCAATGCTGTCAGGGTACAACTGGTACATGAGTTTCATGATGGCATTGTCCTCTTCCTTTGTCCATGGTTTTCTTGATCCTCTTCTAAATGTCTGGAATCCAAGTGATTCAGTGACTGCCAACGGATCGATAAGAGGCACTCTTCTTTTTGGAGTGGGCTTTGAGTCCATCATTTCTTCCGGTGCCATTACTGCGTCTTTCAGTCGTTGAAGTTCTTTATCTGGGTCTGTTTAACACGTCTTTTGTATGTTGATAGGTGTCTGCCAGTTTATCTAGTTGTGGGGAAGTAACGTAAAATTTTCCTAAATCGGCCGTTTTTGGTACCAAATTGGTCCTTGTGGTATGAGTATTCCAGATCAAACGCTTCTCGTGGCGTTTTCCTAGCCGTTAAACCTCAATTGTATATCTTTGTTATGATATGTGTACGTTCCACGATAAGAATTGACGTCAAATGTCGTATATCAAGTGTGAAAATTCAGACAAAAAACGGTTGCCGGTTTCTCCTGGTTGCTGTGTACGTTCTAGCCCGGTCTGTGGCTAGTGCTGCAAATCTGACGGTCTTATGGTGGTCTGTGGTTGATGTATACCTTTGGTTGTGGGGAAGAGTCATTTTTTAAGGAGTAAAGAAAATTTTGACTCGCCATCATAGTCCTGTATATAGGACCTGAGGTGAAAGTAAGAGGAGTAAGAAATAAAACGGAGACAAAAGCGGTCTGATACAGTAAATTAATGTATTGCATTGATAGCTGATCGTATACTGAATGTTCTCGTATTATTTTATGAATTTTGAACTGGTGAAATTTTTTTGGGAGGACGAAAAGTCATGATTTTAGGATAAGTTTTGGCGAAACAATTTGATAATTCTTCTTTTTTTTGATCTAACAATGTCCATATAGAGTAGCAGGACGCAGGAGGTTCATGAGATTTGATAAAACTGGTTTTTTGGTTCAATTTGCCACTTCTTTTTGATTTCTTATCTTTTTATTTTCAATTAACCGGAGTAAATTCCTCAAAAGCATTCCGATGGTGACCTTTCCAATAGAAGGTACGTATAATCCAGCCTTTGCCTTGATGTCATCGTTGAAGTTCTTTGCACTGGCAAAGTTAATTACCACAGCTCCGTTTCTAACATGTTCAGTAGGAAACTTATAGTTTTCCGAAGGGACTCCAGTGATGATCACGTCACAGTGTGGGGCAAGTTTTTCAATTGCATTTGCTTCTGGATCTAAATCAATGACCTTGTGACGTTGTGCCAGTAAATCGTCACCTCTGGTAAATTGTTGGATATTATTGATATCTACCGAATAGACCGTAGCACCATCATTGGCCAAAAGAGCAGCCAAAGGACGGCCCACAATTTCTGAACGGTTGACCACCAAGATCTTCTTACCGTATAACCGATTACCATAGTGTAAGATCTTGTTATAAACCCCCAAGTATTCTAATATCTTGACCATTGCCAATGGGGTACATGGCAAGATGGACTTCTGTTCGTTGTGAGGAGGGTCCAAGAACCGCACGTTGTGGTATAAGTTATGGTAGTACATGAAGTTCAAGCCTTCCACGTCCTTTTCGGTGGAGATCAATTGTTGAAGGTATTGGTCCTGGTTATCTCCAAAAACAGGGAAATACACCATTATCCCATTGACATTATCGTCGTTATTAGCATCAATAAGTTTGCTTTCTAACTCATTCTTTCCCACCTTGATAAGCTCATATGTGAACCCCAAGGATTCGCAGGTCTTGCCCGTCCAATTGGCATACATCAAAGCAGCTGGATCATCATTAGCCAAAAAGCCCACCAATTTGGGAGCACTGTCAAGTGCCTTCACTTGTTGGGTGATTTCCTCGATGAAAGGCTTAGCAATGGTGGATGCAAGAATGGTTCTTCCAGCAGGTTTGGAGGCCATTTTGAAGGTATTCTCTTTACTTAACTTGGGTGATGAGTTGGTTATAGAAGATATGGAAAGTTTACAAATTCTTCAGCAATTTGTCCAGTTTCAATAGGGATTTCAAATTGAAAATTAGTTCACTGTGTTGTTGAAGCTTTTCTCTTTCTGTTGAATGTAATTACGGCCAAAAATCGTTGTTTGGGATTTGTTAGCACGTTGTTATCGATAAATTAAAATCTTGATGAAGTTCAGACTCGGGCTGCTGCGTGGTCGTTATAGTCTGGAACTTTTCTGTTGAAGTCGTTTAGAGAAATTGAGTTGCTTTTGGACGATCGAACGATACTTTGAGTGCCTTTTATACTGGGATAAAGTTGGTAATTTATTGACTTTTATTGAACATCTTTGTAGAGTTAAACTAATCTTACACTATAGATTAGATCACGTGTGGGACGAGTCAAAAAGTACTACCACGATCTGCGGACTGGGGTAATGCGAGTGTATATAGTACACTAGTATAGACTTTATATACATATATTGTTGTAGCCTAAGCTTGATTAAAATGGTAAAACACTCTCGAGAAAGGAGAGAAGTAAAGGTAGATGATACGACATAGACTTTGAATTGATTAAGTGCCATGTTCAATTATATCAAATACATTTGGCCCTGTATTATTGCCTGGGTTCTAAACTTGTAAGCTTATAAGACTATCACATTGATTTGTACTTTCTTTATTCTTCTTTCTGAATAATGCTTGTTGTAGTCCTTTGTATTGATATTGATCGTCGAAAGCTGTTCATCTACAGACTTCTCAAATGAGCGGACGCATTTTTGTAGAGACTCTGCCAGATGAATGCTTCACTTAACATCAACTCCACATCTTTCTCAGTCCATGAAACAGTAGGTGGGTTCTGTAAAAACAATAAGATTTCTTGGAAGTCTTTATGCTTGAGCTCTGCACTGAACTTGACCAAGAACGCAGCACAGACGTACACGTGGAAGTGGTTGAATCCCAATGGAGACTCCAGGAGGTATGTGTCCCACATCCGGATAATTAAGCCAATGGAAACTTCTCTCATAAGAAGACAATTCATCCACCGGAATGCGAACTGGATAAACTCAATACCTTCATGGTCAAAATGATTGATTAACTCTATGTCAATCTTAGACACGAGGTTTTTCAAGTCGCCTACCTGGCGAAGTATTCCCGGTTGCTCGTGAATGTAATTGTCGGTGATGTTTTCGAGTAATCGTGATAAGCACCAGTACGTATCAGCCTCAATGATGGCTAGCACTCTTGCAGAAAGGCACTTGGGGTCGAAATTATCCCAATGATACTCGGGCAACCTTGGATCAGCCAAAATGGCTTGTTCAGATGCATCGTTTTCGTCCAAAAAGCCTTGGATGAACAAATCAGTTTCCACATTTGCCGATTTCTCCTGCGCTTTCCGTTGTAATTGCCAGATATAATGGCCCAAGAAGATTTGGAAAAAGGGGGTACAAAGATCATTGATTCCCTGGACGTAACCGCTGGCAGGATGTCTAACTGCCCATAAGTAGAGGATTTTGCGTAGCGACAGTTGGACTTCCGGGTATGAGTAGAGTTTTATGGTGGGGTGAGTTCTCTTCACATCGATATTAATTTGGTGGTACAATTGTTTTTCCCTGTTATTGCCTATGGATACGCTGGAGGTGTTTGAAGGAGAATCGTCGTCGAAATCAAGGGCAACCGCCTCAATTCCCTCCATGTATTCCTGTCTCTTTCTCTTGAGAGTGGAGCTCTGTCTTGTTTTATTAGTGGGCAAATATCCAAGGAGGAGCTGCCATGTCAATGCCCGTAATTCTTGGGGGATTCCGTTCCACGCTAATTTACGTAGATCCTGGAGATTTATACTGGAGTCTACAGTCAAAATCTTGCGGAACTTGGCATACTTGGTGTTCAATTGGTTCAACTTGTTGACCTCGAGCTTAGCTTGGTAGTCTTCGTAGTCAAGCGACTCTTTTTTGGGCGATGGAAGCGCTGAGTTGGAAGATGTCACACTGGGCATGGTCAAATCAGGGTAGAGAGAGTCAAGCATGGGGCTTGGCATAAGGTTGAGCGAGGATCTTGAAGATGTGGAAGATTCTATGTGTGTGACACGGGCTAGATTTTTGTTTTTGTCTTTGATTGCTGGGGTAACTTCATCCAAATCGGCGTCCCAGTCGTCATCCAAGTCGGTATACCTCTTGTTTGATTGGGCTCTTCGAAGCCCAGGGTGGGGAAGCCCATTGGAATGGCGTGTTTCGTCTCTGGAGGGAGAATGGCTGGTGTGGGTGCCCAAAGATACCGATCTTTGATTTGGTGTTCTCTTGAGATTACTGGTGATAATAGACCCGCTATTGATGCCGTTTGGCGTGGAACCACCACCACCGCTGCCGCCACCGCCACCGCCACCCCACGCAAGGGATCCATAGATATTGCTGTTGGCCAGATGGTAGTCGTCTTTGGAGGAGGCGGTTGGCGAAGTATTGGATGCTTGTTTGGAGGTGGATGATCCTGTTAGGGAGAGATTCTTGAGGAACGACGAGAGATGTTTGCCCTTGCCGCCGTTCTCGCCAAAGATGAACTCGTTGTTGGAGTTGCTGTAGACTTGGGACATCTCCGGTTTTTTCTTGCCCATGATTGAAAGGACGAAGGGTGGAATGAACAAGTGTTGATAATTTTTAAGTATGGAGAAAGTGAGGCACGAATAAAGTGAGTGGAGTGAGGGTACGAAGGGAAGGAACGAGGGGAGGGAGCAAGGAATAGGAACGATGGAGGGGAAAGGAGATGGAAGGAGTGAAGAAAGAGGGCTGATAATGATGGCAAGGTCCAAGTTGAACGAACGAGAGTTTGAACGGGTTGTTTACCATTAAATTCACCCGATTAAAGGGCAATTGGCTGTTAAAAAGAATAGTGATATAAAGAGTGAAAGTCAAAATGATAGTGATAAAAAAAAGAGGGAAAACTTAGATGAGAAAGATGTTCAGATGAGCATCCAATAAGTTCATCAATTTATACAATACCAGATCTATGGAATAATGCATAAATGATCTCCCTTCTATAATCCTCTCTTCTTTCTGTTCCTTCTTACATACTTCAATTAAATATTCATTCTAATTCTATACTTTCCTACCCTAAGCAGACTTGACTTCTCCCTTCACAGCAACGGATCCTACCTTCAATTCTCTACCGGAAACATGTAAGGTACCGTCTTGTGTGACGTTGACAATCACTTCCAACTTGGAGTTTGGCTTTAAATCTTTCAAAGTCAATTCAGCTAATAATTGGCCTGCTTCGTAAACAACTTCTTTCTTAACTTCTGGCTCATCGTCAGAGTAATCGTCGTCGGATTCGACGTCGGACGATTGTTGTGCTTCGATCACGGTTTCCTTGACGGTTCTCTTACCTTCGTATAATTCAACGGCAACAGTGGAGTTTGAACCATTGGTGACTTCCAAAGACTTTTTGATTGGGTATGCGGTTTCGGCAACTAATATAGGTTGGAACTTACCATCAGCAGTCTTGATACCAATTGGCTTGGCCAAGTGTTGGGTGTTGACCACAATAGGTTGTAAGGATTCTTTGATTTCTTCTTCATCAAAAGTTTCAATCAATGATGCTTGTAAAGCAGCACCACGAGGAATCAATTCAGAGGGGTTCAATGCCTTGGAGTCCAATGCGGTGGATACCACAGTGGTGGACTCGGGGAAGACAAACGCAAGATTGGAAGCCAATTTAGGGGTGTGGGAAGAACCTCCTACCAACAACACTTCGTCGATGTCCAAGGAATCTAAGCCAGCTTTGGAGACCACTTTTTCGACAAAGGCGGTCATGTCCGACAACACCTGGCGGGCAGTCAATTCGTATCTTAATCTGTTGATGGTGGTGTGGAAATCGAAACCTTCAGACAATGATTCGATAGAACAGGTGGAGGTTTGCACGTTGGACAAGGTTTTCTTGACCACGATGGATTCAGCTCTTAATTTGGCTTGAGATCTGGCGTTGGTTCTTGGGTTGGACTTGGTCTTCTTTTCAAACTCCTTGGAAAAGAACTCGGCCAAGGCGGAATCGAGTTTGTCACCTCCCAATCCGTGTTCATGAGCGGTGGCTAACACAGTCAAAACACCACCTCTGACAGAAATCACAGCAGCGTCCGATCTGATTCCTCCGAAATCAGCCACGGCGTAGATTTTGTCCTGCAACAACTTGTCTTCGTCGGTGGCCAAGTGTGACAATAAAGCTGCTGATGGTTCATTGATCAATTGCAAAACCTTCAAGCCAGCATCGTTGGAGATCTGGGTCAACACCTCTCTTTGGTGGACAGAAAAGTCCGTTGGAACGGTGAGAACAACACCTTCAATGACCTTTCCGATATAATCCTCGGCAGCGGCCTTGAGCTGTTTGAAGTGTCTCTTGGTGACCTCATTAACTGAAAGAATTTCAGGGTTACCGTTTCTGACAATTTCATAAGCAACTTCTCCCTTACTTCCCTTGATGGCAGGGGCTCCGACTTGGTATGATTCGGCGACATTGACATCGTCGAATTGTTTTCCAATGAAATCACGGAAGTTGATGATGGTGTTCTTGGGGTTTCTGACCAACTGGTTGTAGGCTTGAGTACCATGGTATTCATCGGCTCCTACATAAGAAAGGGCAGAAGGAATGGATCTATCTCCATCGGGGTTGGCGATGACGTCTACCTTTCCGTCTTGGCCGGCAACGGCAATGGAAGAGGTGGTGTTACCAAACGTAATTCCAATAACGGCGGACATGTTTCTGGGTTGTGATGGAGTAGTTGGTGATGTTTTAACTAGTGTTGAAAAATTTTAAAACATTTAGATGCCTGCTGGTGCGATTATGTAAGATTAGAAAATTGCAATTGGGTGCAAAGAAGTTGAGACAATAGCCATGAGAAGAGCTATAGAGGGGCTATAAAGAGATGAATAGAGCTTAATGATCCAAGATTCTTCGTTAATAATGATCCAAGAGGAAATTTGCTACTCTTGTCTACTTGCTCTTTTTTTTCCCCCTCCCCCCTACTCTATTACAATCTCTATAAAATTAATTATAACTAAATCAACAACCCACCTTCAACTGAAATTCCAATTCCTGGTAAAAATTGGCCATTTCTTTGGTTGGAATTGGTTACTGTTCAATCTCATTAAGCGCTGTTTCAAGTTCACACATTTCAGTCCAGCTAAGTCTTGTTTCAAACTCACACATGACATCAAAGCTTAGGATTGGCTCAAACTCAACCATTTCAGCCCAGACTAGTTTGACTTCATCAAGAGCTGGCTTCTGTTGAACCATTTTGATTGAAGCAGTTGCCTTGGGTTGGTTTTCTTGCTGGACTTCATTGATTTGCTCAACTGGTAACACTTTTGTAGCTTCAAATGGTTGGTTGGGCTTTTTCTTCATAAGGATAGTGACCGATTCAGCTTTGACTGACTCGACTTTTTCTTCACACATGTCAGCCCATGTTACTTTTCTTTCAATGTTCTTCTTCTTACTCTCTTTAGTTGGCACAATGACTTCTTCTGCCTGTTGGGATTCATTGACTTCTAAAGCTGCTGAGATGGTAGTCTTTGGTTTACTATTCAAATTATTGTCAAGTAATTTGAAGACATCTGGCTTGGCTTGAACAGCACACATGTCAGCCCAAGTTGGTTTTCTTTCAACTGGAGCCTCTTCTTGAATCTTTTCAATAGGCGCAACAATTTGAACATGCTCAACTTCTTCTAAAGTTTGAGTCTTTGTCTTATCGATCAGAGAAGTGGCTGTCTTGAACTCCACTGCCTTGGGTTTAATTGCACAAATTTCAGCCCAGGTTGATGTTCTTTCGGTGGTAACTAACTCCTCTGGAACTTTTTGAATGGCTGCAACAATCGCAATTTGTTTGACCTCTTGAACTTCTTGCGCTGGCTTAACAAGTGTAGCATCGTTTGCTTTTAGAGCTTTGGAAATGGCTTTGGTTCTTCTTGTTCTAGTTCTATTTCTCTTTGATCTGGTCTTCTTGGATGCAACATTTTTGATTTCTTCCTCTTTTGGCTTTTCCAAGGTTGGCTTCTCTTTGACTTTCTTAATGGCCATTGATTTTGCTGGTTTGATTTGAATAGCACAAGCAGCGGCCCAGGTTTGTTGGGCTGGCTTTGGCTCTTCAATTGGATTTACTTCGTCGATCTTGGGAGCTTCAACAATTTCCAATTCCATAGTCTCTTCCAAATCAAGTTCGGCGTCAACTTCTGAAACAGGAGCAGAAGTAACTTCAGGAATAGAAGCAAAAGTAAGAGGGACATCAATTGCAGTAGCAATTCCACGGACAGAAGTAAAACCATAGTCAAAATCTGATTCTGGAGCAGTCTTTGTCATTCTGAATTCGCAGAATCTTGGTTTGTCTTCTACTAACCCATCAATCAAATCGTTTAAGAGAACTAATGCCTTGGGTTGTTCTGGTGTTTGAGGCTCCAGCTCACTTACATCGGTTGGTGGTGTGGATTCTCTTTGAATCTCGCTGAGGCCAAAGACATCTTTGACTTTAATTTCCAGGGCAATGGTGGTGATAGGAGCAACAGGAACAGGTGCAATAACTTGAGGTTTAGTTTCAAGTTGTGGAAGCACGACTGTCTGGAGCGTCAACTTCTTAGATCCCATAGATCCCTTGGTTCTCTTCTTCATTTCTGATTTCTTTCCGTAGATAGTCAATCCACCCTTAATAACCTTGGGGACAGACTTTGACTTCATCTTAGCGACGATGAGAGCCATTTCTGCCTTGAATTGGGTAACAGCATCAACTTTGTGCCATTGGAAAGAGTTGGTATCAAAGCAAGCATTATTGGAATACTTAATTGGAGCAGCAGTAAAGCTTTCAACTTTACCAACCCAATAGTTGGCGTAGCACATCCACCACACGTCAATGTATGCTGCATCATAAGTAGGCTTGAAGAATCCGGCATTTGCACTAGCAAAAATGAATGCCTTTTTGTCCGATTCTTCAACAGAATAGTTGTCAATGGACTTTGAAAACTTGGAAGCAAGCTCCTTGTTTCTATTGACTACCTCTAAGCTTCTCTTGGTGAACTCAGAGTGGGCCAGGGTAGCGCTAAGGTTGTGAATGTCCTCACAAAGTTGGTAGGTGGGGAGGACAATGGTTTGTGGACTAGGTCCACGAGCGGCAAGCTCAACTCCGGCCTCACCTAAAAGGGATGCCTGGAGGAGCGCACTAGTTGCACCAGTGATGGTGCTATTAGTAGGTAAGGTAGTAGGATAAGTAGTAGCAGACATTTCGTTAATTTTGTTGGTAAAGAAAGAGGACTAGAAAGGATTTGAAAGAAGGGGGAGAATGGGTTCTTTTAAACAAATAAGATACTCTACCATGCCTAAAGCTACACTATCAAGTCTAAAATGGATCCTCACCCCAATTGGGACGTTATACTGTGTCTGAAAACTTTTTGCACCCAAAACTTTCTTAGCTCGTAAATTTAAATTTCCGGGTTTGGCTGCACCGCCCGATTAATCTAACTAGCCCAATATCTCAAAGCCTAATTCAGTAAGTGGCCCAATTGAGAAATGAACCCATTCTAGTAGTATTACTTCATGTGGATCGATCATGGTGCAAAAATGAATTGAACCTGATCTAGTAGTATCACTTTCAAGTGTATCCATCATGGTTACAAAAAAATTAGAAAAAAGAGGTCGTACCCGGATTCGAACCGGGGTTGTCCGGATCAAAACCGAGCGTGATAACCACTACACTATACAACCTTTAAGTTGGTGAAAATGCGGTCTTCTTAGTGTACCTGTATTAGGTAATAATTATTACGTAATCTACAACAAATGTTATATTTTTCCATTAAAAAAATGGTATGACTAGCTCTTTTGTCTCAAACTTCGTAGATTTTGGTGGAAACGTATAAGTAATATCCCTTACATCCTAACTTTCATGAACGTTTTTTGATTAGAGTAAAATTGTCTATCACTTTTAGTTCTTTGTTTAGTCTGTCCTACTAAGATTCTTTAACTAACTATGTTTTTTATTGTTCTCAGAATACACTCAAGCTTATCTCCTTTAATCTTCAGCCCCAAAATCTAACTTCCCTGAAGCTCATTTTGGCTCTTGGTTCAACTTATTCTCGGCTTAGCTTATGCTTACTAGAATGTGGTGCTTTGACTTGGAGGATATTATTAAGTAATGGATTATGTAAGCTTCACAGAGTTTTGTTCTAACAAGCTACACTGTTGGAGTAACCACGTGATTAATCACGTGTGATACTTACCTTTACCTTTCACTACAATAACTAGCAATATCTCTCCTTTTCCGTAGGAAGATATTTAGTCTTCATTGATCACGCATAAGAGCGAGTCGTATCTTGAAATAAAAAAGAGGCTTTGAATAAATTCATCCAAAATATATTTTTCATAGTATTTTATAATATTTAAACATTTCTGGAAATTCTTTAATAATTTGAAGACTGAAACTAATAGTCTTCATTATAGTTTTTTACACGAGCTAACCGTCATTGCACATGATATTCGCTTAAAAACACACGTCTCTTTGAAAAAAATACCTCCGAAAGGCTTACTATACTCCAGATGTATACGTCTTTATAGTGAAAGAGTAGTAACCGTTTAAGTCTCACTGCTCCTGTATCCAGATCCACGCGTTAGACTAGCAATGTCGTTTCCACAGATACTCAATGTCGTTTCCACAGATTCACAATGTCGTGATACACAAGACTTGTATCAAGTTTACATCAACAGTACCAACCACTTGACGAATGATTAATTCGTGACTCTACCCAGAAGGCTAGAGGTATATAAGCACAATAAAGGAGGTCTAACAGGAAACCAGCCTCCCCGTACTCCCCTTACCCCTAAGGCGTTATCTCGTCTAGCATTTGTGTGAATAGACCTTTGAAAAATTATTGATCCAACGGTTGCCAGGGTTCAAACTACTGAAAAATTGAAGGTGTCAGTGTCAAAGGTGTTGATACTTTTCGAAACCACATTGTTCATCCTGAACCTATCATTCTTTGCTTACAATGTCGCGCGTCCATCGTAACATCCGTGTTGGTGTGCTCACCTTGTTGATAGCAGCAACAGTGGTATTGGTGTGGCATACCCACAACGTCAAGTACGATGAGATAAGGAAGTACCTTCAAGAGATAGCGGATCCAGATACCCCAGAAACGGGACCCACCGATATCCCATTGCCTGTTGAACATACGGCTCCTGATTCATTCCCTAAAGAACAAGCCACTGTGCCCGAAAGAACATACCCAACCATTCCAAGAGGCTCGATTTCACCACTCAAGTTCCGGATCTATTCTCATAATGTGAAGAACGGGGGCCACAATGACCTTGTCCCCGGAGAATTACCCTGGAGTCATCGAGTGGACAATATCGTCGAGTCCATCAGATTCAATCTGGGATTAAATACTTTGGTTACACTACAGGAAGTATACAAGTTCCAATTGGACGATATATTGACGGCCTTGAACCATAACGATGAGTGGAAGGCCTATGGAGCGGGAAGAATAGATGGCAGGGAGATGGGAGAATACGTTCCCATTCTTTATAGACCTGCCGAATGGGAGCTTGTATTCAACGATACGGTTTGGTTGAATGAAAATAGTCCAAGAACTGCTGCTGAAGGATGGGATGCCAAATATCTTCGGATTGTATCGTACGTGACATTGAAACACAAAAATTCAGGCAATTATATCAATGTGTTCAACACCCATTTCGATCATATTGGCATGGCAGCCAGAATTGGATCTGCCAAACAGATCCTCGATCGAATGGACCAAATCAATGCCTGGCCCTCGTTCTTGAGCGGAGATTTAAACTCTGAGCCTGATGAAGAAACTTACACCATTTTGACAGAGAAACTTCAGGACCTGTCGAAACTCGTCACTTCAAGCAATCGGTACGGGTACCGTGACTCAAGTGTGACAGGATTTCAGGGTGAAGTGTTGTTGACGGGAGGACAGAATATTGATTACATTTTTTCCCCAAAATATGCCAAGAAAGTGGACCAATCTTGTACTGGTGACATTGATCTTACTTTACATTCATGGGGTGTACTTCATTCAATGTTTGGAGGGTTTTACATGAGCGACCATCGACCTTTGGTCGCAGACTTTCAATTGGATAGATGTGAAAGTGGAGAGACAACAAATAGCCATGGACATTCAGTCTCCAGCTATACTCAGACAATCCCAGAACACCAAATTCCAAGTTCAGTCCATGGCTACAACTGAGGGGATTGTCCCTAGCTATTTTAGTGGAGATGAACGATTAATTAAAGCTCAAGTGATATTGAATATTCAAAAGCTTGGGATAGAGCTTTTACGTCTAGTTTCTTTTCAATCGATATCTTTAGGATCTATAACATTCACATGCTTGGTACTATCAGCCGTGCCAGTACATGTAGTTATATGTACATGATATCGAGATTCCGCGGCATCGCCGGCCAAATAAACCAACTTTGATCCAGCAACCGAATCTAATAAAGGCCTTTGATCAAGCAAGTACAAGTGACCCGTTCTCTCTGAAAGATCACCTATGCTATTAATATCTCTTACTACTAACTCCAATAGATATAAATAGTAACTCCTAGTACCATATCCCTGCTGACTAACAAATACTACTATTATTACTAATTACCATTCTCTATCATAGCCCCCCCTCTGTTTCGACTCTGCTTCTTTCGACCACTCCTGCCGACTGAATGGCCCAGTAACAACTCCCCTCCTTCCAGACATCCCCCTACTCCTTCCACTGACTCTTCTATTCGGACGTTTTACGCCTATTGAAACCTGAAACCCTTCCTCAATCCCCTTATTTTGAGGGTTACCTTTTTTCGGCCCTGCCAATACAGAGCACGTGATTTTTGATTCCCCCAGAAATATATACTGCCAAGTATAGCCATTGATTCAAATATATCCATATACTTTTTACCCCCAATCATAGTGGACCACAGAGGTTTTCCGGTCTAGACCCATTCCAAGTCCCATACAATCACTCCCATTGACTTCGTCGTCTCCCTCTGAGTCTCCCCTTCTTTTTCTGGCACTTTTTTAACCATTATTTGCCTATAAATGGATATATGAATGATGACCCATCGACGTAATCCGCCGCCTGTACCAGTGGGTCCAGAGCGGCCCAATGGGCTGTCGACAGACCAATTGAAGTCATTGCCACCAAACAAAAAACCCCCTCCTCCACCCTCCCCTCCTACAGCTGCCTCGAGCACGGGATCAATCACAAATTATCGTCATTCTGCAAGCGACACCAAGTACCATTACACACGTTTGATCAACAAGGAATTCCGAGCACTCCAGCTTGATCCCGAATTGAGGTCCAAATCACTTTTCGACTTGATTGACCTTTGCGAATTGCTCTACGAACAAGCGTCCGAATCCATCAATGGGAACTCCACGGGAGATCATGATCAAAATGTCACTCACTATATCAGAGGCTACCTTATCTTCAATTACTTCATCAACAGCTTTATAATGTTGCATTTCAAGGGCTTTGACGCTTTCATTGATGCTAACGAGCAGGATTTCATCATTTATTTGAATGTGTTTGCATTCTATAACACCGACGATTACATCACTCTGTCATATTCCATTCCCCTCAAAACATTGCGTTTATACGTGCTAGACTACTTGGTTGACAAAAATCTTTTGAGCTTCAACGTCGAGGAATTATACGATTGGCTCTACCAATACATTGCATATTTGAAAGAAAAAGACCTCTCCTACCTGGTGGAATCTGATGAGGAAGAAGAAGAGGGATTTCATAAAGAACGCACTAAGCGTAACCTGTTCCATGATAAAAAAAATCTGTTTCATGATAGTCGAATCAAAGAAGTCCCTGATGATGTCGTTGATATCCCCAAATCTCGTAAAAGTTACAACATTAGCTCCCTATCCGGGGACGACGAAGTTTTGGAATTCAAAAATAGATATCCTTCCTTAAATGATCCTCGTTTGCATAACAACAACGGAAATGGTACAGTCTCCGAAAATTACTATGTGCTTCCTAACTCACTGGAAGAATCCATCGAAGCACCGACCCACCCAAGAATCTTGCCGCCATCAATGTCCCCTCCTCCACCACCACTTCCCCAGCTGTCTCCTCCAAGTATTCCTAAAATCACCAAACCTCTCAGTGTAGATACCAACAGCACCCCTTACCCCGTGGAGAATCCAGCGTCTGCAATTCCATATCCGCTATCTCGAAACTTGACCCAAGATGATTTATATTTCGGTACCTCAAGTAACTCCCAAGAACATATATCAAATGGATATCGAGAGCTGAACTATCCGTCAAATGGATATCAAGAAACTTTCAAATTGTCAAATGGACGCAATGGAATCTATGAGAATGGTACTAGTATCTCCCAAGATCAACTTCAAAGTTCGAGTAATAGTTCAATGACTACCGCCCCCCATAACGCTCATTATAGATATAGTATGGGATCCACTATCTTGCCACAAACATTGAGACATGGGATCACGTCGCCGACGTTAGGAAATGGAATATCGTCACTCAGTATTGGAAGTGACTACGAAAACGACACCCACAATGGAACAGAAAGAAGCCAAGGATCGCTTGGTCAAACATATTCGCGCCCCTCGAAGCCATTGCCTATCTACAAAGGTCCAACCGTTCCATTACCTCCAATTATTTCCGCCCCCATTCCTGTTCCAAATGGTAGTTCCAATATGAATGGCCCTCGAAATGGTAATTCTCGTCGCTATAGCAACAGCCATCATCCTGCGCCACTTCCTACACGTCCTATGCAACAGAACAATCATAATCAACAGACCATGTATTCACAACACAATGGGAACGTACCATCGCATGCACTCATCCCTCATCATGTTCAGGTACAACAAAATCAAATAAAGAACCAAAAGATTAATTACATGAAGGATTATTCGATTTGTGGACTCAAAAACTTTGGATCCTCATGTTATATCAATCTGACGATTCAATTATTATTCGGAATATTTCAATTGAAGGTTGTTTTTACCAATCTGGAGTATCATAAATATATAAAAGATCCCAAGTTCGTAAAGATCTTGAAGCAATCAAAGGAAGGTGGTCAAGGAAAGCCACAGGACAGTCTACTCTCTGAGTCTGTATCTGGATTATTGAGAACATTCAAACAACATGGATCATCTTCAATTTCTCCCACAAAGTTTATTAGAATAACATCCCTTTTGAAACCAAATTTCAATATTCCTTATGAACAACAAGATGCACAAGAGTTTTTGATCTTCGTTCTTGAAAGGTTACACAAGGAATTGGCAGACAAAATGATTGTTGATGATCACTTTGATGATGTTGAATTCGATAAGTTTGTCAGAAAATGGGAGATTAACATTAACATGAACGACAAGGCAGCATATATAAAGTGGTATCAATCCTTATTGAAACTGGAGGGTGTTTCTCCTATCAACGATATGTTTCAAGGTCATCTACAAAATAAGTTGGTGTGCAACAAGTGTGAATATGAAAGTATAAACTATTCATCCTTCACTATTTTGTCATTGCCTATACCCAGTGATAGAGGCAATGGAATCGTTGATTTGGCCGATTGCTTAAGGTATTACACACAAGATGAAGTATTGAGTGGTGACAATGCTTGGTATTGTCCAAAATGTAATGATCACGAAGGAAGTTCAACACGTCTTGAAGCTGGTCATGCGCTTGATGATCATCCAGTCTTTGCACCCAAAAAATCGGGGTTATTTAAATTTTCTAGAAAGAGTAAGCCACCTCAAAGATCCAAACCATCGTCCAAGACCAATCAGATTCCCGTGTCGATTTCAACCAAAAAATTGAACTTCATCAAATTACCAAGGGTTCTCTTTATACATCTTGCACGGTTCTCAATGTTCAATTTAACCGATAAACTTGATGTTGCGATCCTGTATCCTTTAATCTTAAAGTTTAATGACCATCATAATCACGAAATCGGATATAAATTGACGGGGTTGATCAATCATTATGGTAACTTGAAAAGTGGACATTATACTTCATTGGTAAACAAATCCACGGTCAATGAACGGCAGTCTTCCAATTACGACAATTTGAAACATCCATACTGGTGTTTATTTGATGATGACAATATTCAGGTAAACTTGCCACATGGAAATGTGAATCAACCAAACTTTCAGCAAATCAGTTCGAGGGATGTGTACGTTCTCTGTTATGAGAGAATCTGAAGATCATTAGGGAAAAGCTGCTGAATACCATAAGGATTGTAAGATGATAGATAATTAAAGTTTGAAGCAAGAAGTTTTCATTAACATCTTGGATTATCAAAGAACATATCGACCTTGAACTTGAAAATTCGCTTCTTTATAGAAAAAGATCCCTGGAAAGCTGATTATTGCCTCACCACAACTGTTTGGAAGTGCAAAGAACTAGTTCTCTCACAGGGTTCCCGCCTAGAAATGATTAGTCCCATGCGACTTGAAAATTTGAAAGCAGTGGAGTTAATTCAATTGGTTTCTCAGGTATATTGACATAAAATAAACCTAGAAGTCAAAGTTGCGATTGCATTTTTTGCAGCAGTATAATGTTAGGAATGTAGTGTTGCTTCGTGTTCCGTTCTATTTTTTCTTCTGAAAGATCCGTTTACTTATCATGCCAATGTTGCTTTTATTAGTCAGTGATTTCTTGACCTTCTTTTCGGTGTCTTCATCGCTGTCATCTTCATCATCGTCTCCAAATGCTGTAGGTCGTATTCTGGACACTTTACTTATTCCTTTTAGTGATAATTTGACTGGCCCAGTAGGTAGTTGTGCTAGTACAGGTTCTTGTGACATAGAGCCATTTTGCTCCACATTCTTCTTCTCCAACTCTTTGCCTTTCTGTATCTGTTCATTAATCAATCTCATTGAAACTTCCTCGTCCGTTCGTATTGTCTTTGCCTTAGACTTCTGGTCTTGAAGCTGTTGAACCTCGGGAGAATTGTCCACCAATCTGATTTCAAGATTGAACTCCGACGAGTCCGGGTTCTCTACCCTAACTTCTCCATTGCTCCCCAAAAACTTGACAAACGATGTTAAGCTCGTCCATTTCGTCGAGTTCATATGGACATGGTCTCTATCACTAAGGATATATTCTTGATAGAACTTGTTGGCATTGATCTTTTTGGTTCCGTGATTGGTTCGAAGCAACCGCAAAAACTCCTGTTTGAACTGGCGAGAATAATCTTCAATAAGCTCTCGTCCCTTGCCACTTTCACTGAGTTCTTTCACTCGAAAATGGTGACTGGGGGCAGCAATATGGTTCTTGAATCCATTGGCATCTCTACACTGTTTCTCACAAATCTGACAGTAGAATTTGAGCTTTTGGAGCCCCGATGCCTTGAGCTGTTTGCTCTGGTACTTGGCTGTTCCGAATTCCGCTTTGGCCATCGGAAAAGTGTAACAGGGGAATGTTACTTGGATTGGTAAATTAACTTTTAGAAGTGAATCCATCGCAAGGTGTGATCACGTGAAAATATCGAATTACTTCTTGATCCCTACCCTAGAGTTCATTTTTTGTAGTAAACCACTCGTGAAAAAGCCACCAAAGTCTTTTCAAGTCTTTCATTCAAAATACATCTCTTTTCCTTCTTTTCATATCTCCATCCTTCATATATCGAATAAAAGTCTAACTTTTACCCAGGTCGTGTCCCTCCCAACCATCATAGTCAACCTTGAGCTGAACGACTACACAAATCTTCTAGTCACTTGGATCCACACCATGAAATGCTAGGACTTTGTAGTTCGAGAAGACTTATACTCAACAACTACCCAGTTAGAAAGGATTTCAACCTCCAAACCTGGTCTCAAACTCGTATATGTCAACCATTATCATACCCTTTGAAATGGTTTAGGTCATACTCCATAGCTCCTCCAAGAAACACATACAATGTCATCAGAAATCCACTACAGGTGCTCTGGCATAACCACGTGCCTGCCACGGCCAAGTACTTTGGTATAGTTGCGGTCTCTGCACTCATAGTCACACATGTGCACCCCAATATCATGGTAACAGTGGGTCCGCCTATAGGTGTAGGAGGATACTATGGGTACAAGTGGTATATGAAGCGACTCCATGAACGGGAAGTCACGAGATTGACCAGCTTGAAGGACGAAACCAATGGGTCGGACCAAATCAGAATTCGAAAGTATGACGAGCGTGAATTGTACAATGTGGTGAATGGGCTTGAAAACCAGTTTGACCATTTCTCCAGACAAGTCCTTGATGTGGTGGAGAGAAGAATCGTTGACTTTGTCATAGAGAAAAAGACTGACAGCAAGAACAATAGCGACAATGAGGTGAACACTAGCTCACACTGGTTATCTCGGTTGGTAATGGATGAAAATAATCAAATCAATCTTCATACCAAAGATGGATTGGAAACGTTCGTCGTTCTGAAACTGGGTGCAAATGATTTCATAAAGTTATCGTTGCCCTTTTTTGCTGGAAAAGATAGTACCAAGAGATTGGGAACCATTGGAGTCTATTTACTAGAAGTGTCAGCAACCAACGAGCAAACGTATTATATTGATTATAAAGTTGGCATCGAGATTTGCAAGTATGGGTTCAAAAGCTCGTCGATATTTTTCAGTCAGGTTGGAGAGGGAAGAACCAAGAGTAAGATCTTGGTAGATTATGAGACGGAGAATGGAAAGGAAGAGGAGAACGATGAACAAATAACGGTTGATATCTAACGACTTGTAAATAGAAATATAGACATGTATAATACAAAAGAACAATTTATAATTTACCTTTTTAAAGTTTAACACTATTTTCCGAAAAATTGATCCTTCAACTTATTAAATCCACCGATCTGGTATTCATAGCACCCCAGAGCTTCTTTGATGTTTTCCAACTCAGGCAACCAACCCTGTATATCGGTGATTCTCTTACCAGTGGCTGGATGTGTTGAAAAGAACTCCAGTAGTAATCCCGAGTTTCCACCAGCCCCCATTTTCTTTTCGAAATCCGCCATTCTACCCCAGAATTTGACAGCTTCCAGGACATTGAAACACAGTCGGGCCAACAATTCACATCCTATATGGTCTGCTTCCGATTCCATTTCCCTGGACGCAGGCATCTTGAGCATTCCTTGGATGAGTAAGTTGTTGATTCCCGACACTCCGGTGATGGAGTACAAGATCGTGGAAAGCAAGATGTAGAAAGGTTGCAAGGATAATTGTTCCAGGGTATGATGTGCTAATTGATGGGATAATTCATGTGATAACACCGTTGCCAACCCATTGTCATCATGGCAAATGGGGAGAATCGACGAAAACACAAAGATTTTTCCATTGGGCAAGATAAACGCATTGGGAGGAACCGTATTGGCATCTACCTTGATAAGATGGATGGTCCAATCAAGGCTTTGAAGATGTTTCTTTTGTTTTTCATTGTCACTGTACGATAACGCAGAACTCAAGAGTCGATTCATTATTGACTCAATTTTCTTGTAAATCGGGTCAGATCTTGGTACAAGGTCCTTTTCGTATTGATAAAGAATCTGCTTGTAAGAGTAATCGCCTATCTTTGTTTCTAACCAGTATGGAATCCAGATAAACCTGGTCCGGTGTGTAAATGGGGCTTCATCGAGGTTATACACGTAAAAACCCACTAGCCCAAGCCCGAGGTAAATGCTGTTTCGGTTGTACAAGATCCTGGTCAAGTTTGCTACCGATAAGACCGGTGCAGCATTGTCAAACCGACGATACGAAGCGTAGTGGCGATGTCCTTGAAAGTTCCAGGACTTTGATCTGGGAATTGTCGGAAAGAACCGGGGTTTGAGCGGCGTGGCCGTCGATTTCACCCCTCTTAATGGCCTTAGAAACATTGAGCGTAACATGGTGAGGTCAAGCACCTTTTCGGGGTCCTTTGGGGTTTCTGGTGTGTGTTTTTGGGGTCAAAATCTTTATTGGAGTTGATCAAATTCCAATCAAGAAATCCACGTGACGCGATAATCTTTAGATAAAGCTACTACTGGTGATGTTTACAAAGAGAAGCTTGAGATACTCACTGCAGTGAAAAGAAAGACAGCCTACTGAGTAGAAAGAGTCTCGTGTCCTCTTTACAGTTTGATTTAATTAATTGGACCACTCATTTGACTGAATAGTTCTCCTTTTTTATTGAGTTGTTTGGACGAATGAGAAGTGAAACAGTATGGTTACAGTGTGGTCAGCTAGGAAACAGTTGATGGACAAAGGAGTTCACGCTTCGGATGGGGGTGCTTAGATCTAATTCTAATGGCATGTTTATGGACGTTCGATATTGAAAGCCTTGTAACGATGGAATGACCAGTGTGATTGGAATGAATACACAGGCAATGAAATCGAGCTCAAATACGGCAGATTCTTTATTTTGTGGATCCATTCTGTTAAATTACGATCCTTTTGATCGAACTAGACATTCTCTAGTTTCAGTTTTACGAGCATCCTCGTAAGCAAAACTTTAATTTTTTGGATCTTTGATATATACACGATTGCCTCGTGCATTTCTATCCTTCAACTGCAACAACCTTAAATAATGGGAAAACAACCGATGATAAGAAAGTCACAAGCAACTCAAAAAAGAGATAGCTTGATTCAATCATTGAAATACAACCGCTGGTTGTAATTCCTCGGGATTTTCTGCACCGGTATCTTGGAATGGAGATGTAGCGGTAGCCATACCTGCATCCTTGTCGAAACTGTTGTCAATCTGTCCTCCTAATACACTACTCAATGGAGCAGATTTAGATGCCAATGGAGACAGTTTATTTTCTTTTTCTTTATCAATCTTTGGAGCTTCATAGACGAAATTATCATTTATGGTTGAGCGCTCGTTCATACTCAATCCCACAAGTTCCGAACTTGAATTGTTTGTGTTCATTACATGTTGAGTTCCAATGTTTCTTGGTTTCATTACCACGGTAGCTGCTCTGGAGGGCAATTTTTCGAAAAATGAAGGAGCCGTCAACTGTTTTGCTAAATTGTCTAAAGACTTTTCTCTTTGATGTGATTGACCCACAATACTCACATTGTTGGACGAGACATTACTGGAATCCACATCCTGGATTGCATTTGAGGGAGGTTGGATGTTTGATACCTCGTGAATGTTGGTGCCAGAGCTGGCGTTGGTGTGGTCGGTATGTAATACAGGGATGAACGAGTCGTAAAAATCGTACGCCGACGCTGGTTTGATGGGGGAAGACCGGTTGGAATACATTCTTGGGGGGTGTAACAGGCTCTGGTTGTGTTGTTCGATGGTTGTGGTTGAGGTGGATGATCCGTTGGAGGAAATATATGGTTTTTCGGCCGACTCCGTGCCTTGGGTGGTGGAGGTCGACTTGTTAGGATCGACGGGCGAGGAGTCGTTTTTGTTGTAGGGAGTGACGAGCTCTGTTTGGAAACGGTCGAACAGGTGATCATCACGGAGTCCGATATCGTAGTCGTTGACAGCCATGTCTTCTCTCGCTTGCTTCTTCTGGTTTCTAAGCCATAGTATGAGAACGAAGGTGATGATGACGGCAGAGGGGATTCCCACCGCGAGACCGACGGTGACTGATTGTGAAGTCATGGGTCGAAAGGTTGTGGGTACGTTTCAAAAGTCGAATATGACGGTCAAAAAAAGGCAGTCAAAACGAGGAAACTGAGGTTAAAAGACGTTGGATGAAGCGAAAGGACCTGGAAAAACGGGAGACGAGGGAGAACGATGAGGCGGTTCTCGTGGATGCCTTTGTTTGTCTTGGGAGAGGGTGGCTGTGGGTTGAGTTGAGAATTTTTGCAAAGCTCTGCGAATGTTGATAGTGAAGTCAACGAGAGTCTGGAAAAGGACAGAACTTTGGGACAGCTTTGGAACAGCTTTGGGACAACTTTAGAAGTCGATGGTAGTCGATGGGTGGCTGGGTGGTTGGTTGGTGGGACTTTCTGCCGGTTGGTCAGTTTTGTTGATGTTCTCGAAAGTTGGCGTGCGCTGGTGAAGCAAAGATTCAGCAAACCAAAGGAACTTGGAGTGGAAAATAGAAACAATTTAACGCTACTTTTGGTAGACAGAATCGGCACTTCAAAGTGGATCACAGAAGGAAAGAGAAACAATAACTACTGGGGCAAGACAGCCAGAATAGTAGGCATATTGTGCGGATTGGGCACTGGCGGAAGAGAAAAGGGGGAGCGAGGGTTGGTAGCAGGGGAGTGCATAGAGCGGATAGGGTATGGGAGTGTACGGGAGTGTATAGAGGGAGACTATAAATAGGAGCCAGTGTTGATAGGCAGATAGGAGCCTGAAGGTGGAGGAAGGGGGGTTAGTAGTATATACGATGGGTACTAGGACAGGGTGGAACCAGGGATAGGCTAGGCTTCAACTTTCTGTCTACTCTGTCTTTTCTGTCTACTCTGTTCATGAGATCAACCTGATCTTGTCACGTGCGCCCACCCTATTGGGAACAGTGTCTACAGGAGAAGGTTGCTGGGCATCCCGATGCGTAAGTCTCAGTAAAGTCTCACATGGCTTAGTGAAGAGACAGGCAGGGCTGGTTATGAGTAGATGGGTGAAATTAGAGTTAACTCTGCTTCCAAAACCATCTCTAATCTGATCCCTCATTCAATCACTCGCTCCTCCAATCACACTTCATCTCTATTCTTCCTTCCATTACTTTCTCAATTATCTCATCTCTGTTGATCTCATCTCTTTTGGGATACGCACCTCCACTCAGTTCCCAATGCGGAATTCGCTCTGCAAAAGTGCAAATTTGGCCTTAATTACTTGCGTTTTTTGCATTTTTACATTTTTCAGCACCACCTTCTACACCTTTACCCAGTTAACTCTAACTCTGGATTCTCCTTCTCTATACGTTGCCTTTCCTCTTCTTCATCATCATCATCATCATCCATTTCTCCTTCTCTTCGTTTTCTTCTCTTCTTTTTCTTCTTCTTCTTTTCTCTTTTTCTCCTCCTTCTCTCCTCTTTCTCTTCCCATTTTGCTCACTTTCCGGGCTTCTTTAATTAGTTAGGGCTCATTTCTTCCGATTCAAAGTCAAGGTCCCCTACTTCGTATCCTCCAAATTCTGCCAACTCACCCTTCCTCAACCCACCCACCCATACTTAACCTCGGTCCTCTTCTAATATCCATCGCTGGCCTGCACTTTCGTCAAGATCGACCAGATCCACTCCGCAATAGAAATTCGTAGATCTCCCATTTCGGAATATCGGGCTTCGAGTTGTAACGCCTTCACTCTTCTCGCCTACCGCCCCTGGTGTTCATAGTTCTTTCTTGTGGGCTTTTATTACACTACGCTATAATCTCATTCAATATCCATAGACTCACGTGACCAAGTATCAACTATATACACCTATCGCTGATGAACAGATACAAAGTCATTAAGGCCTCATATAATACTTTACTGCCCTTTGTTTCATGACCGTCACTATCCTTAGTCTGATGTCTTCTCTATTTACAAGTTGCAACTGTTGTCATTTGTTTTCATTCCCATAGCTAAATTATCTTAGATATCAAATTCAACCTTGGGGTCTTTCGTCAAGTCGTAGTCAACACCTCCCACTTCCAACAAAAAGTGGTGCACATGGAATGGGTGCAATTTCAGGTCCCTTGTAGCCTTCAACTTCAATATTCCCGTACCTTTCTCGCCCCTGATATTGAATGCAATATCGATATCTCCCTTAACTGTATTCAAAGTACCCGAGATCCATGGCCACGAGCTGGTGAAGTCAATTCCGTTTCCCAACTGCTCCTTGGCAATACTGGATCTTCTCAAGAAGAATAGCGTCGAGTTGGTGATTGGAGATCTGGTTTTCTCGTAGTTGAAGATAATGGCACACGCCAACGTCACCCCGAGTCCGTACACCACAAAGTAAACCCGGTTCTGTTTCTTCTGTGCAAATGGATCTGGGAACTCTCTGTCAACTGTTACTGGTGGGGTGTACTTCTTTTCTGGGGTGATATTGTTGATTGGTGTAGCAGCGGCATCCGGGGTCGTCTGAGTCTGGGAAAGCGAGCGCAATGGTATGAAATGCAACCTCTTTAACGTGGATGGCTTGGCCAAGGCCCTAGCGGTTCGAGTCAACATATTGATGGAGTATAATGTGGATAAAGTGTGGACTATTGATGATTGGTTTTTCATTTTTGCTTGTCGAGGTGGGGTCCGGGCTATGCACGTGACAAATGATTTCCGGGGCCAAAGATAGGATATTACAAGGGTAGGTAAAGGCAGTAAATCAAAGAACATAAGACAATTTTTAGCTCTGTAAATAAGTCGAGAGTACAGTATATAGCTTTAGGCCTCAGATTCCTTGTTCTATCACTGATTTATCATCCCCATTAATAGATTCAGCTAATATCATTAACCAGTCACGTGACAAGAAATACACATACTAAAGTACATCGAACAAGTCACTATTAATCAATCACCTTCTACAACTATTCTACAAGATGGATTCCGTATCGGGAGCATGTTCCGTGGATAAGGTCTCCGGGATGGTCAATATCCGTGAGGATATCACCCCGCTGATTATGGAATGGAAAGCTATAGACCAGACGAAATCTCTAAGCATACCTCTTCATTGTTTCAGTAATCTTCAAGCTACCAAAGAAGACTCTCCCAAAATGATCCTCAAGATCTTCTACAAGCTACCCAACGAGGAGGAGAAGAACGTGCGGCTCACCTTCACCAACAGACCCACCATGAACAATATCAAGGAGTCGTTACAGACCATTGTGGCTCGACTGAAGACTGTTATTAAAGACTCTCCAGGGCCACAAGATGAACTGTCTCGAGGTGGATCAGTGGGGCCATCAGGTACCCCTGGATCAACAGGATCACCAGGGACACCAGGAACACCGATGACTAATGGAAACTCGGGGTTTGCTACCAATATTGGCGGTTCTGGAGGTTCTGGTTCAGATTCGCTTTCTGATGCCAATTTGCTCAAGAACCTTCAATTGCAACAGAAATTGTTGTTGGAGGATAGAACGCTCCGGAATATATTCACGCAATCGGTGATGAACTTCAAATTATCGCCATCGATTTTCTGGTCTAGTAGATTAAATCAATTACGAACATATGCATTAACCATTTCACAACACAGAGGACCCTACAATGTGCTATCTACCATCAAACCTGTGGCCACTTCTGATAACCAAGTCAATGTGAACGTGACAAGAGATACCATCAACGAGATATTTGATACGTATCCGATCATAAAGAAAGCTTTTAAGGATTTGGTTCCCGTAAAAGTAGCAGAGGGAGAGTTTTGGTCGAGATTTTTCAACTCCAAGCTTTTCAGAAGATTGAGAGGAGACAAGATTAATAACTCCAATGATAGAGGAGATGCCATTTTAGACAAGTATCTTTACATAGACCAAGATTACTTGGAAGAAGAAGAACAGCTGTCTTCAGCACTGCCTAATGGTGGAGATTCCAAAAGGCAAAAGAAAGACCAGAGAGTCAACAAGTTCATTGATGTACTTGGGAATGAGGACGATAACTCTTCAAAGTTGGGAAATAGACCGGACATAACGATGAGGTTTCAAGAGGATTCTGACGCCAACCAACCAGGCTCGTCGCATCAACTACTAAGGGCGTCTACAGTAGGAGGCCAGGAAAATGAAATGATTATTTTGATGAAAAACATGAATAAGCTCTCGTCAAAAATGGTAAACATGAGTGTGGACATTGAAAACTTGAAGGAGGACTCTAGGGCCAATGAACTATCAATAGTTCCGAAACAGGATGAATTAATAGAGGAACTAAATTTGCATGATTTGAATGAGGTCGAGACTCCGCAGTTCATAAGATTGAATATTGATCCCGATCTCGAAAATAAAAAAATTGGACCCGAATCAACACCCAATGGCACACCTGGAGTAAACCTGGCCGCAATTGATGGTTCGGAGTTGAGAAAATTCATGTTGGCCAGCAGGTTCAAGTCGAGTTCCAATGGGACAGATTTGACCGATACTTACATATCCAAGAAGGAAGAGATCGAAAACACGGCAAATGAGATATCTCAGTTGATAAAACAAAATTTTAGAACTCATAAGCTTATTACCAAAGAAATCACAGTTGGAGATTCTCCTGCAAAAAACTTGGTCCCCGATTCAATCATTCAAGAGATAATCACGTATAATATGACTATTGTTGAATTCCTATCTCATTTCTGGAAATTATTTTTGGGAGGAAATAACCCTGGTCAATTGAAGAAGCTTTATATCAGTTTGAAAAACTGTCAGAATGACTTGAATGCTTTAAAGGAGAGAAGTATTCAGGAGTTCGGTACCCTTAAAATTGTCAAGGACAACGAGAAGTTGAAGGATAAAATAATAAGAGACTTCCAAAATTGTATTAGTCCAATGGAAATAGGGTTGGAAAAGGCATGCGAGGATTATGCTAATGCAGTCAAGAAGGAGCATGAAAAGAACGAAAATCTAAATGCAAATGGAAAGAGAGTTGCAGAGACACCATCTTAGTGTTAGAACATTTATTGTACGAAACCAATATAGATCCTTTAAATGGGAAGTGCACTGTAACAATAGTCTTCACAATTCACATTGTACAACATGCCAATTGTACGAATCAATATCAAAAGCTGAGATTGTTTCAAGAAGGAGTGTGGAATCAGACGGTGCCACCAAGGTTCCGCCTAAACTCTGCTGGACAATATTGACCAATGCAAGCGAATCTAGAAGGTCAACCGTTCTGTCAATAATAAAGTACGCTTTCAAAACTCCGAACGTATCGACAATGTAGTCAACAAGATTGGTTAGTTCTCGAATGATGTTGCACGGGAGACGCGAAAGAACTTTCGACGAAACAATTAGGTAAATTGACCTTGGTGACGTTGAATGAAACTTCGACGGGTCGTCCAGAAGTATACTTATAATGCTTGGATATGTATTGAAATCCATGTGATTTAAAGAGCTTTTCGACGGCGAAAGAACGGTTGTGGCATCTTTTTGGAAAGCTGCAAACAGGGCGATTTCCATGTTGGTATCCACGCTTTTATTGCAATCCATACCATCGTTTCCTCGACAATCATTCAACTTGGTAAACCTTCCAAGTCGACTAATTTTTCGATCATTGGGCAAAATTTGAAATTTGCAGCTGCTGTTTTTGGATTCTTCATAAATTGCGGAGTCAAAGCCACCACTCGATTCCCAAAGCGGTGTGGTAAAGACTGGATGTTTCTTGATGGATTTGGTTGGTCATTGAGCCAATGTTCATGATGAAAAATTGCAAGTTTGGAGGTATTGGTAGCGCAAAACTCGGCTGATTGACTATGTGAAACCGTCTCTTGGAAGACAAGGACTTTGTTAGGCGATAGTTGGAGACTTTGATGTAATTGTTGATGTGAAGAGGTGGTTAATAATTGTTGGTACTTTTATGGTTTATTGTCGCGACATAACAAAAATGCGACAATAATCTTTTTGCGACCATACTGAACAACCTTCAGGAATGATCACTGTGTCTATTAGTGGTGCGACATTCGAGTAAAGGATAATGATTATGAACGGGTCCGATCTTTCCTCTTCTTTCCTCCTTTAAAGGTAATCTTATCTATTTTTGTACTTAATAGTGATTGCAAAATCTAAACGCAAAGGCGACATTTCTATCCTGCGACATCAGCAGTCAAACTGCAATTCTGGTATCGCAGGTGCGACATCCTCACCTCTCCTATAGCTGGGGAATTTTTCAGGCAGAGATGAGATGAACTATATACCAATAAATATATCAAAAATGGCCAAAAAAAGTATGTATAACTACAGAGACCGTATCCAATGGATTTGAACAAAGAAGAGCTATCTTTTTGTACATCTTTGAACTTTCTAGGTGAACTTTGACGGTTTGTCTGCAACGATAATGATTAGATCAACTAACAATTAGTTTCCAAGCATAGTAGAGCCGCCAGAAGAGGAGAGGTGGAAGAAGGAGTCAAAGAACTTGAAAACATCCCAAAGGCTGAGTCTGACAGCGTAAAAAAATCCATCATTCGTACTACCATCAAGAACGAGAACCTACTCAACGCCAAATTGGAAAACAAAATCAATAAGAAGGCCAACAAGAAGAAGACAAACTCATTAAGACATCGTTTGGAAAGATCGGACAAACTCAGTGGTGTGTTGAGTACAAAAATCGAACAGAGTATCGCCAGAGCCACATATGTGCAAAACTCCAGAAAGGCTGGATGGGATCAAATCAACAAGTCTATATATAATGAAATTCTTGAGAACAAGAAACAAGAGCAGAAGGAATTAGGGGCCGAATTTTCAACCAAGACAGATGAACAACTAGAGAAAGAAGCAGAAATTGAAGCCGAGGATGAGTACGTCAAAAAATTCTATGAAGAGGTTGATGGTGAAGCACCAACTACCAAGGTTGTCGAAGCACCTAAACTTTCTAATAACAAGTTTGCATTATTGGAAGAAACCGAGGCATGAATTTAGTGAGCATACTATGTTCAAATGGAAGCTGTACTTATTGCATCAATGATGTTAGAGTGTCACTTTTGGGATTAATGGGGAAAAACGTCCGAAAAATTTGGTGAAAAAGGTCAAAATTGAAGCCCTTAAATTTAAAGGACCCAGTTTGTCTACCTCATGGCTATTAGCTACTATTTAGAACTCTCTGTATAATAGATATAACAAATATAAACGTTACGAAGATTTTGATGAAATCCACGTGACCATAGTTAGTCCTGATTAGGACAGACTTTTCAAGATCAACCTAAAGGTCATCAAGTAATGAACAACTGAGTTCAATTACACCAGGTGGAAAGTGAAAAAAATGATGAAACTGGCCATAATATTCATGCTATTGGGTGCTAGTGTTGGCCACGAACTTCCTGAGTATCGTCCGTACCAAAAAGCGTTGGAACCTGGATCGTTTTTTGAACAATTCGACTATCAAGACTTACAATCATCGCCTTGGATTCCTTCTACCGCCACCAAGTTCGACGAAGGGAGACAGGCGAAGGTTGCATACAAAGGAAAGTGGAGTATTGAGAACGCCGGACCTCCATTGGCATACCAAAATGACCAGGGGTTGGTGATGAAAAGTGAAGCTGCTCACTATGGAATATCTCGACAATTGGATCAGCCTTTTGACAACACCAACAACGACTTGGTGGTACAATATGAACTCAAGGTTCAGTCGGGGATGTCGTGCAGTGGGGCTTATTTGAAACTTTTGAATTTGCAGCCTGACTATGCCACTTTTAGTTCAGATACGCCATACCAAGTGATGTTTGGACCCGATAAATGTGGTGCTGAAAACAAGGTTCACTTTATCATCAAAAGAACCAACAAATTGACGGGAAAGGCCGAGGAGAAACACTTGACATCGCCTCCAATGGCAAAGGGAGGAGAATTGAGTGCTCTTTACACGTTAATAATCAAGAGAAACCAGGATTTCGAAATCAGAATCAACGGAAAAGTTGCAAAGGCTGGCAACCTTGTTTCCACACCGAACTTCTTGCAGCCAGCGTTGAACCCTCCGGTAGAAATCTTGGATGTCAATGATAAGAAGCCACTCGATTGGGATGACAGATTGACCATCCCAGACCCCAAAGCACAACAGCCCGAAGACTACGATTTGAAACATGCCTGGACAAGAATCCTCGACTTGGAAGCCCAAAAACCGGACGACTGGGACGAAACATTGGCTCCGTTCATAGTCGATACTAATGCTGAAAAGCCCCAATTCTGGGACGATGAAGAAGATGGAGTGTGGGAAAACCCCAAGTCGCCCAATCCCCAATGTAAAGGACTTTCTGGATGTGGACCTTGGGTTCGTCCTACCATTCCCAACCCCCATTATCTTGGAGCATGGACGCCTCCAAGGATTGACAATCCCAACTACAAGGGCGAGTGGAAACCACGTATGATTGCCAACCCCCATTACTACGAAGACAAAAGACCGTCGGACTTGGACACCATCGGCGCCATTGGGTTTGATTTATGGAGTATGGACGCAGGGTTGTTGTTTGATAATATCTACTTGGGCCATCTGATCGAAGAAGCAGAAACAATCGGAAACGAGACATGGAAATTGAAGCAAGACTTGGAGTTTGCGTGGGTCCAAGCCCATCCCAAGGAGGTCAAGAGTCAACCCGTTGCACCTCCACCAGATTTCGAGGACTTGTTGTTTTGCAATCGAGACTCTACCTTTTCGCAGTTCTTGAACTTCAACCGGATGTTTGCAAAGAGACAGTACCTTGAATTCAAGGACTTTATGGACCAGTTCTTGGTGGATCCTGTGAACACTATTGTTGCCAGTCCCATCAGGTTTGTTGTGTATTGTGTTGTGTTTGTTATTGTTTTTTCGATTGGTTTCAGTCTTTGGGCAGTTGGTCTTTTTGTTATAACCAATAGAGGTTTCAGTATAGCAGAAGAGGAAGAACAAGAGGTTTTCAGTGGTCCCAAGATTGAAGAGCTTAGTGATGATGATATTGAAGAGGTTGGAAAGGTCTCATCGGTGAAATTGCATGAAGAAGAGGGAATTAATAAGAGAAAATGATGATGATGAAAGTTTATGATAAAAAGTATTGCAAGTTTCGGATGAATTATATAAAGAAATAGAAGTTCGAGAATGGTTTGAATAAAAGTTAATATAGTTATTAGAGTTTGGCAACCTTTTGTAGTAGGCTTTACATCTTTATATACGTCCACCTCTGTATCAGGAATTGACCCTGGTCCCCGTAGGAGCCAGAGTCTCGAATTGTTTGCATCCAATTTTCCGGATCTGGGGCCCTCCCCCCCTAAAACCTCCCTTACCAAAACCCATGCTCCCACGTGATGCTTCCCCACCCTTTCCGAATCGCAATATGACATCATGAACACTATTCTTAACACCACTTTTCTTTCCCAACACCACCAACCATGACGGCCAACGACTCTACGCCCTTGTATATGGTGTCCTCAGTGACAAGAGCCGATGAGCTCGAATTGCGCCGAAAAAAGCGCAATTGGCGGTATTTCAAGCTCTTGGTAATCCCTATTCTTGTCTTAATTCTTATCAGAAGTTACGTTGCAATGGGAGGAAAGTTATCCGGTATTCCTGAGCATGTACCGCTCAATAGACCATTGAAATTACGTGTTTATACACATAACATCCGTTACGACAACACCGGACAGCGTGACAAGGGAGAAGAACCGTGGAGTGTTCGTAAAACGGAGGTGATTAACTCGATCGATTTCCATGCTGGTGCTACTGGTTATGCCAACGTGGTTAATTTACAGGAAGTGTTACATCACCAATTGGAGGATATCCTTGAAGGATTGAATCGCAACACACTTCAGGGTGAAAACTGGACCTATTTCGGAGTTGGCCGCACCGATGGAGCTCAATCCGGTGAATTTGCACCTATTTTGTATAAACCATCCGACTGGTTTTTGGTGGAGAACCTGACCTTTTGGTTGAGTCCAACCCCAGAGGTTCCTAGTAAAGGATGGGATGCTGCTTTAGAAAGAATCGTGACGTTGGTCACATTGCTGCTGGCACAGAATCCACTCATCAAGTTGAATTTCTTCAATACCCATTTTGATCACAAGGGTGTGGATGCCAGAAGACACTCGGCAGAATTGATTGCCGATAAAATGGCTAACCACAATGGGTACCCTTCATTTTTGGCAGGGGACTTCAACACTGAGCCCACCGATCAACCTTATGCTGTTCTCAAAGGAACTGGTTTCAAGGACAGTAGAACGTTGATTGACCCAGCTTATGCTTATGGGTTCAACACCACGTTCACGGGATTTGATATCAAGTCCGAGCCAGTATCGGCGATTATTGATTATATCTGGTCTCCACCTTATACGGAGGGTAATCTTGAAACCGAAGAAAAGGACGAGGACGAGAAGAAGCATAAAGACAAGGCCCATTTAGCCGAAGAGTCAGATCGTTTCGGGGTGAAATTGAAGCATTTTGGTATCTTATCGAACTATAACAAGGGCTTCCATTTTTCTGACCATCGTCCAGTGGTTGCCAACTATGATGTGATCAAAAAGTGGTTTTAAATAGACTAGAATGAGGGTACGCTTGTGAAAAGCGTCTGGAGAGATGGATTTTAGTTGTTGAAAAATGCTGTGAGTTTATAAAAGTTCTGGTTGTGAAAATCTCTACGGTACTGAAATTGTTTGTGGTTTAGTCTTATCGAAATTCTACATTTTTGTTTCTTCAAAGTAGCAAAAATGTACAAAATAAATGCCTATATCCATTGAGATTAATATGCACGGTTCGATGTTGTTCGGGAGTTTACGGACACTAATGTGTGGAATCGTTAGGATTCAGTTGAACTAGGCTCCAAGTGTGTTGGAGATTATTGAGGGCTCAAGAATAGTAAGAAAAGTTAAGAATATGAAATATAGACTTTTAACACCGCAAGCATTTCATTGCAAGACCATTTCAACCAAAAGACCATACTTCAAGTAATGCCAAGGATGATAACCTCCTTTATTTCTGAGATATTTGATGAGTGAATATATGATCGACCAATGAGAACAAGCAAGACGCAAAGGGTGTAGATAATCGAAGTTGAATTATTATTCACGATGTTCCGGGTACGGGCGTTTCCGGAAGGACACAAGCACCTTTGACCCCACACTCGAGCTTCCATACATTCCCTACCGTTGATAGTGTTGGTTATTGTACCATAATACCAGAACGGTGGTTGTTACAAACGTTCCCCCACAAAGTTTCTCCGGGATCCAGCTTGTTTTGCGGAGGTTTATACCTAGAAGCAATGCAACTAAAAAGGGGATACTCCTCAATGACAAGATTGATAGCACGACCCCGCAAACACCTCGTGGAACCATCTCGCATGATACTAGTTGAAGCTTGACGAACAATACGTCAGACCATCGGGGCTCTGAGGTTTCTTTACCAGAAAGTGGTGGTGAAGAAAGCGTTGGAGGTAGGCTAGAGCGGGGTGATAAATGTTGGCATCTTGGCTTGAATCTGGCTATTGAGCACAAGGTTCGACGGCAGGACAATAGGTGCTAGATAACGGGTGACAGGCTCGAGATAAAGCAGAAGGTACGATAAAAGAGGAAGGTACGATAAAAGAGGAAGGTAAGAATCATAATAGCGCTATTAAGTACTTGGTTAAGTTTGGCGCTGAAGCGTTACGCTCTTGTGACTTTGGCTGGTCAAACTCGATCAAGTAGCCAACAAGATGTATTGAGACGGGTCAGACCAGATCAAGTAATTAACCAGGTGAACCAACTGTGGAGCACGGTGTTCGCTTTCAAATCTGGTTCGCCGAGTCTAAGCCTTGTTCGAGGTCCACAATAGGCGATTGCAAAATCTAAAACATCTGATTCGTCCGGATTGGAGATCGAACAATTCGTAAATGCAACGGCAAGTTAATTGTAGCGACAATGGCAACTAAAAGCAAGGTGGTACGGCAACCAAGGTAATGATAGTTGCCCAATGCAGACATTAGTAATTGTAACTGTCATGTACGTTTATACCTCCGGGAAAACTGGGGTAACGTGGGGTTCTCTTAGGCACAAAGACGTGGGGTACATCTCCATCTCTACACATGAAATTCGGAACATACACCACCACGGAGAATATACGTGGGGCAGACATTTAGCACCATCGCTATTAATCCAACCTTGCCAGCGTATTTTGCAACTCAAGTGCAGGCTGAATTAGAAAAAAAAGTGGATGGGATATCTCGGAGCTCTTCGTACCCCTATTGGTCGAAGATACGCCAGCGATACAAGACGTTACCCCAGAAAAGAAGTCGACCCCACATACTTGAACCAGATCTGGTGATACTATTGGTCGAAACAGATCTGGATCTGATCAGACATCTATCATGTTCATGATCATCTTGGCGCTTAACTACATTCAAACAGGTCTTACTGCCACATCAGCAGCAGTACGTACCTACTGCCACAACAGCCCGCCCCAGTACGTACATACTGCCCTTCCAATCTACACCCCAAGTCTAGATCATCTCAGCCCTTCCCACCATCCTATACCCTCGCTGGTGGTACAAACTCGGGCATCATCACTCGTATGATACAAACTCGTAAGTGCTGATCAACACCAATCCTGTGTCTATCTCCGACACCTGAAACGAGAAACAGTTGCTTGGGAGTCCAGCCTTGGTACGTCTCTTCTTCGTACGTCTCTCTCTCTTCCCTTTAATTATGTCTTTCTCTGTTCAAATTTCCTCCAAATTTCTTTCACACTTCCAACCTCTTTCGCTTCCTTCCAAACCTCTTTCAAATCCTCCCCTCTAACCTCCTCTGCTGTCACCACTTCCTCTCTTCTACCTTCGTTCACCTTTTTGCACCCACGGAGCAACGTTCGGGGAGATACCGACAACTAGCGCCGTGGCCATCCCGCCCACTAAAAAAGCCCCAGCTAATCGGTGCCAAGACGTTTGAATGAGACCATCTCGATGGAACATGTCGTTGATACGTGTTCCTGCACTTCAGGCACTTTCTTTTGGTATTGTAACCCCAAACGTTGGAGTTAAAGACATCATCGGGAAAATTTTTTGATCTTTAGGGCGCTGGCCAAATTGACGCAAAACCCCCCTCTAAAGTACCCCACAGGCGGACTATTCCGGAACAGAAAACGGGGTTGCGTACGTGGAAGAGAGGCCAAGTAAGCTTGCTATTTTCATAATCATAGAATTGGATGTACATAGTAAGAATAGAGGTTGTTTGTATGTCGTCGTGTAATGTTAGGTAAAAGTCGACTAATGTGGAGAAGAGTCACGTGAGATATTTTAAGGTCCTCCACGGCTGTATACAGGATGGCAATTGAAAAAAAAGAGTTTTTTACATCTTTTTTTTAAATCCCCGCATATATGCATCCTGCACACACAACCTTTTTTGTTTTGTATAGAGATATTTTTTTGCCATACCCCACCCCCGCGCCAGACATTTTATCGCAGCCATGCCGGAATCTGACGAGGCGTTGCTCCTACCCAACACTATATCAGGCTATTTAACTCTCAATAACACCAACAAGCCCCACTATGGGACGACAGAAAGAGGGGGAAAACCCCGGACTTTCAAGACAAAAAATTCCGACTCCGTAAACTACAGAATTCGCCCAGACAGACACTAAAAACAGCGGTTTATAAGGAAAATCAAATTCAAGTAAATCATCAACTAACTGTATAAAAGGAAGCCAGGATCCACCCCATTCTAAGGATCCAGTCATTCCATCATCGAACAACAAGACCTGACCACTTTACCGGGAGATTTTGCACACTTCTAGCCTAGAAATTGCACCTCTAATCTCACGTTTTCAATATGGCCAAATCAATTCATACCACTAGGTCGACCCATTCCGTCTACACCCAAGAGGAAGCCAAGGTCCACAATGCCCATATCATCCAGCCACCTCGTTTCACCAGTGCAGCCATTGCAACCTATATGAAGACCAGAGTCTCGTCGCTTTTCGTGCCCAAAGAGGAGTTGGCGCAGTATACTTATACCGAGATCTTCAACCCATTTGCTACTCTTAAAGAAGTCAATGCTAGACAATGGAACTTTTTCTTTGTGGGTTTCTTTGCCTGGACTTGGGATGCTTTGGATTTCTTCACCACTTCGCTTAACACCACCAACATCGCCAAGTCGCTTGATGTTTCTGTCAAGGACGTTTCGTGGGGTATCACCTTGGTGCTTATGTTGAGAACTGTTGGAGCCGTTGGGTTTGGTTTATGGGGTGACACCAAGGGTCGTAAATGGCCTTATATCACCAACTTGGTTCTCTTGATTATTATTCAAATTGGTACCGGATTTGTCCAGACTTACCAACAATTTTTAGCGGTTAGAGCCATTTTTGGGGTCGCCATGGGTGGTCTCTTTGGTGTTTGTGCCGCCGATGCTCTTGGTGATGCTCCTCCAAGAGCCAGAGGTATCTTGAGTGGTATCTTCCAAGAAGGTTATGCTTTTGGTTATTTACTTGCCGTTGTCTTCCAAAGAGCCATTGCCGACAATTCTCCTCATGGATGGAGAGCCATGTTCTGGTTCTCTGCCGGAGTACCAGTTATTTTTATTGTCTGGAGATACTTCACCCCAGAAACCGATTCTTTCTTACGTCAAAAGGAAAGATTTGCCGAAGGTTCTGCTCAAAGAAACTCCAAGGTTGCCGAATTCAAGTCTCAAGCCAGAAAGGCCCTTAAGCAATACTGGTTGATTTGTATCTACATGGTTTTCTTGATGTCTGGATTCAACTTCATGTCCCATGGTTCCCAGGACTTGTACCCAACCTTGTTGACCGTTAAGTACGATTACTCTCCAGACAGATCCACCGTGACCAACGCTGTGGCCAATCTCGGTGCTATTGCTGGTGGTATTATCTTTGGTCACTTCTCCACCTTCATTGGTAGACGTTTATCGATTCTTCTTGCCTGTCTTCTTGGAGGTGCTATGATCTATCCATGGGCTTTCATCAAGGGTTCTGGTGTTAATGCCGGAGCCTTCTTCCTTCAATTCGGTGTCCAAGGTGCTTGGGGTGTTATTCCAATCCATTTATCGGAATTGGCTCCTCCTCAATTCAGATCGTTCGTCACCGGTGTTTCTTACCAATTGGGTAACTTGTGTTCTTCTGCCTCTTCAACCATTGAAGCCACCATTGGTGAAAGATTCCCTCTTGAAACCAAAAAGGGTGCTGTCAACCGTTACGACTATTCCAAGGTTATGGCCATTTTCATTGCCTGTGTCTTCGTCTACGTCTTCTTTGTTACTCTTATTGGACCAGAAAACAGAGGTGCTGATTTAGGTATTGAAAGAGATGATGTTGCTGATGAGAACGGACTTGACTTCGATGACGAGTATGAAAAGAAAGACTCCGACGAAGACTCGGTAAACCACTTGATCGAACATGATAAACCTTCCGCCGAACATGTTGACAACAAAGCCGTACAACAAGTTTGAATGATTTCAATTTTAATTCTTGACAATATTGTTCATCAGAGCAAAATTAGTTATTGTTCACCAGAACAGTTTAGTTCCACTTTAGTTTACGTCCTGACCAGGGTCAGGGTTAAATATTCATTATAATAAAGGAAATCCTTACCATAATCTGTAAGTTAGAAACGAACGAAATCTGTAATTAATGGCTGCAAATGCTAAGAAATCTGGGGTATACGTTGCCAAGAGTTTCCCACAAAGAGCTGATTGACCTTATTGTCAATAAACGAACGTTTATTAATTATTAGTAATTTATTTCTATGTGAATGTAGATTTGTTGGGACTCTGCTGACTTTTTATTTCGTTATAGCTAATCTCTAGTCCATGCGTTTATCTTTTCTATTTCCTCTATCCCCTTACCTTCTTTTCATTCTTCTTTCTATACCTCATCACCCTCTTCAACAATGTCTCCATGTCTAACTCGATCTCGGTAATAAATTCATCCAATATCAGCTCGTCTCGGATATAGCGATCACAATCGGTCGCCATCTTGAACTTATCTGGAGCATCACACTCAACACAAAGCCTGTCCACAAACGCCAGCACCAAAGCTCTCTCCTCATAGGTTTCTTGGTCGATTTCATCACGGATCCAATTGGTGCCCCAATTCTGAACTCTAAAGACCACACTGGGTTCTTTGGAATACCATTCCTCGAGAATCTCGTAGATAGTATAGATGTCGTGATTCATGTCAATGATAGGCGTGGCATTCTGGCCTTGAATAGTTCTCCAACGTGCTGGTACTACTGGCTGGATGGGTTCATGGATTCTTCCAGATACATCGGGTCCATTACACAAGTCGTAGTAGAATCTTTCCGAGGAACCGTTGATTTCACTCATTAAATTGGATAGTATATCCATAATCCCAGGGTGGTTCGTGATGGAATTGATCATACTCATGCTTTGACGAACAGAGTTATTCAAGTCCTCCTTATGGTTACAGAAGGAAGTTTTGAGAAATGAAACCAACGCATCTTTCTTGACGGTTTTCTTGCGTGATTTTTTGTCACTTATCGTATCTGAAACGGCGGTAGATTGGTGGTCTTCTTTAGAGAATTTGTGTTGTAATAGTGATTGCTGCGATTGTGAGTGTGACTGTGCTTCTACTTTAGGATTTTTTGGATGTTTTTGTTGTTTCGTTTGCTTCGTTTGTTTTGGTTTGGTCTCCTCCACCTTCAAGACTGGTACCTCTTTTTCTTTGTCTTCGTCTTCTTCTGCTTCTTCAAAATCTTGTGAAGGAGTACCCAATTTACCGGTTTCTTTGTACACCAAATAATCCAACGCAATCTGTCTGTTGGGGATATCCTTGTTGGCCAACCCATAAACAATAAAATTGATTTCTTGTAACTTACTGAATGCAGGGTCCATCTTTCTCAACCGAATCACAGGTTTATTACTGTTACTCTTTTCGAACTGTTCCTCGTAAAACTCTTTCATCAACTCGCCCGTGACAAAGAAATTGTCGAGCTGCTTGTTACAACAGAACCGAATGAAATGCTTGAACGTGGTGATATACCGCTTTCTTGTTTCAAACCCCAAGGAAAGAAGTCTCGATTTCGCAATGGGATTGGTGAGCACTTCTTCGTCAAACTTCTTGAACATCCGGATCACCTCCTCGGTATCCTTGCTCATGATCCGCTTGTTGATCTTGATATTCTCACGGTCGATCTTGTACTTTCTCTTCTTGGGAGCGGTGTCTGAATCATCAGAAACAACGTTGGGTGAAGGAGACATGGACGTGATGCTATGCGAAATAATCGACACCAGTCCGGGTCCACCAATGGGGGTTCCTGGACGCAGATTGACTGTCGATGAAGATGGAGTCGACGAATGTGCCGAAGTGGTCGGGTCGGTTTCTCCATCGACGTTTTCGTCCATGATCCGTATACTTTTCGCAGAGGTGGTATCGTCAGTATCGGTGCCTTCATCGTGGTCTGTGACTGCCACTTTGGGCTTCGATCCCGTTCTTTTTTTCACCGGGGTCGGGTTCCCCAAGAGATCTTCCATCTTGACCACTTTTCTGGCTGTAAACGGCTTTTCAACTGCCACAAGTTTCCTCTTTCGTTCCAAGGCGCTTAAGGATGTTGCACCACTTTGAGATCCACTTTTCTCCTCATTCAGACCCGCAAAACTCTCGTCTTTTGGACCCACGTCCACGGCAGGCTCATCGCCCTTTGTTTTCGATCGTGTTGATACCATAGCGGGGTTTGTTGCGACGCTGGGTGCTAAAAGGCGTCAGATCACTGCTGCTAACAAGTGTTTTTTATTTCGAATTTGGTCGAAATTTTTCACGTCGATGCGCAACCCCTTTACAGGTGGAAATAGGTGCAAAATGCCATAAAAATGCCGCTGGAACCGCCAGCTAGCGAGTTTTGGCCTTTTGGACTTGGATGTTGTAAGGAGCTTAGCATAGGGTATACTGGCGATCTTTTTGATATCGAAAAGGATGAATTTTCCAGTTTTTAAGGGTGCAAATCGATGAAAATCGCCCCCAAAGCCATGATTTTCTCACTAAACCCGTGTTTTTTTTTGAAGCAAACATACAATCTGTAATAATTGTACTTTCTCTACTCTACTAACTCTCTTTCTGCCGTATTATTTACCCATATCACTCCCTTTTACACCATGTCATCCTGCCTCCCGTCTTGAAGCCAAGGTCACGTGCACTTCTCGTATATCCCAAAGAGTAATACCATCGGAAAATTCCGCCTACTTTCCTAATGAGGAAACAACCTTTGCAACTCCTCAACTACCCCAAATCTACAGTCTACAAAGTCTCCTCATTCATATTTCCTTCGTGATCTTTCGATCTGTTGTGGATTGAAAAAAGTACAAGCAAGAACTAGAATTTTATAATAACCACCAACCAAAAAATAGACTTTCTCTCTAATGATTGAATGATCTTTTGAAATGAACGACCGGCACGGCCAACTGTAAAGTGTAACTGTAATTGTAATGTAATGTAATGTAAATGAATCAAAATCAAAATCAAAATGTAATTGTCATTAACTTCTTTGATCGTCGTTAACCATGAGCTTTTTGATGAGTCCATCACCACTGAATTGAATTTACTTGTCCAATCTACCCCATCCTTACTCTCTCTCGTAACATCTTCAACTCCTGGTCAGACTTCTGACTGCCCTTTTCAATAATCAAGTTTCGCAACAATTTGTTTTCCATTTCCAACTGTTGGATCTTGACCTCGAAATCTTTTATCAATTCGTTCAAATTAAGCAACTGGTTTTCCATTTGCTTTTCCTTTAACTTCTTCTTGATGCGAAATCTAGCAGAAGCGGCGGTGTTGCGACGCCGTTTATCTAGCTCTGAAGAAACAAAACCGTTGGAAGATGATCCTGAACTCCCATGTCCACTGTGTCCGGCAGCAGCAGCCGTGCTGAAGGTGGAGGTTGAGCCCGAGGTGCCAACCGACGACGTGGATGAGGGTGATTGTTGAAGTGGACTGTTGATACCAAAACCAGGTGTAGTGGCTCCAAAGTTGGAGATATCAAAGTCACTTTTGTCTCTCACGAGGTTCGGTATTTGGGTATGCTGGCGTACTGGAGAATTGAAATTGAACGTGGAAGATGCTTGACTGGGCAAATGTGGAACCTGTTGACGATGCAAATCCGGAGACGACCCCGAAGACGGTATGGAGTTTCCAAGACTGGTCTGGTGTTGGGCAATCAACGCACTCAACAAATCAATCTGGTTCTGGGAAAGACCGGCAGAGACCAAGGATGACTTTGCTCCTGGAGGTACGGGGAATTTGGGAAGCTTGGAAACATTCATCTGATCAAGAAATGAGGTGGAGATTCCAGGGATTTGGCTGTGTCCATGACGAGAGTTTCCACGACTACTTCCTAGAGTATGGTTTACGTTGATGCGGTCATTGAGATTGCCAAGGTGTCCATTCAAATGGTCGTTGTGGTGGTTCTGGCCATTACCATTGTTGTTGAGGGTAGAGGAAGACTGTCCTGGGAGTAATTGGAAGGCACTGGGTGTATTTTCATGCGATGTATCTAAAAACGACAGATCGATCGATGGCTGGTTATCTTCAAGTCTGTCTTTTTTGTCCGGGTCTTCCTTGATGGGGATATCTTTGTCGTCATCATCATCACCATCGTGGTTGTTCTTTGGTTTATCTTCATCAGGAAAGATGAATGAATCGTCTGCAAAAGCCGCCAAGTCAATGGAAAGTTGGCCATCGATGTCCAAATTTGGAGTGACGTCGCCGGCATTGGACCCGTTGGTGGACATGAAGTTGTCGATATAAACCAACTGCTCTAGAAGAGCAGAGGATGTGGTATGGGGATGGTCTGACATGTTGATACTAAACCAATGATGATACTATCAATCACGTGTGCTCTATCAGAGTCTATAGGAGTAAGATATCGCAACAAGACGACGTATCTTGGTGAAGGAGTATGAGAGTGATCTGATCAAAATGATCTGGTGATACTTGCTGATGATCTGGTGATACCAATAACGAGACTTGGTAGTCTTGGCAGTTGGTTCCTAAGTGAAAGTCTTCGTAATATTAGTCAGGGCTGAACAATCGTAACTTCCAAAGTACTAAAGTATTAATAGGCCGGTTTTGTCTATTTGTCTCGTCCTTGTTGGATCTAATTTAAGGTCCGGCTTGCGATTCTTTTGATGCTCTTGAAGCTTTTGGTCGTCTCTTTTGATCTTTTTCCACTTGTTTATACCGCTTAACGAGATTGTTGAACGATGCAAAGTTCGAGCAAAAATCTAAGGGTTCTTGCGATCAACACCAACGGTTGCTTAACTGCGGATGGCATGTATAAATACAACCTATGAGTGAATTGCAATTATTAGTGTGGAGTCTAATAAACACGGCTGGTGATGTCTTAGGGAGAAGTGAGGCGCGTGGAGGGAGGTTCCAGGGAGACGTCGTGGGGGCAAGGGTAAAGACTGCAAAAACGTCACTGGTGGTAGGGGCAACGGGTGCGAAAGGTTAGCGAGACCGGAATGGCGCCACGGCACGTGAGCACAGGTGATAATGAGGAGATGTCACGTGGGATGGGACTAGTCTAAACCAGAATCTGGGGATGGTGAGGCGCAAAATATTACTAATCTAGGAACCATAAGGGTGGAGAGGGTCCCTGTCTCAACATGTAAACATATGAGTAGCCAACATGTAAATATACCTTGGTGACATATTTTCTGGAACCAAGACCAATATGGAAGTGATTCCTGGCATCTATCTTATCAAGTAGATTAATAATCAGAATAGAGGGGAACTGGTAGGAGATCAGTGAAGAACTAGGTGGGATTCGTAAACGTCTACTACCAATAATTATTGTGGGTTTTGAGGACAGATCATGAGAAAGAAGCAGTCGACGAAGTGGAATAATCATGATCGGAAGTAAATGAAGAAAGGAGTTAATTTACATCAAACTAGAACCCACATCGATTTTTCACCTTTAATTCTACATCTCTAACTTGTTTCTTAATGTCGTATATTAAACCGGTATACCCTGACCAACAGCTAAACTGCGAAGAATTGAAATCGTAATGACACCGTCATTATAGAATCAGATGATGAACAGCCAGTAAGAAGACTGTTAAGAGTCTTAATTCTGTTACTCAAACTAACTTAAAGCTTCTGTTGCTTGGATCTAATAGCCAATGGCGACTGGTTGGTCGACTTCAAGCGGTACTCTGCAAACGATCTAAAAGAGTTACCGTGGGTTGGCTGCCAACGGGCGGCTCCCCCAACACTACTGCCTACCAATCCGGCGGTGGAGCCTGGAGTGGCCTTGATTGCCGATTTGATGAAATGGTTAACACCTTCCTTTTGGAATTGAAGAGTACGAGCAGTAGAAAATGTTCTTGCTAACATTGTAAGATACGGAACATGAAAAAAATCGACCTTCAATGGTGGGGGTCGGCCTATTTATAAGCTGAAAAATTTATCACCAGTTATCATCACGTTAGTCGGATTTACGAGGCCTCCCCTCTGTAACCGTGGCTCCACCCGTTGATATGCGCATCTTCATTTGCTTTTGCCAATAGTTTGCAGCAATAAAAGAGGGGTACCGTAGCGGTTATCAATGTGGAGATATTATCACGAGTCAGCCTGGACTTAGGACCATGTAGCTTATTACATCAGGCGTTAGGACCATGTAGTTTATTACATCAACCTGAATCAAACCCTGGGGGCCCACTCAAAAATTCAAACCCCTGTGCTTGTTCCTTTCCTCCTGGCATCACACTCATCCGACCTCGCAATCATCCCACTTATTTTCACCCGTACGACCGTTGGCTATTGTCTGGCTTTAGTATGGAGATCAATGTCCGAAAGGGCGTGTGCCGCTCATTCACTATCTTGATCCAGTCAGAATCGAGTATGCGCTAATCGCAGAATGTCGGCCCGGTGAGATCTGCTTGGTAATTGCTCGGTAATCCCCTATCACACCAGTCACGTGATCACAGCTATTAACCTGAAGCCAAATTAGGTATTGGATCCTTCAAGAAACCAAACGGGTGACACGATGGCGATGATCCAAAACAAGTCCTTCCCCGCCAATTCTTCAAAAAGCTTTGGCTACATCACTTTTAAACAAAAATCGATGGAAACTACTTCAACTAGCGACTATTGGTACTTTCATCTTTATAAATGCCACTGACTTCAAGGTTGAGTCACCAAGGTACAATAAATATACGAAGGTTCTAAGACGTAGGAGAGGTGATGCAATACCGAAAAGTTTCAGCTTCAGACTCCGACGATGATTGATGGTTCTTTCATACAATGCCACCCTCGGCAGCCACCCTCGGTAAAGCTCCGGTATGGTTTCGGAGTTTGTTCCGCGATTTATTAGGTGGCTATCGACCTCTTTTCATTGGTCCAGTCCACGTGACGGACCGGCTGTGGCTATCCTGTAGTCACTATAGTTGGTGGAATTGTACTAATCCGATATGTAACTCTTGGCAACAGGACCTAAGCATAGTTGCTTGGGTTTAACTTTGTTAGGCTGGTATCAAGGGGAATTCTTGTCCGGGCCGGTATACGAGACGGACAGTCAACTTCGGAGTTGAAAGAGGCATTGACTAACCTATTGCACCGGGTATTTCTGCAGACCGATTGAGTCATCGTATGAAATCCGAGGGAGAAGAGACACCGAGGATACCGGGGGACAAGTGTCGATCTGATCAACAGCCATGCAAGCACATTTTGAGGCAATTACGCAAGTATTGGTTAAGTATGGACAGGAAACGGATACCGAAAATGTACGTGAAAAACTCGCACACGTGATAAACATACCTCGGAAGTGAGGGTGCTACTTGACAGTGAAGAATGAGCTGATTAAGGATAGAAGGAGAAAGAATCACAGTCTGCGAGAAACGTGGATAGAAGGAAGGATATACTCAAGTGGAACGAGTCGGAGTCGAATTTATGGAAAATGGTCTAAGCAAGCGGGGCCTCGTCGGACATTGACCTCCGTTTGCAAGCCTACCCCAAGCTGGGAGGAAGGTGAGCAGAAATCCGGGGTAGCATCGGAGTCTCAGCGCAAGCTAGCCTCGAAAGGTTCTGTTCCGAGGGCGGAACGACCGGCCGGAAATGAGAATCAAGGCGGCCGACAGTAGCTAGTCAACGGTTGAAATTGCAGGAGGGAATAGAGATAAGACGGTAATAAATTACAGAATTAGCGGCAAAGCAAGAGTGGCAGAGAGAGGGGTAAATAAGATTGAAACCCAAGGTACGCCAGAGGAATTGCGACCTTTTGCACTGGTAGGAGCTTCACTGAAGGACGTGGGAACAGCATTTGGCCAGTAACGCAATCGACCACATTCGACCCCCATTCGTGGACGAAAGACGAGTTCCGACCATCGGGCTCGGAGTACTAATACCCTGGACTGCATACAGGCGCTACCACGATTATCTACACTATATAAACCTAGGCCAAATTCCGCCGACATCCAATTTTCAACACTCCTTTCCCCCACCATCACCCCCCAGTCCACCACTGCTATTTTAGATGTCATCTCACACTGGCGAAACCGCCAGAATCAACCAGATGAGAAGAGACTCCACGGTTCTAGGCCCCATGAACAAGATCTTGGTGGCCAACCGTGGAGAAATCCCCATTCGAATCTTTAGAACCGCCCATGAATTGTCGATGCAAACCGTTGCCATCTACTCTCACGAAGACCGGTTGCTGATGCACCGTCTCAAGGCCGACGAGTCGTATGTGATTGGTAAAAAGGGCCAGTTTTCACCCGTCCAGGCCTACCTTCAAATCGACGAAATCATCAAGATTGCCAAAGCCCACAACGTCAACATGATCCATCCAGGGTATGGGTTTTTGTCTGAGAACTCCGAGTTTGCCCGTAAAGTAGAGGAGGCCGGAATTGCCTGGATCGGTCCTACTCATACTACCATTGATGCTGTTGGAGACAAGGTCAGTGCCCGTACTTTGGCCATCAAGAACGATGTTCCTGTGGTTCCTGGTACTCCTGGCCCAATTGACAACGTTGACCAAGCGGTCGAATTCGTGGAGAAGTACGGGTATCCCGTGATCATCAAGGCCGCCTTCGGAGGAGGAGGAAGAGGTATGAGAGTGGTCCGTGACGGTGATGATATTGCTGATGCGTTCAACAGAGCCACTTCCGAGGCCAAAACTGCATTCGGAAATGGTACTTGTTTCATTGAACGGTTCTTGGACAAACCAAAACATATTGAGGTTCAATTGTTGGCCGATGGTTACGGCAATGTTATCCATCTCTTTGAAAGAGATTGTTCAGTACAAAGAAGACACCAGAAAGTGGTTGAAATTGCTCCTGCTAAAAACTTGCCTAAATCGGTCAGGGACGCTATTTTGACCGATGCCGTCAAATTGGCCAAATCTGCCAACTATAGAAACGCTGGTACCGCCGAATTCCTCGTGGATGAACAAAACAGACATTATTTCATTGAAATTAACCCTAGAATCCAAGTGGAACATACCATCACCGAAGAAATCACTGGTGTAGACATTGTTGCTGCGCAAATCCAAATTGCAGCCGGTGCCAGTTTGCAACAATTGGGATTACTTCAAGACAAAATCACCACTAGAGGCTTTGCTATTCAATGTAGAATCACCACCGAGGATCCTGCCAAGAGTTTCCAGCCAGATACCGGAAAGATCGAGGTTTACCGTTCTGCTGGAGGAAATGGTGTCAGATTAGACGGTGGTAACGGGTTCGCTGGGTCCATTATCTCACCTCATTATGATTCCATGTTGGTTAAATGTTCGTGCTCTGGATCCACGTTTGAAATTGCCAGAAGAAAGATGTTGAGAGCATTAATTGAATTCAGAATTAGAGGTGTCAAGACCAATATTCCATTCTTATTGGCACTTTTGACCAATGAAACCTTCATTATTGGAAACTGTTGGACCACATTCATTGATGATACTCCATCGTTGTTCCAGATGATCAGATCTCAGGATAGAGCCACCAAAATGTTGGCATATTTGGGAGATTTGATTGTCAATGGTTCTCAAATCAAGGGACAAGTTGGAGACCCCAAGTTGGCTGAAGAAGCTCAAATCCCTGAAATTCATGATCCAAAGACCGGTATCAAGATCGACGTGGATGATACTCCAATTCCAAGAGGTTGGAGACAGGTTTTATTGGAAGAAGGACCTGATGCATTCGCCAAGAAAGTCCGTTCTTTCAAAGGTACTTTACTCACCGATACTACCTGGAGAGATGCACATCAATCATTGTTGGCTACCAGAGTTAGAACCATTGATTTGGCTAACATTGCACCTACCACTGCTCATGCTTTGAATGGATTATTCTCGTTAGAATGTTGGGGAGGTGCTACATTTGATGTGGCTTACCGTTTCTTGTATGAAGACCCATGGGTTAGATTAAGAACCTTGAGACGATTGGTTCCTAACATTCCATTCCAAATGTTATTGAGAGGTGCCAATGGTGTTGCTTACTCTTCCTTACCGGACAATGCTATTGATCAATTCGTCAAGCAAGCCAAGGATAATGGTGTTGATATCTTCAGAGTGTTCGATGCTTTGAACGATTTGGACCAATTAAAGGTGGGTATTGATGCCGTGAAGAAGGCTGGTGGTGTGGTTGAAGCCACCGTTTGTTATTCGGGAGACATGTTGAAGCCAGGCAAGAAATATAACTTGGAATACTACTTGGAAGTTGTTGACAAGATTGTGAAAATCGGAACCCATTTCCTTGGTATTAAAGATATGGCCGGTACCTTGAAACCAAGTGCTGCCAGAATTTTGGTTAGTGCCATTAGAGAAAAGTATCCTGAATTACCTATCCATGTTCATACCCATGATTCCGCTGGTACTGGTGTTGCATCCATGACCGAAGCCGCCAAGGCCGGTGCTGATGTCGTTGATGCTGCTTCCAACTCCATGTCTGGTATGACATCACAACCTTCCATTAGTGCTATCTTGGCTTCTTTTGAAGGTCAAATTGAGTCTGGATTAGAAGAATCTTTGGTCAGAGAAGTGGACAGTTATTGGGCACAAATGAGATTGCTTTACTCTTGTTTCGAAGCTGACTTGAAGGGTCCTGATCCAGAAGTATACCAACATGAAATTCCAGGTGGTCAATTGACCAACTTATTGTTCCAAGCTCAACAGTTGGGATTGGGAAGTAAATGGTTACAAACTAAAGAAACTTATAAGATTGCCAACCAAATTTTGGGAGACGTTGTTAAGGTTACCCCTACATCCAAGGTGGTTGGAGACTTAGCTCAATTTATGGTTGCCAACAACTTGAATGAAGAAGATGTCAACCAATTGGCTGCTGAATTGGATTTCCCAGACTCGGTATTAGACTTCATGGAAGGATTAATGGGTACTCCATACGGAGGATTCCCTGAACCTTTGAGAACCAATATGTTGGGTAACAAGAGAATCAAATTATCTGCAAGACCAGGATTAACATTACCTCCAATTGACTTTAGTTCTGTCAAGCAAGAATTGACTTCTAGATATGGATCCAACGTTGGTGAAACGGACATTGCCTCACATGTGATGTATCCTAAGGTCTTTGAAGCCTATAAAAAGATAGTCGACAAGTACGGAGACTTGTCTGTGTTGCCAACCAGATTCTTCCTTAAGGCTGTCCAAATTGGAGAAGAATTATCAGTTGATATCGAACAAGGTAAGACTTTGATCATCAAGTTATTGGCAGTTGGAGAAATCTCGCAACAAACCGGAACTAGAGAAGTTTTCTTTGAATTGAATGGTGAAATGAGATCTGTTACTGTTGATGACAAGACTGTTTCCATTGAAACCAAGACCAGACCTAAGGCCACGCAACCTAATGACGTGGGTGCTCCTATGGCCGGAGTGGTTATTGAAATCAGAACCAAGGAACACAATGAAGTCAAGAAGGGAGACCCTATTGCTGTTTTGTCGGCCATGAAGATGGAAATGGTCATTAGTGCTCCTGTTTCCGGAAGAGTTGGTCCTATCTTGATTAAGGAAGGTGATTCGGTTGATACGAGTGATTTGATTGCCAGCATCCACAAGTGATCCACCACGTATGATCATGTTTGTAAATGATAATGAATTGGTTTGTAAAAGTAGTTTACAAATGATTAATATTCTATTTCTTGTTTTTTATATTTATTTATTATAACGTTTAAGATTGATTGAAAGTGTAAACGCGGTAGGTGGGGAACATCAATACTCACACCATGGTTTCAACCAAAAGGTGTAACAACTGTGCCAAACAGTGCCCATTAACCTCGACGAAGACTGTATTATCGATCGAAGTGAAATTCATGCTACAGCTTCTAAGGGAGAGTTCACTGGAGAATGTGATGAAAATGGATATGGCCTTTTTCTATTAACAGACACTGACGAAGTCTTCCTTTAGTTCTTTATAAGTTCTCCAATGATTCACGAGATGGAAGAGAAGTGTTAACACTGAAATCGCATGTATCATCATCATTCATTTGTTGTATCGACGACTAGCGCCAATTTTTTCTACAACAAAATGATTTATAAGAGTTGTTTGATATCACAAGATTGAGATCGTAATAGCAGTAATAACTGCAATGAACCACGACAGCCAACCCAATTGATGTTAGCACTGCCTGAAGGTTTTTTTTGGCTGTCATCTTGTATCGAGACCATTGCATTATGAATTATTCAGAGACGTCGAAATCTTTATTTTGTTTTTGAATGCCATCAGGTCTTTCGAACTCTATCCATCCGATCATACTCTTGAATCGTTTGATCTTTTTTAATTCAATTGATCCTCTCAATTTTCGAATTGTTGGCGCAATCTTTCTCATCTCCTTCTTCTCTTCTCCCCGTCCCTTCTCTCTCCTTCCTCCCTCTCCCTCTCTCTCACCTCGATCTCTCGTTTCAACCTCCTATTCTCCTCCTCCACCTCCCCTAACTCTCCCTCCAATCGCTTCTCATCATCTCCTATTTCTTCCACGTCCGCAGTCTCTCCGTCCCACCCTCTATCATTAATGATCTCGTGGGTGAAGTTGGTCTGCGACAAAATCCGGATCCACTGGTCCAACAAGATGTGTGTGTTGTTGCTCGACTCGTTCATCCGGTCGATATTGGTATGGGTGGTTCGTATTGTTGAAATGAGTGATGAAATAGTGGAGTTTATTCGTTCCAATTGGATCAATTCTCGTTCTAACGCGGTAGTATGGCCAGCCGAATGGGGAAAATTCGACAGGAGTGTGGCATGGCTGGTGGGACCAGCCTGTCCGCCAATTGGGCCACTATTTGTGGTCTCTTGGGCCATTATATGACAAAATATGTTTGGTTTTATAGAAATAAGCGTTGCTTTAAATCAAAACAGTCGCGCTTTAATTATGTTTATATAGTGGATAGTGATTACACCTATCTCACGTAAGCGGATTACATAATATCAAGTTGCACACCAACCATAATGAAAGCAAAAAGTTGATTTAAGTGTACACCGTACTTTCTTTCATTAAACAACGCAATTGTCATGGAAACCCTTCCGACTCGCTGGGAGATCGAGCTTGAGTTCGTCCAGTCGCTCTGTAACATCCAGTACGTGCAGTATTTGACTCAAAACAACTATTTAAAGGACGAGAAGTTCATCGAATACTTGAAGTATTTGACTTACTGGCAACAACCCGAATATGCCAAATATTTGGTGTATCCCAACTGTTTGCACGTGTTGATGTTGTTGCAGAACGAGGAGTTCCGTCTGGGGTTGGTTAGAGTGGAAGTTGTGGAAGGATTGATGAATGAGATGGTTGGAAGATGGGCCGGAACGGATAAAGAAGCGAAAAAGGAATAGAAGTTTTCTGAAAAGTCTGGACGATAAAACTTTATGAAGATACTTCAAAATGGCGTATTACAAAGTTACATGAATAATGGTGGAGAAGAACAATTGAACCAAATCGGAGGTTTTCAAGAAACATTCCATTTTTGAATCAATTTCCAAGAGGCAGCGCAAACCTATTATGGTAGGTTCAACTAATAATTCCTACGTTCAGCATACTCCTTACACTTGAGCCGGCCTTTTAAAGACACCGAAATTCAAGATGATGGTCTATTGTACCAAAACTCGCTGTAGACGATCATATGAACGGGTTTTGAGCTGACCGGGACTATACTGCCTATTCTGTTACGACCAAGTCCTACTATTAATGTGGGAGGTATATATACTGTCAACTATTCCGGACCTTTGGTTGCACTTCCCACTTCTGATCTGCTCTTTTCAGGGTTTATTTGGAGTCAATTACAAGTGCTCAAGGTCCAATAATTCCTAATCACGTTGGACTCGGCAACCGCTACGTTTGCGCTCTTCCAGAAGACAGTCAACCTGATCCAATCGATATTGGGAAGTTCCCCAGCTTGTGACCAGGGAGCCACAACGTTTGAATTCTACTTCCCCATCGCCAACTCGCTGATTAAACATGGAATATTTACCTAGAGTTCGTTGATTGAGTATTAGTGGTAGTGGATACCATCTTATTTCTTTCTATGCGCTGGATGGTAACGATATCCTTGGAGTCAATTCCTTGAGACACGTTTATTTTGTGTTTGAAGTTGACTCGTAATCCATTTCACTAGCTCAAGTCAAGTTATACGAACGAAGCAAACATCATTGAATTAACATGAATGATAGGAAAACTTTAGTGTTGACGAGTGTATCTTCGATGTAACCTATGTAATTAATGCATGGCTTTTTAGGTTTAATTGAATTTTGCAGCCTCTTTCAAAATGACTGAACAATTGCGAGTTGTGGGTTTGACAGTGTCATTAGAAAACAACAGAACTCATCGGAATCAATAAGGTTATTGCGAGCCATCAAAGTTTAGGTACAAAGCTCGCTGAAACTGAGTACGACTCTGTCTTCCAACGGTTCGCTATAAAATAATTCCATCTGCCGATATCGCAATTTCACTATCCGATTGGACCGTCGACCTCACAGTTATCAACCACCCTGAATCTCACGACTGAGTAACATAGTTGCCATTTCACATGGCCCGTGCCTATCTTTGCGAGCTAATTTCAGGTACGAATACTTTTGAGCGCACCTCGTCATAATCAAGCCTCGGACCCTTTTCATGCACAGATACACACAATAAACGTAGCGAATGTCTTATGAAGCCAACAGTTTTTGATTTCATTGATCCGGAATCGATCTTTTGTTTCTCCCAGCCAAGTGTGTCTAATTGTAAATCTTAATTGAAGCTTACCTAGGTAATGGTAACAAAGTTTCATTTTTAATTGATTAGTTAATGTTTGTTTGCAGTTTCATGTTGTAGTGTTAAGCCACCGGCTTTTTGATAAGAACCGTTATTTGAACGGCGTCAAATGTAAAGGTTCACAATTGACGTATTTGGAGGGGGGATATACGAGAGTTGAAAGGTGGATCCATTGAAGTCTTTAGCCATTAGTACCTATTATTGGAAAGATAAGGTGATGTCGCAATCGTATTATAGAGTTTGACGACCGGGGCCGCCAACAACACTTTCAAGGGGGCTTTGTATGATCCAATGCGTTACCTAGCACAACTTTAACTTGTGTAGATTAAGCGGCGCTTTAAACGGGCATTGTTAAACGAGTTGTTGCGAAATAGTCTTTGCGAGCGCAATTAAACTGGTTAACAACTGGTCAAACCACCTAAGAATAAGCATTGAAATGGGGTTAACAAGAAGAATAACACAATTCAGTATACTCGGTATTCTCTTAGCTTCAATCTCCAGCTTTTTTCGTAAAATTTCGTTAACTTTTCGTCACCTTAGTACAGGTATAACCGGCTGCCACACTTGCGGGACCAAATGACATCTGGAACTACGATACACAGAATTGCCTGGAATGGTGCCGTGTCAGCTATTGGCATATCCAATAGAGCGTTTCTATTTGCTTCAAGAATGGAACGGAATAGGGGCGATTACTGATCAACATCGATGGTTTAGCTGATATAAATGCACCCAAATTCCTTCAACTTTTTCAATCTGGTCAACCAAGTCAAATTCTATCCACCAATTTGTATCCAATGGTTTCGTTTCTCTCCGCCAAAGCTCTTGTCTGTCTCAGTCTTGCATTGTTTGTCAATGGTTTGACTATTCCAGAACAGTTCGTCTCCGATGTGGCCGCTAGAGACGACAGTCCAGGATTCCTCAAGCTTGACTTCAGAGTCACTACACCAGCGTCCAACGTCACCACTGGACTCAGCAGGAGATACGTTCAGGAACCCTTGCCACGCGATGGAGGTCCCTACTATCTTATTGACCTTCAAGTCGGAAGCCAGAAGCTGGCTGTGACTGTTGTTGCAGACACTGGCAGTGCTGATTTCTGGGTGATTTCTCCTTCCACTCTGTGTCAAGGCGAATGTTATGGAGATGGAACCTACGACCCAACCAAATCCAGCACTGCGGTCGATGACCATAAATCTGGAAAACTCTCATATGGAACCCCCGATGCCCCTTCCGGTGCTACATTGGAGTACTGGACCGACCAAACCTTTTTACCAGGAGGTCCTAGTGTCTCTGGAGTGAGTATCGGAGTTGCAACGGATCTGACGATTCCCCAGGGAATTCTTGGACTTGCTTCAGTAAACCTTGAGAACGATGGTTCAACTTATCCACACGCCAACTTCCCAGCCACTTTGCTCAAGAATGGTATCGTCAAGAAGAACGCGTTCTCGCTTTATTTAGACCAGCCTTCTGCAAAGACTGGATCCATTATCTTTGGAGGTATTGATAAGGCCAAATACTCCGGGCCCTTAGCAGCGCTTCCAATTGTTGACAGTCAGTACAATGTTGTTGGAATCAACAATATCAAGTCTGCCGATGGTGAAACCATCAACTTGAACAGCAAAGTTTTATTGGACTCGGGAACCCCAACCTTTGCCTTTTCCAAAGATACCCAAAATGCCATTATTCTGGCCATTGGAAACGACTGTGATGTTGGAGACAAAGCGTTCACCTTCAATTTCAACGGTGTCTCTGTTCAAGTCCCATACCTGGAGTTCATTGTGTCCGGTTTCTGGGGATGTCAACTCAACAACATTTACTCCACTCCAGGTAGGTTCGATATCTTGGGGGCCAGTTTCTTGAGACATGCTTACTCCGTATTTGATCTCTCTGATAATACCATTTCCCTTGCGCAAGTGAAGTACACTTCTGCATCAAACATCCAGGCTCTTACTTAGACTTGAAGATGAAATGAATTCTGAGTGATTGTTTTTGAAAAATGAGTTAGGCTTGAAGTTGAGAAACTGGATTTCTTAAAAGTTAGCAAGTTAATTCTTCGTGAATAAAAATTGATTCTAAAAAGAGTTTTGTAGGAGAGATGAATATAAGCGCTGAAAGTTTGCAGCCACATAGACTATGGATTCAATCATTGAAAGTATCATAAATGAATCTTGTGCGTATGAATACGTCCTCATGAAAAGTGTTAGTCTATAAGAAAGCTCAACCAACTTTGTTGAATCTTCGAAAGTCGAGTCTTGTAAACAAAGAAATGGCTGCTATCACTACTTCAAAATAGTATGAGTTAGACTGTAAGACTGAGCCAGTTACTCACTACCAAAGTATGTAAACCCACAGTCTGACCCCTCTAGACATTGAACTACTCTCACTGGCTATATTCTTTTGCTCTCTTGCTCTTTTGAATCTCCCTCCACTGCTGCCTGCTAAATCAATTTTTTTTTGCAGCCCTTCGTCTTTATATTCCCCACATTCACACGACCTCCTGCACATACCGCCCTCTACTTATCGCCACGTACTAGCAATTTAAATATCCATCACTTAATCATCCAATGTCTGTCTACGATCAACACTTCCAAAGGCTCCGCAATACCATACTACCGGTAGAACGGATGCTACGTGTTCTGACACTTGAATTGGCGTTTCTTGCGTCATTTTTGGTCAACTTTGTGGCGGGCAAATTAGTCCACTACTTCTCTCCAGATGAAGAAGTATACAGTTATTACACCAACAAAAAGAACATTCTTAACCAGGTTTTTGTTAAAAAGGGCTGGGCATGGACCACGTTGTGTGTAGTTGTTTTCTACGCTTTGGTGTTGAGCAGGCCCAAGAAAAGTGGGTCTAGAACAACTTCTGGGTCAATATCTGGTTCTGCCAAACGTATTAACCAATCAGTTCCCAAAATATTGGCGCTTGCTACTGTTCGTTATGCCTTGGTAACGTTCTGGTGGATTCTTTTCACCCAGTGGTGCTTTGGTTTGCCACTTATGGACAAAATATTTGTGTGGACTGGCGGTAGATGTGAAGTGCAAACCGTGAAATCGGATTTCGAACATCTTTTCAAAGAGATACAAGATGGCGACGCCCTTTCCGCTTTGGAGGAAGGCGTGAAAGTCTTCACTTCCAATGTCATCACATCATACCAGTGTCGCAAGCTCCGTGGCTCGTGGAAAGGTGGTCACGATCCATCCGGTCATGTTTTCCTCATGATCCATTCATGTCTCTATCTCTTCTTGGAAGGCTTGCCCTTTTGGGGAGGATGGACAGAATTTTGGAGGAATACCAGTGGTGTGTATAGAACCATCAAGGCTAGTGGAAGATGGCAATCGTTGGTGCCTTACACCCATTCAAACCCTCATATCTTTCCAATTTTGCTTATTTCATTATGGTGGTTTATGCTTTTTATGACCAACGTGTACTTTCATTCTATATTGGAGAAGTTTGTCGGGTTACTATTTGGATATCTGGGAATTTTGGCTGTATATTATGCGCCAAGATGGATAAGGAAGGAGATAATCGAAGGGAAAAAGAGTTATGAGACCACGAAATAGCCATGATCCGAATTCAGCCTCCTAATAAATACTAAAATAATAGAATGCCGAGGGCAGTAACACAGAGAGAAAGCGTAGAGCGCTTACGAATCGAATTCAGAAAACGATTTTGCTTCTTGGGGAAGTTTTTATAGGGAGTGATTCACAATACAGGGATATCAATTTTGCCATTCAATCCAAAATTGCAGAAATCAGAAACCTCTACACAAGAAATACGGTAACTAACTAATGACACGACAAAAGATTTACAACAAACATAGTCTATTAAACGGAAGTGGCTTATATACCCAACGGGGTCTCCAATGGGAGCACCGATAGTGGAATAAATCGAAATGAATTTGGCGGAAGAAGATATTTTTTAAGGGACACTTAGATGGGGTAGAAAGACGTTCAGCCTTTTCAACAACCTCTTTAAACAAGGATCAAGTCCCATCTCCACAGAATGGACCCAGAGGCTTTGGGGATTTTTATGCTTGGGCCCTATATAAACATCATCCCCCAAGCTGAGAACCCACTCTTTTATACGAGAATGTATATAGAATAACCATTAATCCGTTTTGGTAATAATATTACCAGTTTTAAGCCTCTCCTCCAGTAGTCCAGGGCCATGCGTAATCTAAACCTAAGCCATGGTATCGAGAGAATGCTTCGCAGTCAAAAGCAGTATTGTGGTTGCAACAGGACACACGCGTTCTTGAGACAATCGGGGTATTTGACGCGTATTATAGACTCTACGAGCCCAAACACGGTTCTGCGTACCACAAGAAGACGCACGTCCGGCGGATGTACGATGGAGGCCAAGGACACTGATGATGGTGTATCTCAGGGTTTATGCTAGGTGAGCGTTAGTAATTAGAAACATCAAGGAGTCGTTTGCAATCAAGTTCCTCGTGTAAATGTTTCAGTTAAGAAGTGAAGAGAATGTTGCGAAAATGCGCATCGTCAAGAGTGAGACGACTGGTATTAAGTTGGAATGAAGACTGGCGGTAGGTAAAGACATGGGATACACGTAGGCATGGATTGGAGGAAATGAAGGGACGAAGCGGACGACGGAATTTCAGCTATGTATAAAATATGATATTCTTTTGGTGAAAAGAATCTTCAATTTGGGGACATTGGTAGTAGTATTCTTGGGGAAAAATGATGGTCTGGGCCAATATTGACGGCGTTTGAGTAGGAAAAAGACAAGTAGATATAGAGCTATCTGATATACAAGTCTTTTTAAACTAGTCTTGAACGAGTTTCTATGAATTTGATCTCTTTAAACCAGTCTTCAACCTCTCCCTCCTTTCCCAAACTTTTTGCAACTTGTCGCACACTCGTGTATTTTTTCAACAATAGGCGCCATCTGCATTCCCGCAAAAATGCGCCCACGCGTCGCGAAAATCAGTTCCTCCCCCTTCGTTACTAACAAAACAAACAAACAATACTGTTAACCAAATGCATTCAATTGTGCCACGGCGTAGGTTCCAAGGGGCTGGTCGCGTCAGGCTGTAGAATGTCTTAAACCTGACATGGACCTGGCAAGAATGGCGGCCTGCGTTCTTCCAACACCACCTACCAATCGCTTCATCACTTTTCTTCTTCCCACCCACTTTCTTTCCTCCTTTGGATATCACCATACCATCACTTTCCTTAACGTCTTCAAGACATCGCCGTCCATAACGTGAATCAGACCCATCTGATATCATCGTCTAATCACATCCTATCAAAAGGCTTGATACATTGGGATTGTTCAGTACATTTCCCTCTTCTTGGTCATAGCCATCCACCGGTTCTTCACTTCAATTAGAACCTTGTCTAATCACTTTGTTCACTACGTCCTGTTAATGAAATGCTTTTCCTCCTAGTCTTCCAAACGTTCCTTCTTCTTACCTTTGCCCAGGTTTACGTCGGTTTCCCCTTCACCGAACAACTCCCCAACGTAGCTCGTGTCAACCAACCATACTCCTTCACTGTGGCCGATAGCACCTTTCGTTCCACCTACCCTGGCGGCAATATCAACTACTATGCCAACGATTTACCTTCCTGGTTGACTTTCGACAAGCAATCGCGTACTTTTGGTGGAACTCCCTCCCCTGAAGATGTGGGTAACTTCCAAGTCACTTTGTCGGGCTACGACACTTCCGATGGAACCACAATGTCCAACAACTACTCCATGATAGTCTCCGACGACGCAGGGTTACGCCTCACTTCCAACGATGCAATGTTCGTACAAATCGCCAAGTACGGCCAAACCAACGGTAACGATGGTTTGGTTGTCAAACAAGGTCAGACCTTTCACCTCCAATTCGACAAATCTATTTTCGAGTCATACCCCAACTCAACCAGACCAATTATTGCCTACTATGGCCGCTCTGAAGACAGAAGTCCGTTACCCAACTGGATTTCCTTCAATTCTGACGATCTCTCCTTCTCCGGAACCGTACCCATTGCCACGTCTGAAAATGCTCCATCCTACGACTATGGATTTGGTTTCATCGCTACAGACTACTATGGTTTTGCTGGTGCTGAAGGTGTTTTCAAATTGATTGTGGGAGGTCATCAACTTAGTACTTCTCTCAATGAAACCATCAAAATCAATGGAACTTTGGGAGACGCTGTGAGCATAGATATTCCTATCTTCTCAAATGTGTTCATGGACGGCTCGCCCATCTCCAGAACAAACATCTCACAAGTTACGGCAGATAATTTACCAAGTTACCTTAACTTCGATAGTAACCAGTACACCATTACAGGAAAATACCCTAATCAGGAATCCTTTGATAATTTCACAATCGTTGTCCACGATGTTTATCAAAACACCGTCGAATTACCTTACTCCATCGACGCGCTCGGATCTGTCTTCACTACAAGAACCTTACCAGATGTGAATGCCACCAGAGGTGAGTGGTTTGACTATCAATTGTTGAACTCTTATTTCACCGATAACGATACACAAGTCTCGGTTGACTACTCAGCTGACTGGTTAACCTACCACCAGGATAACAAGTCTTTCACTGGTTTAACTCCGCAGAAGTTTGATAAATTATCTGTCAACGTTACCGCTAGTTCTAGCTTCGATAAAGAATCCAAGTCCTTTGGTATCGATGGTGTTGATAAAAAGGACACCAATTCTTCGGCCTCTTCAGCCACATCTTCAGCCTCGTCTTCTTCAAGCAGTTCTGATTCTTCTTCTTCTAGTGCAGCAGCTACAGTTCACAAACATTCCAAGGGTGTCAACAAGGGATTAGCAATTGGACTTGGTGTGGGTGTTCCTGTGGCCTGTATCCTAGTTGGAGCATTGATCATCTTTTTCTGCTGTGCCGGAAAGAGAAGAAAGAACAAGAAGGATGGCGAAAATGGTGATTCTGATGTCACCACCATTGCAAGTCCAGAGTTGAGTGGGCCAGGTTTTGGTACCACTGTTGACAAAGATGACCATAATGAGCATGCTAGACAATTGTCCACATTGAATGTGCTAAACTTGGATAAAAGCAAGGGTAATTACGAAATCGATGATGTGAGAAGTACTTCTTCATCTCTCACCCATGTGGGCTCTTTGGAGGAAAATAGATACTTTGATGCTTCAGAAAAACCAGTGAAGTCATGGAGAGCAAAAGATCACTCCGATGTTGCAATGAAATTACCAAAGAGAGCATCGGAGGCATCTTTAAGTACTGTTAACACTGAACAATTATTTTCTGTCAGATTGGTAGAAGATTTATCGAGAAGAAACTCTCAACAGTCATCCTCCTTATTATCAAGACAATTTGTGAGCAACAATTCCTTAAATGGGGTTCTCACAACAAGCTCCTCATCGAATCTCCAAAGATTAGATAGTGATGGTAATATTGTTGAGACTTTGATCAATTCAGGATCTACACAACATATCAACGACAAGCCCAGACTTTCCAGATCTGCATCAAACAATTTGGATGTATTGGTCGAAGAGAACTCAAGGGAATACAACAACTCTTTGAAAAACGACGACTCTACAATTTTCCACAGCACTCACTTCAATCGCGAAGATACCGACAATAGCATCAATTTATTGGCCAAATTCCAGGAATCAAGAAACCCATCACAAGCTAATAGCGAACGCGACCTCTCTAACTACCAAATTGGACAAGATGTAGAAGGGGACGGCGAAGGTAATCACTTCGACGAATTCAAAGCCACCAAAATCAGTGATGGAGAATTTAAATGGGAAGAAAATGTTAGTAGTGGAAATGTTACCACATCAACCGTCACAGTTCCAAGAACAAATTACCACACCGATTTCATAACACCATCATCCGACCACTTTGTATTCAACAGTACTAATGAAACACCCACCACATTAAAGAATTCGCCTATGAAGAATAATAACTTATCAGCACTTTCAGTTGGATCTGCCAATTCTGAGAGTCTACTCATAGGTAAGAACATGCATGCAAACACTTCAGATTTGACGCTTACCAGCAGCAGACCAAAGGCCAAGTTAGTGGAGTTTACCAGAAAGGGTAGTTTGAGAGAATCAGCTTACGAGCCAGATTATCAATACCACGGTCAAACCGCCCAAATTCATGAAGACGACTTTAGTGATTAAGTCGTAATCATAGTAAACCACCGGTTCATTGCATTGTTTAATTCGATATACTCAGAGCTGCTGGAACTGATTCCTCTAGTCTCTGGATGAGAATATCTACGGGTCACTAGACCTAAAGAATTCAAAAGTTGCCTGATTTCATAATTTTATTCCCCTAGCGTTCAGACATTTAATCTTTCTTGCATCTTTGATACCCTTTACTTCAGTAATGTATTTTTAATGAACTAGGATAATATAACGAATAGTTAAACTTACTGTAAAACACTAAAATATTTTTTTTTTTGATTATTATTCAGACAAGTGGTCTATATTTGATCAATACTAGTTTTACCATACATTTCCATGTGTGTTATTAATTTTGTTTTGGTAACGTATCAACAAAGTATGCTGTGTCTTGAGCTCTTCTTCTTCCCCCAACATAATCCATCATTTCCGAATAAGTTTGAGGAATAACTGAACAGTAACCAGGATTATTTTCTGAATTTGAGTCCTTTGGAACAAAGAAAGAATATATAAAAGTTCCTGATTCAGTCGATTCCGTACTTCCATTGGTCACATTCTTGATGGAAGTGTCAACTTTCACTTGGATCAACGTACCTGGTTCGGATAAAAAGGCATCAGGATTTGTCGAAATCTTGTTCGTAGGTGGAAGCTTAAAGTTGAAAGGAGAATCGGCATCAATGTCGTCGTTGTTTTCATGTAAATGTTCAGTATAAGAAATTGTCGCTTCCATCGATAAAATTGCTCCAACGGGGACAGGGGCTTTAAAAGTAGTAGAATCTAAAGAAACAAATCTTGGACCCGACCCTGCAAATGCTGCCGCTGCACAATATGCCAATTCAAACGATTGTCTTAACAAATAACCTCCGAAAATCATGTATGAGTGTCTGTTTCTGTATTGAGGTTGCATGAAAAGAGTTGAACTGATTGTGGTGTCTTTCATGAAACTGACACCCTTACTATTTTCAATGAGTTCGTTGTGGGAGACCAAGGACTTGGATGATTTCCACATGTCGTTAATCAAACGGTTCTCGACATCAGTTGGCTCAATAAGCTTTTCATTTTTCGCAGCAAGTTTCTTCTTCGCATTATGGGACTCGGCTCTTCTATAGTCTAACCACTCCTTTTCGCTAATTGGAATCAACCTGTTGATGGCAAAAGATTTGTGGGTAATGGGGTTTCTAGCTACGAATGTGAAGTTGGCACTCAAAAAGACGTTATTTTCGGGCAAAGTTTCTTCAGTGATGTTTTCTGGCAACAGGTCTTCGAATGCATATCCTTTCACGGTGATTTCCATAGACGAACGTCCTGTCCAAGTAACTGCACCAGCCAAAACGAAATTATAATTACTGATTTCATCGACTTTCTTCACCATGTAGATCCTGTCTACACTCGCCGTCACATTGACTGGTTCAGCAGGAGAACAGTGTCTGTAGGCGATTCTTCCAGCCAAAGCATCTAGATCCTGAAACAATTGACCCGCTCTTAAGCGTCCAAATCCATTGATATAAGCATCACAAAGCCATTTGTCTTCCTTGAACGGTAATGTTAAGAACAGAAACGAATCACTCCTGGTCTTCTCACCCACGTCTGTGGTCTTGGGGTTGATATAACTGTAACTGTCCAAGATCTTCCCCTCTGCCAATTGTTTTTCTCTTTCACGCAAGGCATCAAGCCACGTGGCCTTATTTGGAAGCTTCTGGTTATCTTGTTGGTCTGCCATGATGGTTGCCGTGGCATCGGCAGCATCCATAGGAATGTGGGACCCTGCTACATCTGGTCTGTGGAAGTTGACTTTGGTCGAGTTGAAGCGTAAATTGCGGCTCAAAAGAGGCGCTGTTGTTCTGGATACCAGCAAGAATTTCAAACCAGGTGAAGCTATAGTTTTGAGCATTATTGAGCAAAGGGATTGTAAGAGAGGTGTAGAAGGCAGTCAAAAATTGGGATTATCGTGATGTATATATATATGATTGGCTATGGAGTCACGTGAGCCCAGATCTTGGTCTGGGGTAGTGCACGTAAGCATTTTTTGGTTGGGTTTGATTGGATTGGGAAGACTTCAGGGACTTTTTGGGTCAACAGACACTAAACCCGGTGATCATCGGCCCGCCAAAGGGTTTAGTCTTGAGCGATTGAGCGATTGAATGTTTACAGGGTTTGTAGGCGAATGAGAGGGGAGCAACAGAGGGATTTTGGAGGTTTTTCCGTTGGGTCCCGGGAAATTGTTGAATTTGATCATGTGAGTCCGATCACGCGAGCGAGGTTAATCCGAGATGGTCCGGGTACGAGGGAAGAGGGGTAACCTATAGGCAAGAAAGGTTTATAGCACTTAAATTTATTTGTAGGTTGGAGAATAGAATTGTTGAAGTGGAACAGAAGGGCGTGAGATACCATTGTTGGTGAATTAAACAAGTGATTTGTTGAAAAATACTTGAGGGAAAGGCGCCAGCGGCGTACTTTAGTCAATGTCAATAGACTATGAAATAGCTGGAGTACGAGTACAAATTGATTCATAGTAACAAAGTCACCATTTAGATATTTAGGATACGAGACAGTTCAACTGCAAAGTTAGCTAGAATTTTTTGACTGTGTGTTAATTTTTTTTTGCAGCCACTATATTCGAGTACCGACCATTGCAGCATGTTCCATGAGCTTTCCGCTAATAACTTGAATTATCGCTTATAAAAACCAGGCTTTTTGTGAATATTCCCAAGATTTGTCAATAAATCGGTTAAAGATAATGATACACGTTCTCACAAAGTTTTTTGTGGTTCCCGGGCCATCGAAGTATCTATTATAAGATTCAACTTCCTTTGAGTGCAAATTTAGACGCATAAAGAATGCGAAATGATCCAACGGGCTACCTACTACAATAGTTTCTGATGAATGGATAGATGCAGATGTTTGACTGACTGCAAAAGGTCAGTGACATGCTAATATTCAAAAAAGCAAGAAAGTTAGAGAAGTTCGGTGTCATAACAGTTTAGTCTGAATACTTATGACACCTTACGGCAGCATGAAAACATGATTACATTGAAGTTGCAGCTGGAATTTCTATATAAATTGTGGAGACAACAGAAATGCTTTTATCAGACAGCTAGCAGAGAGTCATAGAGGCAATCCTAGCTTGACTCATCGTAGATGGCTTTTGTATAATTTCAAACTTAAATGGCATAAATGGCAAAAATCAAGAGCATCACAAAGAAACGGTAGGAATGATTCTGAACAATTCTATTTCCAGGACGATGATTCAAAGTGACCTGTCTATTCGACTGGATGGAGCAGCCGCCAGCCGAATACAATGATCTAGATGTTAAATGCTAATTACGTAGTTTTTTCTCTTATACTAGTGTCTTTTTGTGCACCTAATCAACATGAATACCCTAACAAATGGGCATATTTCCTCCTAATTTTCAGCAACGAACTGAAAAAAAATCAGAACGACTACTATCAAACACTTTTCTACTACCTCACAAGAGACCACTACATATGAAATAACACCAAAGTGGGCTCTATCTATACCAGGCGCCCATCAAACTACTCAATTTTTCACCAACATTGCTTTAGCCTCGCGCGGTGTCTCTCTCTTTTACTCGATCCACGCACTACCCGGACCTACACCCCCGACGGTCCTCATCCTCCCGAAACATCTACAAATATATCTACAAACAACTTATTGAACCCATCCCCGTTCTTCTTCTCCACCAAAGATCAACATGTCCAAATTATCCTCCGTGGCCAAAACCGCACGCTTGGCTTCCCAAGCCATGAAGCTGCACCCAACCAGAACCTTGGCCCAATCGGGACAGTACCAAGCCTTAAGAATGGTTGATTCTCGTATGGCTTCGTCTGCCTCTGGAACCAAGACCATCACGGTTCGTGATGCCTTAAACGCCGGTCTCGCCGAAGAATTGGACAGAGACGACGACGTGTACTTGATGGGGGAAGAAGTCGCCCAGTATAACGGTGCTTACAAGGTTTCCAAGGGACTCTTGGACCGTTTTGGTGAAAGAAGAGTGATTGATACTCCCATCACCGAAATGGGATTCACCGGGTTGGCCATTGGTTCTGCCTTACATGGATTGAAGCCAGTGTTGGAATTCATGACCTTCAACTTTGCCATGCAAGCCATTGATCATATTGTCAACTCCGCCGCCAAAACCTACTATATGACTGGTGGTAAACAAGCATGTAACATCACTTTCCGTGGTCCTAATGGTGCCGCTGCCGGTGTTGCTGCCCAACACTCGCAATGTTACGCTGCATGGTACGGATCCATCCCGGGTTTAAAGGTTGTTTCTCCTTACTCTGCTGAAGATTACAAGGGTTTGATCAAGGCCTCGATTAGAGACCCTAACCCAGTTGTTTTCTTGGAAAACGAAATCGCCTACGGTGAATCTTTTGAAATCTCCGAAGAAGCCTTATCTGCAGACTTTGTCTTGCCAATTGGTAAGGCCAAGATCGAAAGAGAAGGTTCTGACATCACCCTTGTGTCCCACTCCAGATCGGTCAAGTTCTGTGAAGAAGCCGCCGAAACCTTGTTCAAAGAATACGGTGTCAAAGCCGAAGTCATCAACTTGAGATCAATCAAGCCATTGGATGTGCCAACCATCATTGAATCCGTCAAGAAGACCAACCATTTGGTTACTGTCGAAGCCGGTTTCCCAGCCTTCGGTGTTGGATCGGAAATCTGTGCCCAAATCATGGAATCTGAAGCCTTCGACTACTTGGATGCTCCAGTTGAAAGAGTCACCGGTTGTGAGGTCCCAACCCCTTACGCCAAGGAATTGGAAGACTTTGCTTTCCCAGACCAAGACGTTGTTCTTAGAGCCGCCAGAAAGGTTTTGGGATTATAGAGAACTATTATTGAAAATGAACCGTTAACTCACAAAAGAAGTGGTAACTTAGAAATCATCTGATTGACTGACAAACTATTCGTTGACTTTGTTCTGAATTCGTTTGGCTCTGTCAATTAACCTGTTCTATCTATTCATACATTGTCAATAGTACCAAAAAGGGATTGCATACACATATCGTACATACCCGTCATATATAGCACAATAAATCAGTGTCGTTAGATGAAGGGTGGATAAAAACCAACTTGGAGGTTATTTGTAGTTAAAGTTAAAGACCTGGAAGGTTTGATTTTGTGGTTAAGCCAAATTCAAGGAAATTACATAAGTCTTACTACTGGCTCTTACATAAACATTGACAAAATTCTATACATGTCCGTATCGGGGTGGTAGATCTAATATTGATAGGACAGAGATTGCAACTAAACTAAATTCAACAATAACGCAAAGAAGATGAAAAGTAGATGGGTGTGCATATAATCCCGCGATAGTATATATCACGTGATCGTAGCTGTGTTCACATGACAGTTCATCACGCGACTTTCAAGAAAGATCAAATGATAACACCTATAGTACCAAGTGAATTATTGCATTCAATTACCAGATAGCCAGCTCAATCATGGCCAATAGTATACACAAACGGGGCCACATGCTGGAACCGCTGTCGTTCCAAAACGAGCTCAATTACAGCCAAATGGGGCCGCTGGGCGATGGTTTATTGCCTATGGCCCACCAAGACATTGACGAAAAACATACCTACGAAACGAACACGTCAACATCGCCTTTCACGCCCAAACCAACAGGTCCCGATACGGCTCCTAAATCGTATTCGCTCAAAAAAATCGACCGTCCCGCGTTTGCAGTGCTTGTTATATTGTACCTTCTCCAGGGGGTGCCAGTAGGCCTAGCCTTTGGGTCGATTCCATTCATACTTAAGAGTAAATTGTCATTTGCACAAGTGGGTGTTTTTTCTTTGGCGGCATATCCCTTTTCGATGAAATTGATGTGGTCACCTATAGTTGATGCTATATACTGGCCCAAGGTGGGGCGCCGGAGATCGTGGATTATTCCTGTCCAGATCATATCAGGAACTACTTTGTTATACCTAGGCACCATAATTGACCGATTGTTGGAGAATCCCAAAGTTCACTTGACCAAGATCACTACTTGTTTCTTCTTGCTCGTTTTTTTCTGTGCCACTCAGGATATAGCGGTTGACGGGTGGGCATTGACCTCTCTTTCGCCCGAGTCTCTTTCGTTCGCGTCCACTGCCCAGACCATTGGGATCAATTGCGGGTATTTCCTCTCATTTACGATTTTTTTGGCATTATCATCACCAGATTTTGCTAACAAGTATCTCAGATCCACTCCGGTGGACGAGGGACTTTTCACTTTGGGTCAGTACCTCACTTTTTGGGGTTGGGTGTTCTTTTTGGTGACCGCTCTCTTATATTTCATTCCGGAAGACCCTCCGCACTTGGCGAAGCTTAACCAAGCAAAATTGGCCAATGAAAAGATAAAGGTTGAAACTGCGTACAACAGAGCTGACTCCAAGTGGAATGAATTGAAATCAGTTTATGAATCGATGTTCCAAGTGCTCAAGTTACCTAATCTCCAAATTTTGATTGTAATTTTGTTGGTTTCTAAGTTTGGGTTTCAAGCAAATGAAGCTGCCACGAATTTAAAGTTGTTAGAAAAGGGATTGTCCAAAGAAGATTTGTCCATCACGGTATTGATTGACTTTCCATTCGAGATGATCTTTGGTTTTTATGCTGGTCGTTGGTCCACCGGAAAAGTCCCATTGAGACCGTGGATCATTGGTTTTGCAGGGAGACTTGTCACGGCCATATTTGCCCAGCTCCTCATCTTCTTCTTTCCTCTGAATGGTAAGGTTGGCTCCGGCTATTTCTTATTAATCATCATGCAACATCTCACCAATTCATTCATGGCAACGATCCAGTTCGTTTCTCTTTGTGCATTCTTCACTAAAATCGCCGATCCAGCTATCGGAGGTACCTATATGACTACATTGAACACAATCTCAAATTACGGAGGAACATGGCCTAGGTTGATCATTCTTTACTTGATTGATGTATTGACTGTGAGCAACTGTAAGACATCGATGGGCTCGTACCGTATCACATCAGAAGAACTCAAAGAAAAGTGTCTTTCCAGTGAAGGAATCATTGACATTATCCAGGATGGATATTACTACACCAATGCTTTCTGTGTGGTGGTAGGTATCATTGTATTATTTTGGGTCAAGAAGAAAGCTACCTACTTGCAAAGTTTACCTCCGAGTGCATTCAGAGTGAGAGACTAAAAGGAAAAGAAGACATATATAAAATAAGAGGCTCACATCGTTATTGGAGGATGAATTAGGAGGAAGCTATTGCGAACATTATATCTATTGTGTTGTTCTATAGAGGGGGTTCGAATCAACCCCAAATATAAAGTGCATGCTAAATTGATGTAAGATTGTCTCTAATCTTCTATTGTTTCTCTCTATTTTTTTTGTTCTATGGTTATCCGGTATGATGACTTCCATAACTCTCAGGATGATAAAAGTCATCATTCAAGAAATCAATTGGAGAAAATGGAATTTTTGAATCATTGGACATTTTCCTTGATACCGACGAATATGTCCCTATAATTGACGGGATCAATGAGGTTGGTAACGGAGAGCCCCCAGTCACAGGGTCCAATCTACCACTGTTGATTACGGAACGACTTGAAGATGGGGTGACCGGAGACTTGATGAGCTCCTTGTACGTGAATGATCTGGCAAGAGAAGCAATTGCAGTGGAGACGATTCCTGATGGAGGATGAATGTTGGTGCTTTGGTGGCTAACAGAGATGTAATGGGATGGAGGAGGGACTGGTCCTGGAACAGGAGTACCGATAGTGTAATTGAATTGACGATTACTTTTATTAAGTAGTAAAGTGTTTTCATGCATTGAATGGCGCAGGCCATCACGCCGACGAGGAGGTCCTCTACTTCTGGTACGGGATCTTCGTCTATCACGACCTGCTGAATGGTCTCTATTACCGAACTCTCCATGAATTGCTTCGTCGAACTCGAAATTCTGATGATGGTTGTTGGTGTACCAATCAGGTTTTTGGAAGTATAAGGGAGATTCTCTCAGCATGCGACTCTTCAGTCTCTTCCTGTGGGGATCGCGTTCGATTGAAGCGGAACGACCCTGCCACTCGTCATGGCCAGCAGACGATCTGTAGAAGTGGGGAGAGTGCACCGACGAGTGTCTTGATTTGGGTTCTATTTTGTATATCCAACATTGAAAGAGAATGATAGTATCAAACAAAATTGTTCCAGAACTGCCAACGATGAAGGGTAATTGATCCATTAAAATGGTATTGAAACTGGGGGATCCACTTTCAAACTCGAACCTGCTAATTGATAAGAGATACAAATCACTGACAATAGAAATTGTATAGAAAAGGTTTCCCAACATGGCAAACAAAAAGAGGTAAACCGATATTCCCTGAGTAGACTTGGACCTGTAATTTTTGATGATTTGTGGAGACCTCGATGATAGGTACAAGAATGAACAAATCCAGGCTGAACACATGCCAATGTCTGCAGCGGTGAGTGAGACAAAGGAAACGGAAACTGATGCAAAAACTTGGTGAAGAAATGTCCACGCAGACCTAGTGGGGTTAGAAGTTGATGAGATTTCGGGGTGTGTAGTTTGGAGAGTCAAACTAGTGTTGATATCCATAGATTCATCAGTCAATTGTCTAGGATTTAGTGTTTGCTTGATACTATAGAATGCCTTTGTACAAAGAGAACTTTCGACAGGATTTGCCGGAATTTCTTGTATAACATCATATGGTGGTATTGATGCTCCGTTGACTTTCTTGAAACTCCCACTCATAAAAGATCCCGTAAGGATCTTTTGGAAAATGCTATTTTGGTCTTTGATCTGGTACGATGGGGATGCGATTTCGATGGGTGACCTCGTTGGATCCAGATCAAACCGGTTCCGGCGAAGATTACCCCTGCTTATTTTCTTTGATAACGTTGGCCTTAACATATTAGGACTTTGGAGTAAATTATGGTGGACTCTTTGGCGTGGGTATACTCGAGTATAGTACCAGAACTGAAGCGTCAAGATACAGTCAATGAAGCAATAATAGGCGGCCAAACACGTTTGAAAAGGCAATGCTCGAGTCAATAAGCATCCGATAAGGTTGGTGATATCTCCAGCTATCCAGCAACCCAAAAAGAGGGCCGAAACTCCAGAAACACTTTGATTCACATGGTTTTCGATAATTTGCGGCAATTGCGCAAAGAGCCAGACTGAAAGCGATAGCACTCCACTGGTCTCGGATATTCGGCTCAATAGGATCTGGACCGGGGACCGTGTTTCTGTGTATGTGGTGACTGCCATTTCAGATCCCAATTGGAACATCTCTGTCATTATAAATGGATACGAAGAAGATAGCGATTGATTCCCAGTCATCGGGCCGATATTGCCTAGTAATGTGCCGGCTACCGACCCGAAATCTCGAAGGTTATTCAGCAAAGGGATCATCGATGAACGTGGGGCACACGGGGCATCAGCAGGGCCTTTGAATAAGAAATCCTGGAGCTGATTAGACGTGATAGTGATCTCAAACTTTAAATGTCTAATCTTTGAACTGATAAGATTTTTCACTTGTGGTGACACAAAAGGACTGAAATAGTTGGGTCCAGTTCCGGGGCTCGAGCTCCGGGTGCGATGGAAGGATTTACGTGACTATACGTGGGGAAGGTCTGGGTAGTAAGGGGTGATATACTAGGGGTAGCATCGGAAGAGAAACGAAAGGAGAGAGACCAAGGGATCAATGAAGTGCTTTTGTGTATATTTCCCTCGAAATCCCGATCTTTTTTTATTGGCCTCTTCTCTTGTTTGTCTCCTCACTATCAACGACCCTCGCCCGGATATCGTCGAGTATGCCGACCGGAACTCGATGCATAGAAGCATCACTTCCATCTAGAACACTTCCCCAACATTGACGAGTGCAAAGAGGTAATTATGGATAGCACAGTTTCGAAAGTTTGTGTTGGCATCGTGACTACTATTTCTAAAGTAGAGATGAAGAGGAATGTGGTGGTTCTTTTTCTGGCTCAATAGAGTGAAGATAAGACTAGTTTCATTGATTAAGGGAGATATAACAATTTTGGGGTGAAAAGTGGCATAGATCGTACTTTTTCAAGAAGACTACGTCATCAAAGACTATGTTAAAGACATGACAAAAAATCCCAACTCTTGAACTTTAATTATTAGTACAAGTTACCTTTAGCTCACACGACTCTAGTCACCAAATGTAGCATCAGAACTTCGGTCACGTGACGCGACACGTAAAATCATTTCCTACTACCTATAATATACACCAAACTATACATCAACCCCAATTTTCCCAATGCTGCCCAATGGTGTCCCTATACGATCTCATGCTTCTGCAACAGCAGTACAATCATCTCACCACAGAAATTCCCACGTTGGATGCACTTTTCCTCACAAGTAACCCTGGAAGACACAGGGTTTACGATTTCCAAGCAGGACCAGGATGTATTTCACTTTACACAGTGACAGTTTCATTGATAGTGTCGCATCTTTCGAGTAACGAAAACAACAGAGTGGTGGTGGTCGATACTCTCGACGATTTCCCGTGGAAGCTTGTGGTTTCACACGATAAATTCGATGCTAGCTGGTTGGATCAACGTCTAGTTTCTCATACAACAGACACATTTGCAAAGCTCTATTCGTTCTTGATATCTGACAAAGTCGGTAATCTGACGGAGGATGGAAAGACCATCTTCATTATCAATGGGTTCCACGAATTAATTGAGTTTTACAAGATGGAACTTTCGGCAGCCTACGAAGAGACAATACTAAAATTACACATAGAGAGAAACGCTACTGTTATCAATAATCAAGTCCAGTATCAAGAGACGGGAACGAGGACCACAGTTCCAGAAATTCCTAGTCGATCGGATCTCTTACGAGAGAGTCCCGTCACTAAGTTTGAGAGCCATTTGTATGCACTCGTGAACGCTATTTCTAACCTTGCATTCAAAAATGATCTGATCTGTATACTACTTGGCCATTTGGATACTTCCTACGAGTACGACAAGCCCAAGCCTATCCCACCAAAATTATGGGACGAAAAATACGTGCCACTCTCCCCAGACGTATCTTCATCTTCTTTCTCGTCATCAGGTAGGCTAGTGCTATCGAACGCGCTCCAAAGTCACAAGGTCGCCTATAATCCTGCAAATGGAACCAATAATTCACTAGACTCGTTTATTACTTCCCGACTCATCTTTTACAAGGACTGGTACTACAAATCAACACATTTTCGAGAGAATTTCCCTCCGTTAAACAAAGACGACCCGGTGATCAAAATCAACCAGATTCACCTTCGGATGGTATTTGCCGTCCAAGTACATAACTTACAGAGCTCACAGGCCGAATCACATCCTGCAATTTTCTTTGACCACGATAATGAATATTACCACCTTGACGATGAAAACTACAAGGAGCTCGAGATTCCTAAATATAAGGTTATAGATTTGTCAAGATCTAGCATTCCGAAAAGCCCCATTCGACCGCCTTCTTATACCGCCTCAAGAGGTACTTCATTTTCCACGCCCCCAATGGGATCTATATATACTACTCCCCCACTTGGATCACTAAGAGAAGCCAACAGATCGCCTCAAGCAAGAATGAGCTCAGAAACAGACGAATCGTCACAAGTTGTTCCTGTTGAACCGATGTCGATGCCTTCAGAAAGTCAACTTCTTGGTCTAGAACAATCTACTCAAAATACTGAATGGGTTGGTGAGGCTAGGAAACGAGGTGATGGTGACTTATCAGATGTACATGAAGTTACTGAAGATGTAGAAACAGAGGAATCGAATCGAAGTCCAAAAGGTATACTTGAGAATAGTTCGCCTATAAAACAACTGCTCGACAGAGATGAAGCATTAACTCATGACAATTATCTGGTCGTTGAGGATTCTGATGATGAGATAATAGGGACTTTATTACCACGGGTAGATGGTCCAGATACATAATTAGCCCTGGGTAAATCTCGAAACTTATTAAGAGCTCTGGAAACAGGTTTTCGCTATTTATTCTATGATGCGTATAACGATAAAAGATATTCTCGATAATACTAAAAAATAACAAGATAATACATAGAATGACATTTGAAACTCCTACCATCTTCCTTTCACAGCTTTCGTCCAACTGTTGGTGACTCCATAAGCTTCTTTATCAACCGTCTTATATACAGGAAGCTGCAAAATCTCAAGAGCCACTTGCAACACAAATAAGAACGAAGTTCACAAACACGATTCTGATTCTTCTGGGTGTCAGCCGGAGATTCTATTCAAAATACGATTAAGGAAACAAGGCGTGACGAAGGAAAGCAGGGAGTACGGGGAAACCAATTGGTCCAGAAGCTTGTTGTGCCGAGGTTAAGCATTCATGAAAGAGTCACTACCACGAACATTACATTGAAGTCAACTGGCTGAACATCGAGTGGATCTTGTGGGTGGCACCACAAGTGATGCCGCTGGAATGCTAAGAAGCAGGGGATAGTGAGCTTCTGTGTTCTGTGGGTACTCAATGTCGTGTTTGCAGGTAACAGGTTCTAGATCCAGGGAGTTGCCCTGGGTCGTTTGAGTGTCCAGGAGACTACCGGTCTTTACGGGTTCATGGATGTGCCCTTTGGCCCCATTGAACTTAGTAACACGACGAAGAAATGGATGCAATTGGAGGAACTAGTCTTCTTGCGGACTGGAATTGTGCTGGATTGCCAAGGTTGTGCTATGAAAAAAATTGACGGCTCACCTCTACTAATATCAAGCAGGTCAAACATCTCAGTCTCCTCAGACAAACACTACTGTTGGTAGTGATGGTTGGTTCGACTCCAACCGATTCCTGGCTCTGTGGGCTAAGGATGTCCAACCATGGCTACAGTCGGTAGTCAGCCCACTCGTCCTCATGGACAATTCTTGTTGGTTCAAATCCAGTTTTCTCGTTGTTTAATGGCATGAGACAATATAGGTCATCTACAACCTTGATGTGGAGCTGGTTCAAATCCAGTATTCTCAGGCCTGAGATTAATTTACTAACTACTCAAGGTCAATTCATATTAAGAAGTCCTCATAGGCAAACGTTGGTTCGATTCCAACATTCTCTGATTCAAGGATCGGAGACAACTTACCTAGAGCAATTAAGCTCATACTGATCTTCTCTTTATATAGTTTCTTTCAGCCATTCGTGGCTCTGGACCACTGGGAGGGCTATATAGTTGATTGGTGGCCTGGTGTGTAGGATTACATGGAATTCAGTTAGTCTATTGGAACATTCGAAGAATCTTTCTTATTGACCTCAAACAAGGGAATACTATGTGATCCTATACTGGGCGCCAATTTGACAAGGCTATATAGCTCTTCCAGTGGCCCAAAAAAGGTGGGGGGTTATATATTGTAACGCCCCACCTGACGACCCCCCATGTCAAATTTTCGGCGGGTAATTTGGTTAAAAATTCGTGAATTTGAGTACTTTAATGGTACTACAAGATAGAGAATAATTTTAAAAGTTGTTTGGGGTTGTTTTGAGGTTAAATAGTTATATATTGGTGGAGCTAGAGCATTTAATGTGACATTTATCTTGGTCAAATTTGACGAAAATGGTTGCGAAATTGCGAGAAAATGCTTATTAAAGCTTTTTGAAAGCTTGAAAATAGATAGAAAGCCCAATTAAGACCTTACTTGCTGAATTCGGTAACAATAAGCGCTCAATATGGTATTGTTGCCTAGTAAAGTTACAATATATCATCAAAAATAGTCACTTTTAGGCTCATAGAACGTACCAAAGTTTTCAGATTTTTGACGAAAAAATGCACCTCACGAAACAAGTAGGTAGCAGAAAATGAAGTAGATTTAAGCAATTTAATTAATTAATTCAGATACTCTTTGCTTTCTTAAAGAAGCTCATTTTTTGATGTGATCTTTGGCTCGTTTTTCTCATCTCTATTGCTGTTCTGACAGAAGAATCACTTACAACACTCAAATTCAACTTGGAGTCAGAAAGCTTTTGGAAGGTTGGCGATTTTGAAATCAGTAGGTTCGTCACGACATATAAAGAGTGAGCTGGTTGGGAAAGATTACCAGGTTGGTAGGAAGTCAACATGATCTAGTATTTTACAAATTTTCAATTGTTTGATGAAATAATGTTTCCATGATTAGTGGAGAGTAGGCCAATACCAGCTTGAATCTGTGAACACTGTATGAATAAAGGATGCTTTATTTAACTGAACTATATCTTTGATTAGTTTGCAGCATTTCATCAGACTTCAGGGCTGCAACCACCTCTAATAGCCGTAGCAATCATCAAAATGCACATGAAACGATGGAAACAAGGTTTCTGGTGGGCTCATAATAAAGAAATTACTCTCTGCTGGTTGATCGATGCACCGAAGGATTAATCTGTGGGGTTGAACTAAAAGTCTCAGTGTGGACAAGTAGATTAATAGATTCTTTGGTCCTTCAAACGGAAAGTACGTCTGACTTCTCCAGCAGTTAAATAGGTACTCAGAGTAAGAGATTACTTGATGCCTTCACCTTATCCACAATACAATTTCTGTATAGAAAATATGAAAAATCCAGATTTTTCCAAAAATTTGAAAACTCTAAGTATTTTCACCTGATAAAGTCACCTAAACAAGAATATTAGGAGCTAAACACGGATCTTATTACTACACCTTCAAAGCACCAAGAATAGTATCTCTTCTTCTACGCTTATGTACCATCCAATTGATTGTCACTATCTCGAGCTCGCGGTTTATATCATGCTCACCCGCGCTATATGCACACCGCACATTCATACGAGAGGCTCCATTTTAATCGACGATTTCGAAAATTCCTAGCAAGTGCTTTCCCTCCAACCAATGGACCAATTTGCAATCATCCAGGCCAAAGTGCCCGTTGCTTACGAGCAAGTCAAGAGTTACTTGATCCACACGGCCCAACAAAAATACACCCACCTTGTGCATTCCGCAGAACAGAAGTACCAATGGGCGTATACTCATGGTGCACCTATCTGGGAGGGTGTCAAGCAGAATGGAGTTCTTAATGAATTTGTGAACCGGGTTCCAGCCTCTAACACCAACTTTGCACTTACCGTTGGTGTTGGTCTTGTTTTGACTTTCGGGGTGCTCATCATCGTCACCAATGTCATAGCACTCTTTACCGGAACCGTTCCTCAACACAAGCCTCAAAAGAAACTCACCAAGGCCCAGAAAGCCAACAAGAGTATCCAAGGGATCTTGGACTACGTGGAGGGCACCTACGTGCCTCAGATCGATGAGTACATTGAGAAGTACGAGGAATTGAAGGAGGATGATGTGGAGTACAAATACAACTACTTCACCGAAATGCTCTTGAAAGAGATCATGAAGTTGGACGAAGTGGACGTTGGTGAGAACGAAGTGTTACGTACCAACAGAAAAAAGGTGATCAAGTTTATTCAAGATCACCAAAAGCGTTTAGACAAATTCAAGAAAGAAGTCAAGTTTTAAGCTAATAATACGATAATATTTCGATAAAAGAGAGTGGAGACCTGGTTTCACGATTGTAGATAAAGCGTAATTGTAATAATCTCATTGAGGGTGTTGTGTTTTAGACTCCAGATGCTATTGGAGTGGTATGAGTTTCAGATTTTTCAGATTTTTCACTTGTTTTGTGACTTCCTAATCTACTTTTTCAATTTCGTGTTTTCATAGTTTACACCACTTACTTTTAACTCCTATGGTCACATAGTTCACAACCTCAACTCAAACTCTATTTCTTCAACTATTACACTAAAATACATGCCGTACAATAGGACCATAAAGTGGACGTCAATCGAACGTGCCACTTTGTGGTACCACAACAATTAGAATAAAACAAATCATTCCAACTTTGTAATATGCTTTGCGAAATCCTCGGTTGGAATCCTTAATCCACCTTTGACCCCAAATTCAGGAATATGGCCATCGTCCTTGAAAATAGACGTGAAAATAGGTAATTTTTCACCCAACCAAAGAGCACTCACGGTGTGATCCGGAGTATCATTCCCAGTCTGAGGATGGATCAAAACAGAAATGTTTCCATGATGCAATTGGAACCAAGAGAGCAACTTGACAAACACTTCTGGACGTACTACATCGGCTTCCCAGAACTGGGTAACGTGGGGTCCGATGACTTTTTCGTCAGGAAGTTTTTTGACGATAATGGAGCCATTGGCCGTATCCTCAGGAAAATCGACAAGAAGCTTATCAAGAAGAGCAAATGCTTCCTTGACATTGTCGGGCTTACTGGCGAAGTAGTAAACATGGAAGTCGTAGTATTGGACTGGATAAGTATAGGTGAGTCCGTGAACGGAGGTCACAGCAGCAGCTGGGTCCTTAAGGTGAGTAACGTATTCCATGGTAAGAGTTAGAGTAATGTGTTTGCACTCATAGAGAAGAACACTATGGAATGCAATGGGTGTAGAAAAGTATGGGAATGTTCCTGTCTTATATAGTCTGCAAATGGAGCCGCACCAATCTATGATGATCTAAGAAGCCACACATTGACTAAAAGGCCACAACAGATCCAGAGGCCAGAACCAAATCAGAAAACCAGCAGATATAAATAGAGACGATTGGGCCAGTTTCTAGATGGTATGCTTTGGTTTTGGTTCCAGCAGTCAAATGGTTGCAAGGGCCTACTTCAGCCTAGCGCAAAACTGGTGGTACTGTATAATGATTCACGATTAGATAGAGCGATCAGTGGACATGTGAAGTATTAATTGTGGATTACATACAGGCAGCTTGAAACCTGTTTTGGCTGGATGCTAGGTAACACTGAAGTGGCGTACTTCTTCAAGGGCTCGGACCCAAATGTGGGGTACAACAGTCAGTGTTCCATGGTACATAATCTTAAGAAGAATCTAGACGCAAGGGTATACGTCCTATACAGTACTATGATAAGGATAATAAGGTTTGACTAGTACCAAGAAAGTTGATGCGATATAATATGGAAAAGGGGGGTATGGATAAGGGAGAGTACAGTTCGAATAAGTGAGCGGTAGACCAAGATGAAGTGTTGAAAGAGTATTCATACCAGAATAAGACTGTTTGCAGGCGCCTGTAAATATAAAAGCATTGTACTTAAGTCTAGGTAGTCCGTTTTGCAAGAAGCTTATTCACTTTATTTTGAAGTTGTAGAAAATTTAAATTATTCAAGTGGTTATGAATAGTTGGTATACGCTAAATTGATCCAGTACAAGGTGCTCAGAAATCACATCATGTTGGCAGAGATAATGTCAAAGTATGTAAAAGTGTATCGATGATGTTCGCCACATAATTTAAGTCTCCACAATCTTTCAGGAGAAGTATTGGGTTCGTCAAACCTTGCCATTCCATATTTGAACCAATCCAATGAATACGTCTGTGCTCAAAGGATATCATATCAGTCTTGGTGAGGTATGGGCGACGCTTGCTAACCATTACATTCTAATTAAAGTCGAATGAATACCCATAAACGTTTTCAACAATAAATTTAGCTATTCGCCGTTTCAGCTTGACCCTACGTCTTCACCGTGTATTGTGGAGTCACCTTGATTAATCTTTCTCCACAGCCTTTTCCAAGACTTTTCTGAGCTCACGCTATACTATCCCCTTTGATAGTTCTATCACTTCTAAAATGAACGAAGAGGGTCTCCCACGTGGCTATGAATTAGTCCCTTCATGCAAATAGCCTAATTTGTAGCTGCTGCAAATAATTACTTCTAGCTGTAGCATGACGAGTTCCTGCCTTTGGATATATCAAATTAGTGCGTTTGATCACCAGAACCTATACGTTTGACGTTTTCGATTCCTCCAAATAACATTCGGTATACTGTCGATATCAAGTGACTTTCACTATCATCACCATCTGTCCTAATATATTGCTATCTCCCCACGTTGTTCAATAGTAAGCGTTGACAAGCTTATATTTGGTAGGAAAATACCCGTTTTTTCTTGCATCTTGGCGAAAAGCTTGCCGGGAAATTTTGCAATCAAAGAAAACCTAGACTGCGATTTTGACTAAGCCTATGATTTTTAGGAACATGGAAGTATGTGTGGGTCAACGCCGTACCACCTATTCTATGACCACCGAATCAATCTTTTTCGACTATATAATGAACTCTGACTCCATTCACTTCTTCATTTTTCCTCTCTCCGTCAAAACCATCCATTACAATGTTAGCACTCCACCAGTTTGACTATATCTTCGCCATTGGAATGATCTTTGCGTTCTTGGACGCTTGGAACATCGGTGCCAATGACGTTGCCAACTCGTTTGCTTCCTCAGTATCATCTCGTTCCTTAAGGTATTGGCAGGCCATGATTCTTGCGGTTATGTGTGAGTTTCTCGGAGCTGTTCTTGTAGGTCTGAGAGTTTCTGACACCATCAGAAACAAGATTGTTAACCTTTCAGCTTTCAAAGATGAGCCAGCCGTGCTTATGCTTACCATGGCGTGTGCTCTCGTTGGCTCATCCACCTGGTTAACCATTGCTACCTCAATCGGTATGCCTGTCTCCACCACCCACTCTATTGTGGGTGCAATCATTGGTTCTGCTATTGCTGCAAAAGGTGGTAGTAACATCCACTGGGGATGGAACGGTGTCTCACAGATCATTGCTTCGTGGTTCATTGCCCCCATTCTTGCCGGTATATTTGCATCCCTTGTGTTCTTGATTTCCAAGTACGGTGTGTTGGAAGTCAAGGACTTTAGAAAATCCTTGAGAAATGCCCTTATATTGGTTCCTATTTTGGTATTCGTCACCTTTTCCATCTTGACCATGTTGATTGTATGGAAGGGATCTCCAAAACTCAACTTGGACGAATTATCGGGTCGTACTATTGCTGCTGCAATTCTTGGTGTCGGTGCTGTTGCAGCTACACTTTATATGCTCATACTATACCCATTCTTCAAAAGAATCTTGGTTGATGAAGATTGGACTCTCCGTTGGTACGATATGTGGAAGGGACCTATCTATTGGTTCAAGTCCACCGACGACATCCCGCCAATGCCCGCTGGACACAAGCTCACGATTGATTACTATGAAGGTAGACGCTATGATGAAGCTGGAAATCGTGTTGGTTCTAAAGCAGAAACAGCTGAAGCAGCCTCGTTAAAAGACTCTGATCTCGAGAAGATAGCCGACCAATCCATTGAGATTGAAAGTATTCATGTTGAAACCAACTCTTGTGTTGAAGCCAAGGACGTGAAAAAGGAAAAGATCTCTTCAAAGAAGTACTACTGGTCTCTTTTCAAACAAGGTCCAAAGAAATGGCCATATCTTGTTTGGAGACTTTTCATCCACGGTGTAACCCAAGATATAATTTCTCTTCAAGGTGACTCCAAGGACATTTTAGCTGGTGATTTGAGGCAATTACATGGATCTTCCAAGTACTACGATAACAAGATCGAATTCTTGTACTCTCTTCTTCAAGCCATTACTGCCTCCACCATGTCATTCGCTCATGGTGCCAATGATATTGCCAATGCCACTGGTCCTTTAGCTACCATCTACTTGGTGTGGAGCACCAACATTGTTTCTTCCAAGTCTGAAGTCCCTATCTGGGTGTTGTGTTATGCTGCAGCCGCCCTTTCTATTGGTTGTTGGACTTACGGTTATAATATCATGGCTAACTTGGGTAACAAGTTGATTTTGCAATCGCCATCCAGAGGGTTCTCCATTGAATTGGGAGCTGCTATTACCACTGTCATGGCCACCCAGTTGGCGATTCCTGTTTCGACCACTCAAAGTGCCGTTGGTGCTACCGTGTTCATCGGTTTATGTAACAAGGAATGGAAGGCCGTCAACTGGAGAATGGTCATCTGGTGCTACCTCGGATGGATCTTCACCTTGCCAATTGCAGGGTTAATTGCCGGGCTTCTTAATGCTATAATCTTGTATGCTCCAACCAAGGGACTTGTCTATGAGATGAGTACTTAGTGAACTAACTAGTGATTAATAAAAGTAAGGCGATAGCGACAATCCGGTCAGCTTGTATTAGAAGAGATTGGATAGCTCATTGAGGCCAATAATAGTCATGAATCAACCACTATATGAATAATGTCAACCATCTAGACTTAAATCTAAGCTTTTTTAGGTTTATGTACTTAAAATTTGCATGACAAGAGTTGTTTTAATAAAAATGACACCTGGTCCATTTGATTCCACTCTGCTGACCATCTCTCTCATAAATTCCAATATAAACTTCCTCTTTAACTCTTGAATAAATTACTTCAGTTCCATATACCCCCAAATTTATCACGTGACCCGCTCCACATATAATCAAAATCTTGAGTATCGACCACTGAACTCCTCAACCTTTCTCCACACAATACCCTTAAAACCGATCAATCGCCCCTCAACACAGTGGAAATGTCGTACGAAGACAAATTTGATTCATCTCTTGATTTATTGAGAAGATTGGACCCCAAAACCATCTCTGCCAACCTTCAAAGCATTTGTACCTTGATCCAACAAGCCCAAGATGACAACAACGACGAGTTGGTGCAAGACCTCTTATCGTCGGTCGACACGCCCTTGAAAGTTCAAAAATGTGGAGCTACCGGAAAGCCATATTTGTGTTGTGACTACAACAGAGACGGGGACTCGTACAGAAGTCCCTGGTCCAACAAGTACTATCCTGCTATCAATGGAGACGACGAAGAATTACCACCATTTCCTTCTAATACTTTGAGACAACTAGAGACTAAAGCCAACGAAAGTTTCGATATCTACCGTGACTTGTATTACGAAGGCAGTGGTATTTCCTCAGTTTATTTGTGGGATACTGAAGATGAAGAAACCTTGGATGGTTTCGCTGGAGTGGTGTTGATCAAGAAAGAAACCGACGATGGTTCAGGTAAATGGAACTCGATCCATGTGTTTGAAGTTATCCCGGAATCTGGGTCTACGGCATTATATAAATTGACATCATCCGTGATTCTTGACTTGAGACTGAATGACTCCGCATTATCCTTAGCTGGAAGCTTGACCAGACAGGTGGAAACCAGCCTGTCGCTTGAAGTCGAAGGGGGAATAAATTTGGAATCATCCCATTTGATCAACTTGGGAACCTTGGTAGAAAAAACAGAATATAACATCAGAAACCTACTTCAGGATGTGTATTTTGACAAATTGAAGGATATTACGTTAAAGGATTTGAGATCGGTAGGAGACATTAGCCAACAGAAATTGGAAGATTTGAAACAATCAGAGGTGATTAAGGGATTACAGGGGTTATAGGTCACCACAACCAAAAATTACACCCACTAGTCGATGATATTTCATACTGTTTCATGACTATTATACATTAAAATACATAACATTACGAAGCTGACGCAAACTTTTGTAGCAACTAAACATCGCCATCTTTTTCCAACTCCTTCATGAATCTTCTTCTCTTATTACTCAACATAAACCTTGCTGAGCCTTTCATTGCAATGGAATAGTCCCAAACCTTAAGATACTCATCTGCTTCCAAAAGAGAGCGTTTCAAACATGACTTTTCGTTCAATTTTTGTAAATCATTAAATCTCGACTTCAAATCCATAAACTTGAAGATTTGTTCCTTCCCTGTATCTTGATCAACCGATGGGATATACTCGTTGAGAATGGAATAGTTCATTTGATGGATATAGTAGTCAAGAATATAGATGATAGCTTCGTTTACCAAAGGTTCAGGACATCTAAATTGTTCATAACAGTCGATGGATTCCAAGATTTCTTCGAGGTTGGCCTTGGAATTTTCTTCTATAGGTGTGAATTTGGTGGATATTTCGGTAGGTTTAAGGTTTAAAGTAACGATGATGATGGCTAATGATATACAATGTGATGGGATCATTAGACAAAGCGGTGTGGACACAATATCAAACGAGATCAACCAGCTGAACATGGAGATTTTGTAGCTTATGCCGATTTTCTTGGAAAATTGGATAGTCAAAGTATCGATGGAATCGAGAGTCAATGCCGTTCCATTAATAAAATCAAACTTGATCAATTGTAACAATTTATACTCGAGTGACATTATTGCCTTTCGCTGGGCCTCAACCACCGTCGAGTCGCTGCCATTCTTGAATCCATTTCCATTGGAACTAGAACTTCCCGAAGACCCCAAGGTGGTTGAAGCCGACTCATCAATATCTCTTAGTTTATTGGCAACCTGTTGAATATCTCTCAATTTTTTGATACAATCCTCGTTTTTAGTTGCCAAGAAAACACAAGTGATGGCCACAAGGTATGGGTCTTTTTCAAGCCTCGATTCTTCACCAGATTCGATTTTGTCGTCGTCTTCAAACTTGTTAAACAAGTAAAAACGTTGATAGTAGTTCATCGTGGTACTCAACACTCTAAGTGGAAATTTGAGCGCTTTGACAACTTGGAATACAAACTGGAATATCTGGTGTTTTCTCTGCATAAAAACCAACTTCTTGGCTTCAGATATGGTCTGTGAATGTAAATATGAAAGCTCTGAAGTTGTGAAGAATGGTCTCGAGATTTGACTCACACTGGGCCTTGGTTTACTCGTGGGAATCGATCCTGTTATAGAAGGAGCTCCTGATAGAGGAACACTTTGGGCAGGTGATACTCCCGTCATCAATACCGAGCCAGGGCTGTGTTCGATAGACATCTTGGTGTTGAAAAGAGATACTGGTGGATGTAGTTTGGTTTAAAGAATCTATTCTAATGATATTTCACCGGTGTGCATATAAACATTTTCAGAAAGTCACGTGCTGGGATTTGAAAACTGAGATGAGTGATTGGAAGAGGAGAACAGGGAAACGAATATGTTGAGTAGAAGTGACTCAATTGGTATAAATCGTAATGATTTGTATACTTTAAAGTATAGAGATTATTATCATACTTTAAAATAATTGAATTGAGATAAGTTTGACCGTTTTAGTGTACGATGAAAGCAAACTATAGCTTTTATACGGAAAACAAATGCATTTGAGATGGAAAAAGGTCCGGAGAACTCAGTGAATGCTACCCAATTTGTAGTTTTATGTCATATCAAGATATTCTTCTTTTTTTTTCCAGTCTCCCTCTTTTTCTGACTCCAATTAATTTTGTATTCTCATTTCGCAGCCAAAAATGAAGCATATACAACAATAACAGCACCATCAATCTTCAACAAAAAGCAATTGACCTTTTAAACCTTTACCATGATATTGGATAGAAGCTGTTCAATCTCAAAGTGCTCTGTCGCTCCAAAAAAGATCTAATTATGACATTTGTTTTCGTTTCGCCACCAAACTCCACATGATTGGTCGTATCTCCGAATAGTCTAGACCCCATTATTCTGGGGTTCAAGTCAATTTCCCCTCTTGAGTTAGCTACATCATATTAATCCACACATTTATTATCATTACATAATAGCAGCTAAGAACTAACGTCCGAAGCATTCTAGGCTGGGGTGTTGGAGACAACTTAATTGAGTCCAATTGGGTGGTGCAACGCACTCAAAGCTATTGAACTCGCAAGCTCAATTTCGGGCACAGGACGCGAAAGTTGGCATGCTTAAGCAGTGAAAGACAAAGAGAAACCCAACTTGTGGACTGGTTCAGCCAATTTCAAAGCATCGAAAGAAGCACCTAATCCCAATCTAACACCAGGTCTCAATTCTTGGGAGTAAGCCAAGGCAGTCAAACCAGAGTCGGCGATCTTGGCCTTGATGAAGGCAGATCTGTCCAAGGAGTACTTGGTGGCGAATTCCACGTTGACGTTGGAAGACTTGACGGAATCCCAGGTGGTCTTGGCACCAACTTCAACCAAAGGAGAAACCTTGTGGAAGTAGGCGGCGGTGAAAACAGACAAGTTGGAGGTGGCGGTGGCAGCCAAAGCGTAGTTCAAGTTGGCGTAACCAACACCAACAGAGTACTTGTTGACCTTGGCGGAGGCGATGTCATAACCTAATTCACCACCGGCGGTGAAACCGTCTTGGGCAACAGCCACGTCGGCGGTGGCAATTGGACCCTTCAACAAGTCAAAGAACAAACGGGCATTGACCACGGATTGTTGGTAAAAGAAGTTTAATCTGGCGTTTCTTTGACCGTTTGGAACAACCGAGGTGTCCAATTCACCCTTCAAGCCTGGGGTCAACAATTCAGACAATTCGATCTTGGTGTTCAAGGCATTGGCGTTGTTCCAGCCTTGGGTCAAGGTCAAACCAGTGGCCTTGTCGACGTACTTGGCATCAACAGAGGCAGCAATGGAGTTGTCCTTAGCAGTCTTACCCTTGACAGTGAAGGTGACACCATTTGGAGCAACAGACTTCACATCGACGGAGGCGGTGGCCAAGTGGAAGAAGTCCTTGTTGAGGAGATCGTTGGCATTCTTTTGGATGTCAGAATAAGCAGCAGGAGCCATTTTGTTACGGTGTTGTTTGGTTGTTGTTACAGTAATAAAGTTGTGGAGAAGTGATGGGTTTTTTCCCAGATCGTGGTCGGTTTATAAGGAAACACTGTGGGGTGTGTGCAGGACGCGAGCGACGGTGGGAATTCGCGTCATTGGTGGAAAGGAGGAGATAGGTCAGGTTCTTGGAGCCAGGTTTGGGGGGGCAGGCAAACCCCCATCAGCGGGGAGATCAGAGTAGACAGATGCTGGAAATTACTATTGCAGCAGGGATCAAAGTGGCACTCTAGACTCCCTGAACCGTAACTCCACTCAATTGATCCCTGGGGTGTGGGTGTTGTTCGTTTTCTGAACCACACGTGCCTTACATAAGCGTTGGGTAATGTGGCTTTGTTGGGATACCTAGGCGTGGTGGAGATCAACAGCAGCAATTTAAGAATTGGATGTTTTCAGGGCGGGAGAGCTGGGGAATCTATGGGCAGGAAGTCATGTGATTGCAATTGAGCCATGGTGCCAACGTTACCGATAATATTCCTGCTACTAGTCGCTACTCAATCACTAATTATTGTTCCTGAGTGGTTTCATAGTAGCCCAAGATTTCATCAGCACGACACGCGACATTTTTGACTCTCCTCAAACTACAATCTGCTGCGACATTTAACGAATCACCTCACTTCCACTTGATGTTACAGTGCCACCCTTTCCGACTGTCGCTTGAGTACTGTTGACTACTTCCGGTATATACACATTCACACAAGCGGCCATCTCGTGTTTACGTTCTTTTGAAAGTCGTGGTGGGTCCAGAAAAGTCTCCTCGTGCCCCAGCTGAATTACGTAATAAGCGCCGACCGTCGTAAAATTCACACTAAAAAGAACCATTTTCATATCAATCTTCTTCGTATAGCTTCCTAGTATCAACTTGACGCCATCTGTCTTTGTTCTACACTTCTTGTCTCTAATATGTCCTATTTTCAATGTTTTCACGTGATCCCTCTACGATTTTCACGTGATAGTTTCACTTCAGTGACTTTGCCTACGTCAACTACACCAATCATGTTCCAAAACATTCCAAACTTACGGTCCATACCATTCTCTTCATTCTTCACAAACCCCATCCCTTGAAGTATCCTAATCTATTCCATTTGACCAATTTTACCCTCCCCTGCTATACTTTCCTGACCTTCGTGTCCTGCACACAACTAAATCCCTCCACCTTATCATCCGCATAATCTCCTCAATCTGTCATCATTTAGTCAACTAAATCATCATACCTGACTCTTTTCATCAGACCAAACCATGAGTACAGAGAGTCTCGTACTGTTTCCAACCGTGGAAGTTAGCGACGGCGGTGATGAGCCGCCTGGCAATTTTGCACTGCAGAATGTCGCTCCTACGTCGTCCCACAAGCATCGAAAGTCTTTACCATCACTCAAGGTGAAACAGGATCATAGTCTCAAATCATGTTTGTCGTCGACAACAGACGTCCATAAAAGAGCGATTGAAGTGCCACCGGCTGCACAAACCAATGCTTCTGCAGTGGGCAATGCCCACCCACACCCCTCTTTTTCGGTTCCAGAAGATGACGTGAGTCCCAACCTCCACGGTTTGAGAGAGGATACAGTAGCAGTGCTGGCCAACAGTCTGGGTTCCCCCACTAGAAGGTCAACGGTTCTGCTGGTGCCTGAACTCCATAGCCCCCATACTTTTACTGAAATCTTGAAGCCAGTTGACTCCAACGGGCTGGAATCATTCAAATTGGCTGCAAAGGACCCTGACTCCGACTCAGCTGCTCCTACTGAAATAGATGGGGACAATGGCGTTAAGGCTAAGCTCCATCTTCTTATTGGAATAACCGGGTGTATTTCCGTCCATCAAAATATCTTTCTTATTATCGAGAAACTCTTTGAGTTGTATACTCCGGCCAAACTCGAGATTCAGGTCGTACTCACCAAGTCTGCAGAGTGGTTTCTTGCAGGGAAACTCTACAAGTTTGAAAAGTTGGGCGTGAAGGTATGGCTCAATGACGATGGTCAGACCTACTACACCAAGACAAAATTAGAGAATCAGCTCACTTCACCCCCCAAATCTCTGATTTGTTATTTGGCGCCAGAATTGCAAAAGTGGACCGATGTACTCTTGCTCGCGCCACTATCGGCCAACACCCTTGCCAAGCTCATCAATGGGTTATCAGATAACTTGTTGACGGATATTCTCCATATCTGGCCATCTCCATCTCCGACCCACAAGCCAATAATCGCGGATAAGTCCGACAATACGGTGCTCTCCAACATCATCGAGTCACCCAAACCCATAATTGCAGCATTGGCGTTGACCAACTCCATGTATTCGCATCCTATCACGAAGCGTCAATTGGCATTGCTTCAAGAGAGTTATCCCAACGTATCGATCTTGAAACCGGTCGAAAAGTGTGTGGATGTAGATGGGAACATTGCCATGGGAGGAATGCGCTCGTGGAGAGAAGTGGTGGACTTTGTGCTGAAAAAACTTGGAGTACCAGACGAAGTCGTTGATGAGGATCAAAACGAAAATGATGACGAAGATGACGATATAACCGACTCGTCGCTCCCTGAAATCCATCTCACCAATGAGACGGTATCCCCACCCATTCTTGAGCATGAGAAGGGGTTCGTTGCGCCGTCCAGGTCTAGACTGAATACACTTGGTAAAAAGGAGTTGCAAGACCATGAGAAGTTGGCATCTCAAAATGCTATTTTAAACACGGGAGTCTTGGGAGGAGTAGGATTGGAGGTCCTGAAATCCCTGATTGAGCAAGTCAGCTAGCATCACCCCAATTTTGGTAGATTAGATGTTCCTTCCATGGGATTTTCACTTCTTGCTTCCTTTTGATTGTAATATACTTGTTTAGTAATGACGATATTTATTAGGAATTTGTAGCGGTCGACCGTGAGATCATTTCGTGAAGGTGTATCTTTATCCTCACCCTTTTGGTACCTCTGCCCATTCAACGATCTCACCTTTCCCTAACTATGCTTTTCGCAACCATTCTTTCTTGCCAGTTGCAAGTAAGTATGCACCAATCGTTGCACCTCAAATATCCATAACAATAGCCATTTTGGACAAAGAACAGTACGTTGATATAAATGAAATTCCTATTCTTCGGCCCTATCGACCCTATAGCCAACATTTTTGGGTTCATAGCTATAGTTGCTATTGGAACATTCCGACATATGACAAGACATTTCGACATTCGCAGTACATTTTCTTCCCCACAAGATCAACATCATAACCAACGACTTTGAAGGAAGATCATCCCAAACAGCTTCTTCTTTTTCAACTCGCTCACCTCTCTTCTATTGTTAAACTCCTTCTTAAAATGACTCCGTTCGAATATGATCCTGCTTCGTTCTCGAAGAAAACGACATTTATTGGCGGAATCTCCACCCATATCTACAACAGTGACAACGTTGAAAAGTATGTCAAGAACAAGTCGGGGGCCATTCCAATCAATGTTTTGTACTTAGTCCACGTCCGTGGAGGAGACTATAAATACACTGAGTCGGTCGCCTACAAGATTCTCGAACAGTACCAACAAAAAGGAGGCGAACAGCTCTTGTGTGTGACTTTTGATTGCAGAAATCATGGAGAAAGAATTGTGGATGATACCAACAATGGAGACTGGAAAGCAGGCAACGATACTCATGCTGCTGACCTTGTTTCCAGCATCGAAGGCAATGTCGCTGATTTGAAACTCTTGATTGATTTCTTACCGGTACATTTGGACTTAGACAGGTATATTCTGAGATCTAACAAAACCCATGGTACAAGAATCCAATACAACAACTTTCTTTCTGGATACTCCCTTGGTGCTCATACTGTGATCAGGTTCGCCAGCAAATATCCCCAACTTGTTAAAATACTCAATCCAGTGGTGGGATGTCCAGATTTGACCTCATTATTGATCAACAGACTTTTGAAAGAACCCCTTGATTCGTTCTCTTACGATAAAAAATACTTCTACCATGAATATGAAGAATTGCCATTGAATGACGAACAGAGACTTAAGTACCCTGAAGCTTTACACAAGTACGTTTCTGAACAGGATATTGCCATCTACGAAAACTTCGACATGAGAATCCGCCTATTCTCCAGTCATGGAGAAGTGGACAAATTGGTACCAACGAAATTGGCCAAGTCTTGGTTGGATCAGTACAAAAGCACAAATGATGCTACTGAAGTGTTCATCCAAGAAGGTGTGGGACACAAGACTACTCCTGAGATGGTGGATGCATTTACAACTTGGTTAGTAGTGCAAGTGAAAGATATTTTGCAATAAGCACTCAATTGACTATAAACTACCTCAGATTGACCCCGGAATTTACCATCATGGTCTCTAAGTCCACTCAATAAATGAAACCACAATACTGAAAACACAACTCTCTCTTCCGCCTACAATAAATGAAAGAGTCTACCAATGCCGTGTATTCGTATGGCTTTCGCACCATCTATTGTACGCCTCTCCCCTCTTTTTCGTTACAAGATGAGCGAACAGGATCCAAAAAGAATAAGAACAATAGTCGCTAAGCCGTCTACAGGATCCTGAATTTTAAAGCTTTTTATCTCAATTCTTGTAGGTGTGGGGTGTGTAGGTAACTCCTGACTAAAGGTCCCCCAGTTAATTATACAGACCATAATCGATCACGTAAGCAGTCACATATTTGCGCACGTGACTGCACATGGTTAGTATTTGACGGTAACCAAATAAATTAATGTGTGTGATCGATTTTACAACAATAGAAGGAGCTTCATAATTCCATCCCCAATTGTCCGATTTGTCCGATCCGAGTGACTGAACGTCTATAAAGCTTGCTTACCAATTGATTAGCAATTCCACCCAATCAAAAGGAGCTACTGTGTCCAAATCTAGAACCCACCGACCCCTCCCCACCTACTGATAAAGCGTAATTCAATCAATTCCAGCCTCAATTCGTACCAGAAGAACGTCCAATAAACATCCCCGAGGTCTTACCAACATATAATAACATCTATTGCCAAATTTTCGGGCTTGTTTTTACGTAACCACAATCCTATTGTTGCTACTTTCTTGTTAAGTGTCGATAATAGCATCAAATCACCAAGTACAGATTCAATCCAACGGTTTTCCCAAGCATCACCACTTCCAGCAGGTCATACGAGCAAAATTATACTACAGAAATATTGGCTCAAATTGACCAAGTTTAAGTTAGTACAAGATACGTCCAAGATCTAAGTCCTACTTCAGCAAAGATAAGACTTTGATCTAGCCTTTTTCATCGAAAAACGAGAAGTTTCAACCAAAACAGCCTCAACTTCAAATATAATCACTAGAAGATCCCAAAAATACATTTGTTGGAGAACATTGCCACAATTCTTTTTCAAAACTTGGGACTGCTTATGAACTTTTCATAAACCCACACAGACAAAATGCTCAAAACTCAAGTAAGCTCCTCGCTACAAGCAGGACTAACCCAACAACTCAACAGAAGCATCACAAATGATGACAACTCCTCATTAGTTAGCAGCATACGCAATGGTGAGGGAAACGTCAACTATATCACATTCAACCAAGACGCCTCGTGTGTAGCCATAGGATTGAACAGCGGCTACAAAATTTTCAATTGTAAGCCACTGTTTGGCAAGTGTTTCCAGTTCAAGAAGGAAGAACTGATCGGAATCATAGAAATGCTTTATTGTACATCTTTGATTGCAGTGGTGGCATTGGGTGATGAACCTGGCTCGTCACCTCGAAAACTTAAGCTCATAAATACAAAGAGGCTTTCCACTATATGTGACTTGATATTCCCATCAACCATCCTACAAGTCAAGCTCACCAAATTTCGATTGGTGGTATTGCTAGAGGAACAAATTTATATCTATGACGTCACCACGATGAAACTCTTACACACTATTGAAACATCCCCCAATCATCATGGTTTATGTACCATATCCACCTCGCCAGATGCGGATGGATTTTGTTACCTAGCCTACCCTTCTCCACCTAAAACTATAACCCATGATTCATTATTAGTAACAGGTATTAATACTAACGGAGGCTCCAATTCAGTACAGAATAATATTCAATCGGTCAGCAATAGTCCCAATAGGGTAGGGGATGTTATAATATTTAATCTCTCCACTCTCCAGCCTGTGTCTGTAATCGAAGCACACAAATCTACTTTGGCAGCCATGAATCTCTCCAATGATGGGTCACTCTTGGCAACTGCTTCAGACAAGGGTACTATTGTAAGAGTGTTCTCGGTTGAAACGGGAGTTAAATTATATCAATTCAGAAGAGGTACGTATCCAACTAAGATCTATTCTCTTAGTTTCAGCTCGGACGATAGATACGTCGTCGCCACAAGTTCGAGTGAAACGGTACATATATTCAGATTAAGTCAAGAAGAAGCATTGGAGAACAAACATAAATTGAAGAAACTTAGTGATGGAACAAAGAAAAAAGTCAAATTGAATCCAGAATACGAAACCATAGCCGAAGAGTCAGAAACAACTGTGGAACCTCACAAAAAACACCACACTGTTAGTGGAAGTCCTGGGGATGATGATTTTGATGACATCGAAGACGATGGAGATGATAGTGATGCGGTCAACGAGGATGACGATATGGATGAGGATGATGATGAAGACGATGAGGATGAAGAGGTCACTAGGGATGCAAACAAATACCGGAAGTTGTCTCAAGGTTCAACAAACTCGTATGCAAGTGTGAATTCAGGAGTATCAGTTATCAGCAATGAAGACGTACCAAATAATGCATACCCCAAAGAAAATGCTTCCATAATGTCTGGAGGTTCCGGATCAGGCTCCGTGTACAAAACTGAACCAATAATAGATCAGAATAGACTTTCCGTAGCAAGACTAATACGGAGGTCTTCACAAACATTGGGTCGTAAGGCAGCACAAAAAATGGGAGACTTTTTGCCATCAAGATTCTCGTCAATATTGGAACCAACCAGACACTTTGCTTCATTAAAAATCAATGCCATTGGCAAGGATGTCAAATCAATTGCGGTAATGAACAACGAGTTAATGCAAGATTTCGTCCCACCAGCATACTTTGCAAAAGATGGTGGGACATCACCATCTACACCTACCAAGGACAATACTTTCTTTCAAAGAGATGCTATTCCTTTAAACTTGTTACATATCAATGTTGTGACGTCGGAGGGCTTTTTCTATACTTATGGATTAGATCCTGAAAGAGGTGGAGATTGTATCTTATTACATCAATATTCATTGCTAGACGAAGGTAATTAAGTGGGCCATTACCGTGATCCTGACTGCAAATTCCACAGCATTGATCTTACTATTGCCACCGCATTTGCTTCGCAAGGGAATGCAATTGGTAGTTGATGGTAGGTAAAACATACAGTTTGACTAGCTATTTTAATACTTCAGCATATAATTGCAAAACTCAGCATCTATGATTGACCGTAAAAACAAAAGTGTAATAAGAAACAGGTTTCTTTTATTGAGTGATAATAGAAATTCTTAAAATAAATGTCTTTTAATGGCATCTTGAAAGAAGCGGAAAAATATATTGTAATGTCTTCCTATTGAACATTTTGCCCCTGGATATTTATAAAGTTAACTTTTTGTGAAATGAAGTATCAATGATATTCAAGAATGAAGTTGCACGTTTGATCTACAAACTTGCCCTTCCTCTCGGTTCATATGGGTAGAATAATGTTAATATACCTGAAAATAAGAAAATGGCTCCCGATACGAATATTGGAAGCGAAGTAGTAAGGTCAGCGTAGATTGCGATAATGGGTGCAAATACCCCAAAGATTCTATTGGCAGACGATGCAAGTCCAAGGCCAGTTCCTCTGATTTTGGTATAGAACACTTCGGGTGTGTAAGCGTATAATACTCCATACATGATGTTGGAAAAGAAGGAAAATCCACAGTTCCATGCAAGATAGGCACCGGGACTCTTTGCAGTCGTGGAACCAAAGAGAAATGCTCCCGTCAATACCAAGGATGCAAAAAGCGTACCTTTTCTTCCAATACGCATCTCAACAAGAAATCCAGCAAGAGCGGAGCCTGGAATCCCGAGCAATGCAATCAACAAAGCGTTTCTATATGTATCTTCGACCGATAACTTTTGGCCTGAGCCAAACCTATTTTCAAGGAAATATGGTAAGAATGCATTATATAAGGGAAATGCTAGACCAACCAATCCCCATGTAGATATGACTAGGGTTGAAGAAATAGCTAGTTTTCTGGTTGCAAAACATTGTGCTATATGAGAACCACTGAACTTTGCCAATTTCTGTTTTATCAATTGGTTACCACCATAGTATTTGGGAGTATCATCGGATTCATTATAATATAAGCGATTTATTTCGTGCAAATCATCAATACCTATTGGTACGGGTTGACCATTAATCCTGGCAATACTTGTAAGCGATTGAATGGCCTTTTGATCGTCTCCTCTGGCCAAGTAGAATCTGGGGGATTCGAATACTGAAAATGAGAAACGAAACAAAAACATCACCAATGTTAAGCCTCCCATGGAAAATAAAAAGTATCTCCAACCTTTATTGTCTGCTTTGTAGCAGGTATCCAGGTTGGAATCGCAAGAAAACTGACTGACCAATGCCCAAGATAATAAACTAGCAAGGATCTGACCAAATGACCACCATGAGGACATTATAGTCAATACCCACTGGTGCGATGAAGGCAACGCTTCAAGAAATATGGCAGAATCGACGGGTAAGTTACCACCAACACCAAAACTCCACATGGCACATAGTATACAGATGGTGACAAAATTTGGTGCAGCACCGGCAGCTACTCCAAAGAGTCCGGTTATTAGGAATGTGAAGTTGAATGCCCATTTGCGGCCTATTATATCTGATGATAATGACCAGAAAGCAGCACCGATCAATAGCCCAATGTTTTGTGCCAACACAAGCAATGGTTCTTTACCAATAGGAGCACGGACACCGTCTGTTTCGTGTAATCTGGCCAATACCAAAGCGGTAACAACGGGCCATGAATTGTCGGCGAGCCAGCCAAAACCAGCAACCACAAAGAGTCCCCATTGGTACCGGCCAAACCCGATGTTATCGATGGCTTCCAGAAGAAGTCTGGATTTGGCAAGATACACCTTGTCGCCGTCTTCAGGACCAAAGAGCTCATCGTCGACATCAAAGGTTTCTGTGATGGCGGAACGTGTTGGAGACAATGGTGGGGTAAGGAGGCGATCCGATTCACTTGAATTTGAGCGTGAAGACATCACGAGAAAGATATGTCAGGGGTCTTTGAATGGTGGTCTTGAAGCAATGTATTATTGGTTCGTGGGATCAAGCAGTGTGGTCTTGAATTGTGTTTGCTTACTGCCTTGCTATGATGTTTGTAGTTGCAAATTCGCACCCTAATCAGAGAACAACAACACCAACAAAAGAGGCAACAACAATAGGGGCCTCAATGATCCTGAGCGTAAACAACAACACAAGTGTTGAAGTGGAATGAAGTGGCAACTGGCAACTGGCAACTGTTTAGAAAGCAAACCGGATTTGATAAACTTTTGTCTTCTGTTCAGTTATCGTGCCCATACAAGTTAATGTTAATAGTGTGCGGTTCAGTGAGGTCACTGGGGGTAGTAGTGTTGGGTGAAAGGGCGCTGACTAAGAAAGGTCTGGCATCAATAGTCTTTGATCACGTATCTTTAGGATGGTCCTGAGTAATCAGACTCGCTGCTATGGTTATTATTGGTTCAATTCTGGTGTTGCCTTTGCTTTCATCTGACCTGGGGAACTTACATTTAAGTAGTGTTTGTAATCGAGGGTATTCGTCATTTTCTTAGTAATCGCGTACCATGACATCACAATTGTGTGGGTTGACAGGACAGATTTATACGTGCAACAGCACCACCATGCAACTGAGTCCCACGGGATGAATCTGACTGAAAGGCAGGCACGGTTGCAAAATAAAGGAATCGGAATTGAAAGGATGTGACTCGAGAGACCGGAATTTTGTGGATTTTACCGAAGCTCGTGGGCATTGATGGTGGTGATACTAAAGGTAGGCGCACGTGAGGAAGTTTATGATTGATACGCTTAAAGAGACGGAAGTGAAAGGAGAAAATGGGAATAAACTAGTGTAGGGATCTAGATGTTTCACCTTGATTTGTAATTTTTGATATTTTTGTAATTAAACCCATTTTACATTCAAATTTACTAATTATATTATTATATCACAGCGCTATTTGAACCACTCATATTAAGGGTTTTCACCATTTCAATCATCGACATTAGTAAGAGCCAGAAACAGTCTATAAGTTTCTCTAGACATTAACATCTCCATAATTTTCAACCGACTGGCCAATTGAGCGCCGCCATGACTTTGCTTCTCACCAAAGTGCAAAAGTAAATTAGAAAAACCTTTACAAGTGTCCAACCTCCTTTGCCTTACAAACAATTCTACTTGCTAAAAAGCAAATAAATATTGCATGGTAGGCCAATGCAAGACACTCTCGAACTGTTTGACGTTCCGGTTTCTACATTAATCTTAGTCTTCTAATGGCTGCAAATGACGATTTGTTGGTCGTGCGTGAACGAACAATGATCTAGCAGTAAACATCGGTACCACGAATCCAACATACACTTACTGACTCAAAGTACTAAAATCTGAGCTTCTAGACTGATTGGATTCTATGCTATCAACTAGAATCCTAATTATCCAAATCTCAATGCGAATGTTTGATTATACGATATCTAGGGCAGCTCGAACATAAAGCATAAAGAGTCCAGAAAACAGAGGCCTCTCTAAAGAGAGTTTCTTATATTGATCCTTTCCACTCAAAGCTAAATGAACCATGATTATCACTACCTTTTTCAAAAGCATACACCAATGGGTGTACGCTGAGAGGAGACACTTCTGAATTCGAATTCACTCCCAAGAGTTGTCCGAATAAGTTGAAACTAAACTCAGATGACTCCAAATCCACAAATATATACTCAATACTCAACTGGATATTCTTCCATAGCTGTAGTCCACGAAATTTCGAAATCGAAAAATTTTTATCACTCCAACTCTTACCTCATAATGTTCAACATTTTCATTTTGTCAAGAAAAAACTCTTGGTGGCCAAGCTGGCTAAGGCGCGAGACTGTAATTGTTGACTCAAAAGTAATCTTGAGATCGGGTGTTCGACTCACCCCCAGGAGAATTTCTTTTTTTGTTATTTTCGAGCTGCAAGCTTTACTTTTAGCTTCATAAGGTTAAAAGACAAACGAGATAAGCCCACTGGTGCCAAGTACGGAAGGTATTATATAATGGTGTTCTAATATGGTGTTAAAGATTTAATTTGCGACATAAGCTTGTGTGATCAGAATATGAGGCTACATCAATTTCCTGCAAATTTGAAGGTGAATGATAATTTAGAAACACCAATAAATCCAAGAAGATCAGCTAATACAATGATTAAATTTAACAGCTAATTCCTCTCTACATACCCGTATAATTTCATCTTCTTTGTCCACGTTTGAACACTTAACTGCTATCAAAACTTCTCCTGCGCACGACCACATATACAAAGTTCAAAAGTATGAGTTTGCCACTACACTCAAGTATAACTTAAATGAACAAGAAGATGTCGGACTTCAAACGTAAGTAGAAGCATTGAAAAGGGAAAAATGGCGGTTGTTAGTCGGTGCTATACTCCGATCCATTGAATCAATCCCATTGTGAAAACACAAAAACTGAATACTAATATATAGTCACCATCAAAAATGCTGGTAAAGTCTATGATATAGATCTTACACCGCTGTCAACAGGAAGTTTTCTCAAACAAAGGATCCATGAGTTGACTAATATACCTGCAGAAAGACAAAAGATTTTGATTAAAGGAGGAAAAGTCAATGACAATGATGTGATTGCCAACTTGAATCTCAATCTTGCCCAACCTATTATGGTTCTTGGAACTCCCGACAAGAACTTACCCTCTAAGCCAGTTGAAAAAACGGTGTTTTTGGAAGATTTGAATGCCAACCAGCTCTATAAAGTCTCAAGTGATCCTTCAGGATTGGTCAATCTCGGCCAAACATGTTACTTCAACTCATCAGTCCAAGTATTGTTCAGTCTCAAGGTACTCAGAGAAAAGTTAAAAGAATACAAGTTTGGCTCCGCCAATGGTTCTGATCTGTCTTTGAAATTCAACCTTGCATTGAAGTCTCTCTTTGAACAGATGGACAAGAAACAAGAAAAGGTCAGACCAATTCTTTCATTAAGTATACTCAAACAGGTGAACTCCGAATTTGCCACCACTGACAGTGTTGGAAATCCACAACAACATGATGCCGAGGAAGCATATTCTGCTATGGTCAGAATGGTTAACGATACCTTACACCTTGAGGATTACTTCAAAATCGGATTCAAAGTGGAACAAAAATGTGCAAGTTTGCCATCTGAAGAGCCTACCATTGGATTTGAACATTCGCTCAAATTAAACTGTCATATTGATATCAAGACCAACTTTTTGAGGGACGGTATCTTGAACGGATTAAAAGAAACCCTCGAAAAATTCAATCCTACCTTGCAGACCAACGCAGATTATGAAATCACCAAGACAATTAATAGACTTCCAAGATACTTGACTATTCATTTCCTCAGATTTTTCTGGAGAAGAGATATCAATAAGAAATCCAAGATTTTAAGGAAGGTCCTGTTCCCATTTGAATTGGATTTGGCCGAAGTATTGGACGAATCAATCAAGGCTGACAAGGTCGCTGTTAGAGATAAGATTAGAAAAATCGAGAAGGATAATATTGATTTGATTAGAGACTTCAAGAAACTGAAGAAAGATACTAAGTTGACTCCCTTGGAGCAACAGGAAGAAGAGGAATTGAAGATCGAATCGATAAGGTCCAAATTTGATGATGAATTGGCCAAGGTTTTACCTGCAGATTATGATTTACAAAATAGTAGCGAGAACCCTTCATCCGTCTATGAGCTTGTTGCAGTGATTACACATGCCGGTGCCTCCTCCGAGTCGGGTCATTACCAATCCTATGTAAAGGATGACAAGGATTTGGATGGTGAAAGATGGTGGAAATTTAACGATGACAAGGTTAGCTCTGTTAGCAAAGAGAAGATTGAACAATTTGCTGGAGGAGGAGAAAGTGATAGTGCGTTGATCTTGCTTTACAAAGGGGTCGGATTGTAAACCAATTGCTTAGTACATATTGAATAGATTTAAATAAGCTGAATTACATAACATGATTCTGAGTATGCGTTATTTATTATACTACAATTCTACTTGCTTATAATTCCCTGACCAATTTTCTGAACTGTTCCACCTCGTTCCAACAATTCAAGCTCTTGCCTTGGTTTTCCCTCAAACACTTGATGACTCCCTCTCTTGCGGACTTGACATCGTCACTAACCTCTACCTTGGCCAACTTAACATTCTCTTGTAAGAGTTTGGTTAACTTGGCGATTTTTTCATTAGTTGATGGGCCAGCTGTTTTGGGGTCGTCATCCTTTACCAATGCTTCATTCGTGGTACTTTGGAATCTCTGGATGGTTTCCTTTTCCAATTTGGTTAATTCAGCTGCTACTCTTTCTTGAATATATTTTTCTGTATGTTGAGCACGGGAGTAATCAGACTATAATGTTAGTATTAGTTAAATAATTGCATATCGAGATATGAAGTAATGAATAGAATCAAATGAGTTGGGACGAAATAGAAAATGAACTTGAAAAATGGTTTGCTAGAATAGTTATGAACTTGACAAATGATTTGCTATAACACTTTGCTGTTATTTGTTTGACGTAAGTTGGCAATTAATTAACAGTAGTATATCAATCACCGGTTAAAAGTAGTAGTTCTTGCAGCATATCGTTGCTAATATTTAAATTATTACAATCATAGAAACAAGATTTTTCCTCCTATTCATCGTATGATATCATATTCCTGTCTCTTGACTCTCTGATTGTTTCAAAACCATCGATACTGATCTAAGCACTTCTGTATCGTTCAACTGTTTGTGCACATTCATGAATAGGATTCTTTTGGTCATCTTCTTTGCTTTGAACTACCAGTTGATCGTCATTCGATCTGCTCTTTTCAATCCCTTAAATGCAACCACGCTGTTCAACTATTTCGTTCCCTATTGTTCATTCTCCTCTCCCTTATTCTTTCAAACTCTTTCTTCCTCTTGGTCACATACCTCCGAAGAGTTCTCCAATTGAGCTAAAAACGACGCACTAAAGTCCACTGGCGTGAAAGGTGTGAATACCTTGGTCTCGGGCTTGGAAGTGTTGGATCCCATGATATCGTCGTTACTGTGTCCTGAAGCTAGTACTATCAACACTTTCTGTGCCTTTGATTTGTTCATATACTAAACTCGCACTACAAGCTTTTTTCGGGTCGTGCGCGGCTCGAACATCCAATAAAATTTACACCTACCAAACCATAGTAAAAGAATAAATTTGAAGATACACTTTAAATCAAACACTTCAAGGTTCATCGCTAACTTTTAAAAAAGCTACACCCGTACCACTGTACTCAGCACACTAAGTCATTAATACCTAGCTCATCTTTCGTGTCTCCCAAGTAAAATGCCTCCTGTTCAACAAGTCCAATACGCACAACACCAACCTTCTAACTTTGAAAAGTTCAAGATGGGTGCCCTCATGGGTTCCACTGTGGGTGTGTGTGTAGGTGTCCTTTTTGGGGGTTTCTCCATCTTGCAAAATGGAGCTGGTCCCAACGGTGTGATGAGAACCTTGGGCCAGTATATCATGGGTTCTGTGGGGACCTTTGGTTTGTTCATGTCCATTGGATCTGTGATCCGTTCAGACCCTCAATTCCAAGCATACCAAAGAACTATGATGGATTCTCAAAGAGCCACCATCAGAGCTGTGTATATGGATCAAAGGGATTAAAGTAATCTTGACTTTGAGAAGCAGAATGAGCTTCAAATGAGAGTTTTAAAGGTGAAGGTTGAAAAATTATTGAATAATTGATAACAAAAAAGAAGAAGTGGGCATTAATCCACGATTGATATATCGTTCGTTCACTAGTTGCTCGTCTAACAATCGCCACCATGTGTCTTATAAGACGAACACATATTTTAATACATCTGAAGTAGCAGAGATGGTATCGGCCAGGTTACGATAAGTGTAAATAGAAGTCTCTGTAATAAATGTGTTAATTTGTATAATAAATAATGTATCACCTCGAAGATACATGTGTTTGAGTATGTGTGTGCGAGGATCATGGAATCTCTATAAATCGGTTTCTGTTACGTTCTGTTTCCCTGAAGTCTATTACCTCTATAATCATTCAACATGCAACTCACTCTCACTTCCATCATCGAGGTTGTATAAATATGTCAAACCGAACTCTGGAACGCTATATCTTTTTTTATCCTCCGACAATTTTGCCAACAAGTATTTTGGTTCCAATATCGGCTCGCTACTCAATTTGAATGTCCCCCAATGCACACCTTTCATGTAACGGATCGTGGTATCAGTACATATTTGTAGGGACTCCTGGGGAGAGATATGACGAGGCTTCTGGTGCCATGATGGACAATATTGTCCAATGGGTAATAAACCAAGATGGATGGGCCCGTAATTATGGCCTATCACCTTGAATAAGTCACTCAGATACCCTGTGTCTCCAGCATGGTACACCATAGACTGTCCGTTCCTGCGAATGATGAAAGAGCACCACAATGACTTATTAGAGTCCAAAATGTACCTTCCAGACCAGTGCATGGCAGGAACACACACGATCTCGTACCTATCTGGAGAGTTGACATACTTGTCAATGGGCAAGGTATCCCACCAATCCATTTCTATCACTTTGTAGATCCCTTGCCTTGCCAATTTCCTTTTTAATCCTAATGGAACGATCCAGGTTGCGGTGTTGCCTATTTCTTTGGCAAATTCGAGTTCCAAGTGGTCAGGGTGGTCATGGGATACAAGAACAAAATCAAGCTTATCATTCGTTGCATGTTTGATATCTTGAAGGGTCATTGGAGACTTGGTAAGACGCTTTGGTCCTAACGACTTACTGATCAAATGGTCGCTCATAATTGGATCAGTCAAGAAATTGATCCCGGATATCTGTACCAAGGCACAAGATTGTCCAAGCCAAGTGAGCAACATCTGCTGTCTTATAGTCAGGTCATTTAATAATTTAAAATCGCCTGTTTCGGCGCATTTCTGGAGAATCTCAGAGTTCTTCCTAAATAACTCGAGATCAGGCTTGAAAGATCGTAATGCAGACTCAATATCTCCCTCATCAGGACCTGGGACTTTGTCATGTAGCTCGTACTGACTTCCGTAAATACTTTCGAAGAATTCCATAACTCTGACTACAAAGAATTCAAACGCTGTTTGAGGACGGTATTCATCGAATGGATTGACAAACATCCCCGCCACCGTTGCAGACCGAAATTTGGATATGTCTGCCGGGCCATTTGAAAGCTTATTGACCTCATTCTTTCTTTGTTTGATCACATATTTGGTTCTTGCTTGCATGTATACTTCAAATGAGGAGTAACCAAGTAAGATGCCTAGTCCGATCTTGGCTTTCAATGATAGAGCCAAACTCATTTTTTGGGTTTTTGGGGTGAATTTTGGTGATACTAGCTTAATGGACCTTGTGATTCCATGTGGGTACGTTCAGTTTTCCTCTAGGTACTTCAATTGTCTTGGTAACCGGGGGTGAAGCTGGTGGTGGATTCTTTAATGACCTCTAGTTGTGTGTCCGTTTTTGGTCAATTTTTTAATTTTTTGAACCAGAAATTTTTGCACGAGTGTTTAATTGGGGTGCTTATTGTAAAAAGTGAGTTTAATAGTGCTAAAGGTGTCGGCTGTGGGTTATTACACGTCTTACACTGAGCTATATATGTGAATAGCATCGCAACTATAATTGAATTGTAGTGCGTATGATATTGGCTTCCTTATGTAATCAGAAGAAGCCAGGCGTATGAAGTCCCAGAGTTGCAAAAAGAGTTGACCAGTAGGTAAAAAGGTTGACTAAACTGCCATCAAATGGCCCTACACAATACATTGTAATTACAGAAAGTAGATCCTATCAAGGCTCTTTTTCTTTTTCTGACTCACTTTGATTAAAGGACTGTTGAATAAGAGGGACAGTACTGCTAATTTGCAATCAAAAAGTTGAGTATTATTATGTTAAAGTTTTATTAGGTGGGTCATATATTACATGCTATGTCATCTCTAATGTCTTCTCACAACACCAGAAGCATCGGATATTTCCAAAATGTGCTTCTTGTAAGCATGGATATCACCAGGGAATCTCTTGACTGTACCCTCTTCACTTACCCAAATCTCCTTACAAACCCTGTCAATAATCGTAACATCGTGACTGACCATCAAAATACCACCCTTGAAGTCAACCAATGCATTGGCAAGCGCATCCAAACCTTGGGTATCCAAGTGATTCGAAGGTTCATCTAGAATCAATATATGTGGTTCAGATAAACATAACGCAGCGAACGCAACTCTCGATTTCTGACCACCTGAAAGTAATTCCATCTTTTGCAATCCCAAAGTACCAGTGATACCAAACGATCCCAAATGACGTCTATATTCTTCATCGGATTTTCCGGGGTATGTGGTGGACATCCACGACACAGCAGACAAATTCAAGTCCATAGCATCAACATGATGTTGGGCAAAGTAACCGATTCTTAGTCTTCCGTTTCTTGAAATCACACCTTGAAGAGGGGTCAATTGGTCCAAAATAAGCTTCAATAACGTTGTCTTACCTGTACCATTACCACCACAGAATGCAATTCTGGAATCCATCTGCACATCCATGTCAACATCGTTAAGCAAGATCTTGGTAGGTTCATATCCAAACTTGACACCTTGCATTTGTAATATAGGAGGACTCAATTTCTCTGGATCTGGGAACTTGAATGTCACCACCTTGTCATCTTCAGGAGCTTCCAAAAGTGGTAATTTCTCCAACTTCTTGATTCTCGATTGTGCTTCGGAAGACTTGGCCGCATTGTATCTGAACTTGTCAATAAATTCTTGTAAATGTTTCCTGTATGCCAATTGATTTTCGTATTCCCTACGTTGATTTTTAATTCTTTCTTCTCTGGTGGAGTAGAAAGAGTCGAAATTGGATCCTCTGTAGTAATCCAATCTTTCGGAATGCTGATGGATTATATCGGTGGCCACTTCGTTCAAGAACGATCTATCATGCGAAACTACCAACACCGTGGACTTATACCCTTGTAAGTATTTAGCCAAATAAGTAATAGAAGGAACATCCAACATATTGGAGGGTTCATCTAGTAACAAGAGATCCGGCTCACAGAATAACGCTCTGGCTAATGACAATCTCATTCTCCAACCACCGGAAAACGATTTTGTTGCTAAATGTTGAGATTCTTTGGTGAAACCCAAACCGAACAAAATAGCCGCAGCTTTACTCTCTGCCTTGTCTGATTCCATAAGGTTCAATTTCTCAGCGATCTCTTGAACATGAGTATCTAAATCTTCTCTTTCAAGGTCCAATTTCTTGACTTCATTGGACTCTTCTTCGAACTCACTACGTAATTTTTCAATTTCAGCGATTCTCTCATTAATTTTTTGTTCTTCAGCCAAAAGACTCTTTCTCCACACATCGGCATCCAACACACTTTGTAAGGCAGGTGTATCGTCACCTCTGATTTCTTGTTCAACGTGCAAAATGGTGATATGTTTAGGTACATTTAATTCTCTTCTTGACAATGCTCTTAACAAGGTAGACTTACCAATACCATTTTGACCCACCAAACCATATCTTCTACCATATGCCAAAGTTAATGAGGCTTCACTCAAGATTCTTTGACCATCACCCACATACAAGTCAAAGTTTTCAAGTTTGATATCCTTGGACTTACCAGCACTCGACCCGAAATCAAGAGGATTGATTTCAAGGAAGAATGAATCGTAATCTTCTTTCTTCTCATTAAGTAATTTGGAGGCTTCATACTCAACGAATTTATTGTTTCTCTTGGCCACCTTCTTGGCAATTTTCCTCTCCTGTTTCTCCAATTTTTTCTTGTCAACCCTACTCTCCATCTTTCTACCTGTATGTTCAATGTCATTACTGGCACTTAGTAAGGCTAATGACGAGTTTATATCTCTCTTCGAATTGTTCTGTTTTAATACATTTATGTCCAAAAGTCTCTTGGATGTGTCTCCTGTAAGCTCAAGTTTAGCCATATTTTCTTGCAATTTGGTTGACAACTTCTCTGAGATGGTCTCTATGAGCTTGTTGATCTTATCTTTGTTTCCTCCTGCGTTAAGGAGCAATTCCTTTACAAATTCCATTTCGTTGGAGATACTGACTTCTTGTGCGGTCACACTGTCCTCGGTGGAGTTAGATACATGCTGAATATATCCCACCGCGTAGTCAGCCACAATTGGGTCTATGGACGGAGCAGCCTGGCGTACTTGTAAACCGATATTCGACATGTTGGTTGGGTGTAGTAGTAGTTAAGGGATTCAAAGATTTTTCACTTTTCGCCATATACTTTAAATTGAAAATTTGATGAACCGGTCACGTGCACGAGTGAAGAATAGTATAAGGACGATTGATAATTCTTAAAGGTAAGAAAGAAGGGTGTGAGAGTGGGTTAGAGGGAATATATAGAGCTGGAATCATCCTAGAGAGTTGGATAATCCTGTCTTTAAAAATTGAAAAAAGGCCTTAAATGGAAAAAATATCCGATGATAATGCAAGATTTTGCAACCAGTCCTTACTTGTAATGTGAGTTATTAGTAGCTATATCTACAATTTGCCAAAAAAGAAAACATTTATTGTTTAAAAGAAATTTGTTTTTGAACTTTATGGAGTAGAAGAAATAAGTTCGACGAAGAAGAAAAAAGGTAAGAAAAGATGGGATTGAAAGATCCAAGCTTTGGATTGAAACTATTCATATTCTGAATCAAGAGTAAATACTTAAGCAATTGGGTCAGCATACTTGAAGTCAGTCCAAGACCATCCGGAACTTGCTTCTGCTTCTCTCTTGCCCATTGGTTCACCAAATCTGTACTTAGTTAAAGAGGCATCGGCTTCAGCATCAGCTTCTGCTTCCCTTTTACCCATTGGTTCGCCAAATCTGTACTTGGTCAAAGAAGCATCAGCATCAGCTTCAGCTTCTCTTTTACCCATTGGTTCGCCAAATCTGTATTTGGTCAAAGAAGCGTCAGCTTCTCTCTTACCCATTGGTTCGCCGAATCTGTACTTGGTCAAAGAAGCATCAGCTTCAGCTTCTGCTTCTCTCTTACCCATTGGTTCGCCAAATCTGTACTTGGTTAAAGAGGCATCAGCTTCTGCTTCTCTTTTACCCATTGGTTCGCCAAATCTGTATTTAGTTAAGGAGGCATCAGCTTCAGCATCGGCTTCAGCTTCTCTTTTACCCATTGGTTCGCCAAATCTGTATTTAGTTAAGGAGGCATCAGCTTCAGCATCGGCTTCAGCTTCTCTCTTACCCATTGGTTCACCAAATCTGTATTTAGTTAAGGAGGCATCAGCTTCAGCATCGGCTTCAGCTTCTCTTTTACCCATTGGTTCGCCAAATCTGTATTTAGTTAAGGAGGCATCAGCTTCAGCATCGGCTTCAGCTTCTCTCTTACCCATTGGTTCACCAAATCTGTATCTGGTTAAAGAAGCGTCAGCTTCAGCTTCTCTCTTACCCATTGGTTCACCAAATCTATACTTGGTTAAACTTCTCTTTGAGATATCATTAGGGTTGGCAAGGGCAGACTCGGCTAAAGTGGAGTTGACAATCAAAATAACTTTTTGACCATCAAGTTCAACAATAACAGGCTCCTCCCCTTCAGCAAGCGTGGTTTGATCATTGATGGCTTCATCTGGAAGGAAGAATTCTTGATCAACGGCATCATCAGTTGGAGCTGGAGTTGGGTCGCTGATTGGAGCAGCAGAAGCGAGGGAGAGAGCGATGGAAATCAAAGCGATAGTAGATAATCTCATTGTGTTTAGGGAGAGTGGTTGTTATTGTTGGAATAATGATGATGGAACTATTCTATTTGAAGAAATAAGAATGGTATTTATATCTCTTCACATCTGTAAAACTCATTGCGTGTCTCTTATTCTCAAACATATTATTTGGCCAAACCCACCTTCTGAGCGTATCCAGACACAAGTTGTAGCCTGTTCCCTAGCTGATTATGGTTCTCAAAGTGATTTGGATGCAAATTGATTGATTTGTAAATGTGTCGTGAAACCCTTTTGCACCCAGAAAAGGAAATTTTTAGAGTGAAATATACACATGGCTGCAAATGTGGCAGATAGTGAAAAGTTCCGGACAGCCAACATAGGGTATTCATATGCATCCAATTAGTGCCAGATCGGGATGCTAAAGGATATATTTCGTACTTGCCAAGTGATGAAGGGGACGGGCTCGGTTCGATGTTTGAGATAATGATGTATGTGCTAACCAAGGGTCGTTAGTCTCATAACAGGAGGCACGACTGGGATGTTGATAGTTGATGTGGTGACCCCTTTGTGACATGAGTAACAGTTAGACTAAAAGGAGTAAGGAATTCTGAAACGGAGCTCTTTGTAGTGTTGAGCCGTATCAGCATTGAGGAACGTGTATTGTGGGTGGAAAGGTGTAAGGACCCCGTACATGTGGACGAGACCACCGCGGCTAAGTGTATTAATGTTACATCGTAGGTTTAATGGGAGCTATGTTATAATGTGGTATTGGAGTGTTGCATGGTGCCATTGGCACCTATGTTGGTTTATTATAGCATCTATTGGCACTATTTATAACCGGTTTTTGTTACTATTATTTTTGTACTAGCTTTTCTTAGTAATACGATTACTGTTAGCTAGTTACTTTATTGGATAAAATTCGTAGAGTAGACGTTGTAAAATACTGAATTGTCATTATTCACCTCGGTCTTACGCCTTTTACACATTTTTATTAATTCAAATTTGTTCGTTCATTCACACTTTCATAATACCTAATCTATAAAGCAGCCTTGATTTGAGACTCCAACTTGTCTTGTGACCTCAAGGCTTGGACATCCGAGTTTCCTCCGATGTGTTGACCGGCAATGAACACATTTGGAACGGTTCTTTGGCCAGTGAGTTCTTCCAAAGCATCCTGGAGTTCAGCACCGTCTTCCAATTGATCTAATTCAATAATGTAGGCATCCTTGGTGATAGAGCCAATTGTGTTCTTAGTCTTAGTACAGTAAGGACAGTAAGACTGCTTTGTTAGTAAAGTTCTGAAATATTTAGATGGAAGGATACCTGCTGACATCTAAAAATGTGCTGTTTAACTTATGAGCTCGCTGACTCGTTTGATGTGAACTTTCAACCTTTCATCTAGCTCATCACGACGCATTTGCAACATACCTTTGAAGCAATGAAAATAGGCTTCGACTTGATTAATTCTTGGATCTTTTGTGTGGATTTAGCGGAGACCATTTTTGTAGTGGTGAAATTTCTTCTAAAGACAGAAAACATTGGCTGGTGGAATGTGAAGCCTTTTGTCAGCTTTTTATACTCGTTGATCAGGGAAGCCACACCAACCGGATTTGTCAGATCACAGAGGTCACGTGTACAGGGTTCTCAGGGTTGCTCCCTACTAAGGGACTTGGCTGCGATGAAGTCATTCGAATAGGAGTAGTAGTTCTGACAAAGCAGGCTTATTCCAAGCAGGTGTGGTAGGGGCAAAGATTTAAGCAATTAACGGGTAATTCAGTTCGAATTCAGGGAATTAAACGGCAATTAAAGGGCAACTTTGTTTTTCAAGGGTTCAGTAGAAAAAGCTCATACCTCACAACCACATAGTTAAGGTATAATAGTCAAGATCCCATAGTTAAGGGATCATACTAAAGGGTAAAAGTATATTTAAAAGCCTATACGTAGCTTTCCTGAATTTAGAAAATCCGGGCCTACGCTTGGGGGTCTATAGCTGAGGTTACATAGTGATCCTCTTTCCTTAATTAATTTCCTAGTCACTTTCCCATAGTTAATTCCCCAGCCTCAATGAACGTTTGCCTACCTACCATAGCTAAGAATTCTTATTACAAATTCTCTGTATTGATCCTTCTTTCGGATATTTTAAAGTACTTACCGAACTACCGCCCTCACTGGAATGGTCACGATTATCATTCCTTGTCTACTTTAAAGAACATCGATAAGTCTTTGCTCAGCTATGTCAGCATAATTTGGCTAGCCCGTCACGTGCATCCATGACGTAATACCTCTATTTGCAATATAAATAAGGTCTTACGTGATTATATAGTCTAAGGGTCTTCTGATGAACGGAAACTTAAGTACAGTACGAAGAGTGCAGCTTTAACTATTATGGCAATTTGTTGTACTTAAATGTCATGATACGTTAGCCAGAAATGAATTCCATTATCATTATATATTGAGATGTTTACTTATTAACCTTCTAGCAGTGTTCAGATATCAAGTAAGGCGTATTCAGCTCAACTCACTAACTAAAGATTGATCGAAGTGTCCTTAGCACCTGGAAAAACATTGTGGTTGATAATCTCGACCTCATATCCATCGGGATCTCTGAAAAATCCAATGTCAGCTGGGTCACCTTCACCGTATTTGGAAATCCAATCTTTTTCACCCATAGCGGCGGTGATTTTTTTCACAAGCTCGGTAGGGTCCTTGGAACTGATACAGATGTGTCCAAAACCTTTAGCAATACCATTTTCGGTGGTATTACCATTTGTGTAGGTGAAGTCGGGATCGGATTCTGTGCCCCAATTGTGGGTCAATTCAAGGATTCCTTGACGAGCAGATTGGTTTTCCTTTGGTTCCAGTTCTTCCTTGAAGTTTGGATCGGAAACATAGCTCAAGAAGTAGAGCGTGAACTTGGCATCCTCAAATACCTTTTTGGTGAGCAATTTGAAACCCAAAACGTTTCTGTAGAAGTCCAAGGACTTTTCTGGGTCCTTGACTCTGACCATGGTGTGGTTGAATCTATAAGAAGCGGGGTCGGTTTTGCCCTCGACTTTGTTGATGGAGTTTTCGATCAATTCGATCCAATATCCATCAGGATCCAAGGCGAAAGCAATGTTTTTTTGTCTACCATCGGCCAATTTCTTCTGGAACTTGACTCCTTCAGACAACAACTTCTTTTCAGATTCCTCGATATTATCAACTGAGATACAGATGTGTCCAAAACCTCTGGAGCCTTCAACGTTACCATTGCTGACCTTAAAGTTTGGGTCGGATTCCGAGCCGTGGTCGTGTTTCAACTCGATCAAACCCTCTTGGGCAGACCAATTGGCCTCTCTTTTGGAATTGGGGTCACCGTTCAACCCCAACAAGTATAAAGTGGTGGAGTTCAAGTGTAAGGTCTTTCTGTGGGTAAAGCCAAAGTTCTTTTCGTAGAAAGGAATGGAAACCTTGGGGTCCTTAATACGAAGACATGTGTGATTCAAGACGGTATCGGACATATTGGAAACGGAACGCAACGAACTTAATCTTAAAGTACGAAAACTATTGGTGACAGAATGGAAGCGAAACATCTTCTTTATATAGTGCACCTGGAACTAGGTTCGACCACCAGCTTATATAGGAGTGCGACAGCAAGACTGGAAAAGACTTAGTAATCGGAGCCACGAGTATCGACAGTTGCGATGGATTGACGGAGGGGTAGGAGAAAGAAAGGGGTGAAGAAGTGAAGAATGATCTTGAAGGGGTGTTCAATTGTAGAATCTATGGAATAATGAATGTATTGATTACATTGATTATTGAATCTATTTTATTAGTACTGAAATATCCAGCTATCTATTGGGTGTGACATCAACTGTAAGCCTACTGTTGCAATTGGTGGACTCTTGCTGCGATTGTTGGGTAAGTCATGGTGCAGCAAACCAATAAAATAGCCTAGATTTGATTGACGTTTGAGGGCTCGGTTGGCATGCAGTCGAAAGCCTGCAATTTCAAGCTAGTATGACTCCAGATTCAAATGTGCACAGAAGCAGCGCTATAGAAACCAATAAGCCTGGGTGAGAAGTGAGCTCATTTCTAAAGAAGGTCCAAGCGAAAAAATTACGGTGCCAAAATAGCCAAAGCCCTTGTAACTTGAAGATGGAAGGTCGTTTATGACAGATCAGTTTCTTTTACTTTTGTTTAGGAATCAAAAAGTCAACTGATTTAAAAGACTATTCTTTTATCTTGTTTTGGGTGCAATTTGCTAGTATCCAATCGCAAATGTCTCATTAGTCTACCTTTTTCAATTTGTATATCTGGGATGCCCACGACTACTCTCTTTAAGCTCAGTCCAAGACATCGCCATACTACTCTCGTATAAACTTAACTTGCACCGTATATCTGTCTACGTTCCTCGGCTTGGTTGATAATCGACCCCCGCAAAATCTGATTTCATAGATTACATAATGGCTGTGAAAAGATGATGGTGGTAAAGCATCACTGGGTTAGCCAGGTGTTGCAAGGGTTAATCTGGATATTTATCAATTCTTAAAGGCTTATTCCAGTTTCTCTCGAATTCTGGAATCTTCAACGGTTCAAAAAGCTCAACTTTTCCCTATTCTACCGCTTTTTTGTCGTTGTTTTTGCATCCTCTGATGATCATCACGAAGCACCAGTGTTAACCGTATACAATGGGAAATTTGTTGGTCAGAACCACTTTCAAACTCAATAAGCATCAATAAAAAGCACTGAATAATGCTCCTGCCTTTTCGTGGCCCCTCAATTGTATTCCTACCCCCACATTTTGACCCTCTTTCATCGTTCCCACTACTAGTATTCGGACTTTCTCACGCTATACGACAAAATATAGGGAACAATTTTTTTCACACAGGCTATTAAAGGGTCCAAGAATCCACCCCAAAATCTCCATACCCGCTAACGAAACTCATTCGTACAGTTCTGAGACCGGAACCTGTCCTACTACAACATACCCCGAAGATACTACTTGAATGGCCTTTGAACCGGCTCTCTTCATCCCAAAGGTTCTTCCCTCATCGCTCTTACTCTGACTCATCTCACTACGATGATCTGTCGAGCTATACGTTCTGTTCGTACCTTCTCGTCCAGTTCCATACTGGCATCGGCACATGCCAACAATATCAGAAAGACGCTCCTCGATATCCAAGCTTCGTACAGAAACAAAAAAGCCATTTCCATGGTAACTGCCCATGATTATCTCACGGGAAAGATGGTGGATAAAGCCAATGTTGATATTGGTCTTATTGGCGATTCTCTTGCCATGACTACCTTGGGTTACGACGACACCAACCAGCTCACTTTGGACGAATTCATTTTTCACGTTCGTTCAGTCTCCAGGGGTAACAAATCGTCATTCTTGATTGCAGACTTACCGTTTGGAAGCTTTGAAAAACTGGTGGAACAAGCTATTGACAGTAGTATCAGGCTCATAAAAGAGGGAGGTGTTCAAGCCATCAAGATCGAAGGAGGAAACGTTGAAACCATACCAACAGTTCAAAAATTGATCTCCATTGGTATTCCTATCATGGGTCATGTTGGTTTGACCCCACAAAAGCATAATTCACTTGGAGGGTTCAAGCTTCAGGGAAACTCGACTGCCAATGCGGTAAAGATATATCAGGAGTGTGTTAACCTACAGAAAGCGGGAGTGTTTGCCATAGTATTGGAATGTATTCCTAATAAACTTGCCGAATATATCACCAGTAAATTGCTGGTACCTACCATTGGGATTGGAGCAGGTCCGGGGGTTTCTGGACAAGTATTGGTGATAGCAGATATGTTAGGGATGTGTGATCCAACCACATCGCATACCCCGAAGTTTGTCAAGGGATACGAGAATTTCTTTCAAAGAGGATTGCAAGGATTGGGTCAGTTTATGGAAGACTTGGATACCAAACAATTTCCCTTGGCAGACGAACATGGGTACAAGATCAAGAAGGATGTTTTAGAGCAGTTTAAGAAGAGTGTGGAGGGATTCGAAACAAAAGGAGAATGATTATGGATACCGATAAAGGGTAATAAATTTAAAAGTATGATAGAATAGTATTTATTAAGTATGTTCCAATGGTGGGATAATGAACTAATAGCTTATGGAGTGATAGTAGCAGAAGTATATCGCTTTGAAGGCATGGCTACTGTGTGTTATAGAATAGAAAAAAGGTAATTTTCAAGATGAATAGAAATTCATCTCTGTTCCTTTTGGAAGTGTTTAAATTTCTACCCCTTCTCATTATACGGTCTCCTTCTCTTCCTCACCTCTATACCATACTAAAATTATTGAGAAAAAGACAATCTTAGATAACAGTCTCCAACAAGCACATCCTACCATAACCACCACATGACAGTCGAAGTCACAGGCAACACCGATCCCAACATACTAAGAGTGTTCATTGTCAGACATGGACAAACCGACCATAATGCCAAAAAGATCCTTCAGGGCCATTTGGACATAGATATCAATGAAACAGGACAGTCTCAAGCCAGACTCGTGGGCCAATCATTGGCCAACATTCCTTTGGACGAGATCATTTCGTCCGACTTGATCCGGTGCAGAAGCACGGTAGATGAGATCACCAAACACCAGAAGGTCCAAGACGTTACGTACTCGTCTCACTTCAGAGAACGGTTCATGGGCAAGATCGAGGGAATGTATTTGAAAGATGCTCTTGCCCAATACGGAGAGAGTTTCCGTGATTTCGGAGAGTCCAAGTTGGAATTCAAGGATAGAGTGGAGAAGGAATGGGTCCAGGTCTTGGCCAGGAACAGGGACAGTGCCAATATTTTATTGTGTAGCCATGGAGGACTTATTACCATGTGGTCCAATTATCTATACAGTCAAAAAGGCTTTGAGACAAGAGTGAGTCCAGAAAAGTTGAAGGTTCCGTTTAATACGTCCGTGACGGTGATCGACTTAAAGAAGGCTGATTTGGAAGATGGTGTTATCCAAATTTTTGGAAACACCGACCATTTGGGTGGACATTTCGAGGTTAAAGACCAGCTATTGAGATAAGAAATTAATAGGGCCAGAAAGGGCTAGAGAACGAGCTATTGATTGTGGTGATATATGGGTACGAAGAGGTATTTATAGGGAGTCTGGATTCGGTCTAGAAGGAGTTTATTACACTAAAATGGAACTCTGTTATTTTTTATTGACTACACTGAACCAGTTTGGATTTGGATTATTAGAACATTAGAGTTATTGTTAGAGTTAGAATTGAACTTGAATTATAGAGAATAAAATATACTTCTGAATTTTGCAACACAGTAAGAATGAAAATAGCTGTAGGAGTAAAATTCAGACTTTACTCTATAAATACACTACCAATAGATCTGTAATTTGTGGTAAGGTTTTATAATCTTAAGTTGTATATGTGTTTCCATACACTGCTCGCAAAAACGCCATTCTAATTCCCCATACTAATCTCCCATACTGATGTCGCTTAGTAACAAATTATTAGAATTTACCCAGAATCTTTGTTTTACCCCTACAAACATACTGAAGCGCCACCTTGTAATCTTAAACTTCACCAAAACCCTCTCCAGCCTTTTAGCTACATTCTCATACCTTCTAATCCTAAATATCAGAGTCACCCTCTTTTATTCTCTCGATTATCGTATTTGTAAACATCTAATGATAGGCTGCGAAAATGTACAAAAATTATCAAACCCCCTTTGTACCAATCTCTTCTTCACCATCACACTCAGCAGCTTCAAAATATACCTAGTATTTTCAATCTGCCCCCAGAAAAGCCATCATCACCTCATCCCCTCATGTTCAGCTTTTCCCGCTCTTTATTGAGAGCCGCCTTACCTGTTGCGTGGGTCGAACCTTCTAATGATCAACTTTCTAGTTCTCCAGAAAGCAGCATTGGTTCAGGAGCGACCTCGACCTTCGAGAAGGCTTCCACTCCGATTATGACTCCAGTATCGTCGGTTTTCCCCTACGTTGTTATTAGACACCGCCCCGCCCCAATTTCTAGCTTGAAAGCTAGATTTTGTGGTCTTGGTTACAGATGCACTGCCATGGTCTTAACCCAAGGCATTGACAAGGCTAAGCAATACGTCAAAATCGAGACTGGAGGGCTTCTCGCCTTCAGAAGCCGTCAAGCCCTGAATTCAGGCAAGTTTAGACTTGACGTAAAAAAACCACCTCGTTCTTCACTTTGTCATGAATACTCTTACGACGATACCGAATCATGGCACAGAAGGGATCTTCCCGAAGCTCCAGAAGCAGCTTTAGTTTTAAATTCTTCCGTTCCTTCTTTTGACGAGATCAGCAAACACTTTCCACCAATTGATCCAAGATTTTTTGACTACCAACTTACCGGTAAAAGAGGTCCAACACTCACTCCTCCCACTAAGTTCGGCGACCTCGACATCGAACAGGATCCAGTACTCTTCGCTGGATTTAGAATGAATGTTGCACCAGTCAAGATTCCAAACATTAGCGCTGACTTCATCAACTATGAATGTTTACAAAACTCATTTGACCCATCAAGGGATGGCGCTTCAGTCGATGACTTTAAAAAGGTTGATGAACAAGCAAACACCTACCAAGAAACATCGCTTGGTTGTTCTGAATCTGATTCTGACTGCCTCACCAATGAGGTCTTACCAGCTACGCCAACACCAAAGGCTAGGAAGAGAGACTCCCTCAAAGGCTTTTTCAAGAAGAAACAACCAGTTCTTGAAGAGAAAACCAAAGCCGGAGTTAAGACTAAGAAATCAAGTACTCCTGTCGTCTTCGCCGAATCGTTCTGGAAGCAAAAATATGAAGCTGCAAAGAAGGAAGAAGAAGAGTATATTTATAATCTTAAATTGGGAAGCAAACATAAGCCATCTCCACTTTCAAAGCAAAAAGGAGCCAAGCAAAGAGTCGACAAAATGAAGGCATTTGTTGAATCATTTCAAAAGGCAGTTGATTCTGGCTGGACTGAGTTCAATTTGCCGGTTGGGACTTTCAAAAAAGCTTTTGGAAAGGTCAAGTCATGTTTCAAGCCTGAACAAAAGGAAAAACCATTGATCGCCTATGTGAAGACTGAGGACCCCAAACTCTTGGGAACATATGACTATGATCCCAAATTCAACTTCATCGTCCTTTTTGTTGACCTTAAGGGCGACTTTCCTCGGATTCCAGCCTCAAAAACAGCCATCAGTGAATTCATCAAAAGGACATTCCACGGCCAATCATCAAAAAAGTTCATGTCATTGAAGTTGGGCAAGCTCATGCCAAAGAAAGTCACTTCAAACATTGTCACTCCACCTTCTACACCACTGATCGACACTGCTCCAATGGTTGAAAAGATCAAAATGAAGGTAACTCTTGATGTTCCAAATGAAGAGACAGTATTGCCTCTTGGAGACTCCCTTGTGACTGCCGAAGGAATCCTGAAAGAAGAATGGGCTGGTGCCTTCTACTCTTTCCAGCTCATGGATGAACAAGAACAGCTTGAACAACTTGAAAGTCTCCATGTCACTCATACCCACCTTTGTTGGGAGGGCCGCCGCTATTCCAAGGCTGCAAAGGTTTGTTTGGCTTTTGCCAGGTTATGTGACAAGCACGCAGCTAGAAAAATCTTTAGTCAACCCATCAGCCAACAACGCAAGGCCTTGTACAAGTCTCATGAGGACGACATCAAGGCTGGCTTCTGAGGGAGTTCTGCATTACTTGGGATAAATTTTGAAAATCGGTCACCATCGCTATTACTTACTAACAATCACCAACTTCTAGAGCCAACCAATGGGACATTTCATTGGATTGAGGCCAGGTCGGGACAAGGACGACGCTGAGGAATCGTAGGAGACGAGGCCAGGAAGCTCAATCGTGTTTTTTGATGACAACTAACCCCCGGGAACTGTTACCAAACTTGAGGGGACCTAAGGGACTGGAACCTGGATACTGGGATGGAGAAAAGTCGGGTTCTTATGGTGGCTGCCAACCACTGTGAGAATTCGTCTCGAAGGACCTTGGAACTCTTCTGATGATACTTTGCATTTGATCAAGGTATGTCTTACTACATCAGAAGCTTTTCAGGATTCTTTGAGTCTCCTTACCACTATCCAGTGAAAGGTTACGTGATCCTCAAGGACTGACAATTCCCATGTATAAATCAAAAACAACCCCCAAAAATCATGTTGAGCTTCCAAACCAAATCGATCATGAAACCAATGCGGACTTCTATACATCGCCTGACCACTTGAAAATGAATGCTTCGAAGGAAAGCACCAGCTAGTTGAAGAACCGTTCAATTTTATCCCGGACCGGGCTGCCAGCAAGTTCAGCCCGCATCCAAACCCTTAGACCAACAACATAATAATAAATTAGAATAAAGTAAATGAAGACTGTAGTTGGTTGGAGAATCTCTTTGTTGCCATTCACGTCTTTCTTTTGGTTCTTTGGCTTAAACAATTTGGAGGAGTCCCCCATTTTTCACTTTTTCCAAAGTGCACGACCCATAATCAATAGTGAAGGCTTACATGTAAATTAACTTACACACCTTTTTTTTATTTGTCTTTTTAAGTAAACCATCATGATTGGAATACCTCAAAGTGCCAGACTACTTCTGCAAAAGGTTGGACCTACGAGTGTGTGGAATTCGTGGACCAAAGTCTCGAAAGTTGGCCCTTTAATCCAATACACACCGACCAATTCAAGACCCTTCACAACTGACTCTTCTTACTTGGGTGACTCTCTTTCCATCGACGGTTCCATAGAAGCAGTAGACTTGGTTTTCGATAAACAATCGCCTGCAGAAGAACCCCGTGTTTTCAAATCTCCCTTGATCATTTTACATGGACTCTTTGGCTCCAAAGCAAATACCAGAACAGTTGCAAAACAGCTAGCAACTCGTTTAGAAAGAGACGTATACTCATTGGACTTGCGTAATTTCGGCCAGTCTCCTCACAACAAACGGTTGGACTACCCTGCATTGGCAACAGATGTGGAAAAGTTCATCACTGATGCAAAATTCACCAAGAAACCTATTTTGATAGGACATTCTATGGGAGCCAAAACAATCATGGCAGTGGCCTTACGTCGGCCCGAACTCCCCCAGATATTGATCTCAGTGGATAATGCTCCTGTTGATTTGAGTACGGGAGCAGGCTCAAATTCATCGTTCAACAAATACGTCAAACAGTTGAGATTGGCTTTGGAAAAGCACAAGTATACCAATATCAAGGATGTGGATGCAGAACTTGCGAAGGTGGAACCTTCTGTTCCCGTTAGACAATTTTTGTTGACCAATCTCAATAGAGGAAAGAAGCACGAGCAAATCACCTCCAAAATTCCATTGGATATTATCGGTGATGCGATTGTTTCAGGCAAAATCTCCAGTTGGCCATTTGACCTGAATATTTCAAGATGGACAAGAGGCCCCGTATTGTTCATTAGAGGTACAGAATCAAAGTACGTTCCTGACGACATCATACCTGCAATTGGCAATTATTTCCCTAACTTCGATGTGAGAGACATCAAGGCAGGCCATTGGGTTATTAGTGAAAAGCCCGACGAATTTATGGATAGTGTGGTTGATTTCATTGAAAGGCATGAGGATGAGTAGGCAAAGCCTAGAACAGACAACAAAGAAATAGAAAATAGAATCAATTTAATAGAGCTAATCATAAATCATTACAAAAATCAATATAGTCATGGTCATATAATATATCGAATCTGAACTTGATACTTGTCTATAAATCATAAATCACCCACTTTTGCTTTACCATCACTGGCGATATCTTCATAAATATCAAAACGTCTTTGGTAATGGACAGGTATACCCTCTCTTGCTTTTGGCAAGAGATCTTTGTCCAACTCAGCGTATAAGATCTCCTCTCCCTCGCCAGCTTCAGCTATAATGTTTCCTAGTGGGTCAGCCACCAAAGAGTGTCCATATGCCTGGTACCCACCACTGCCCACGTCTCTGGCAGGACTACAAAGAACAGTGAAGAGCTCGTTGTCGACGGCTCTTGATCTGGCTAATAAGTGCCAGTGTAAGGGTCCAGTGGTGGTATTAAAGGCACCAGGATAGAACATGGCAAAGGAGTTATAAGGGCTTCTGGAGGCGATCTGAGCTAACTCTGGGAATCTTATATCGTAGCAAATTCCCAAACCCACGTTACCAAAGTCACCCAACTTGAAAACAGTGGCCTTATCGCCTCCAGTCAAAGTGACCAGCTCTTGGAACGTGATTCCTCCAGGGATATCGATGTCGAACAAATGAGCCTTGCGATGTTTGGCGATGATTTCGCCCGCTGGTGAAAACGTCAATGAGGTGTTGAAGATCTTGTTTTCGAGTTCAGGGGCCAATTCCGGAATTGAACCCCCTACTATGAAGATCTGGTGTTTCTTAGCCAATGTAGCCAATACCCCCACAGTTTCTCCACTAGGAATAAGTTCAGCGTAGTTTCTGAATTGGTCCACGGCATACGGCGAGTTGAAGCATTCGGGCAACATCACCAAGTCCAACTTGCCAATCTTGGATCCAGCCACCGCTTCGTCAATATACTTGGTAACTTTGGAGAGGTTGGCAGCTTTATCAGCACCAGCTTTCAATTGGATAAGCGCGATCTTCAAGGACTTGGCCAAAGGGCTTTTTAATACGGGAGCAGTCATTGGATGTAATTGGTCAATGGAAACAGAAAATTAAGAACAACTGGCGTAAGAATTCGGAGTTGAAAGAAGAATGTGGTTGATTTGTTATACTACGGAATTGACTACTATTGTATAGTACCTATTTTGTATGGGTCACGTGAAAAAAGACGGAATCTTGAGTTATACTTATTCATCATTCACGTAATAAGAGGACTTGATTAATATTTCCTTAACTATTGTTAAAATGGTTATTTTACCTTGCATTCGTTGCATTACTCAAGCTACTTTTTTCAACCAGATAAAACTTTTTTTGGTAAATTTCATATATTTTATGTTGATATCCACACTTTTTCAACAATCTACAGTAATCAAATAGCCATTGAAAGACTAAGCCTCTAGCACAATTCCAGTATCGACATATAGCTTTAACTATTGTGTAATTCTTTTCGTTGTAATTGTATTCATCAAGCTACTTTATTTTGAAAATTATACCAAACAATTTAGTCTATATTAATAATTGTGGTTGCAAATATCTATCAAACTCTTTCATCGAAGTTCTCACTTACCGTCTCCTCTTCACTTTCTTTAACTTCTACTGGTTCCTTTGCTAGCTTTTCTTGCTGCATTTTTGGTCTTCTTGTACTCACTTGTAAGAAAAGGAAAATACCAGATAAAACCACCCCAAAACCAGCCAAACCCATACCCATGTAGAAAGCCACTCTCATACCATGGATAGACGTTTCCAAAGATGGTTCCATCCCTCTGGTAACGTAGGTTTCAACAGTTCCAGCGAATCCCAATCCAATGGAAATAGAATAATTGACGAACGTTGACACTAAAGACCCAGCGGTACCTTGTTGAGATCTTGGTACAGCTTGTGAAAGAATGATACAAGCAGCAGGGAACGACATATCCATCCCTAACGGTGAAACCAAAAAACTTACGAATTTTTGGGCCCAGTAGATCTGTCCAACTGGTCTGAACCCCTGTAGCATAATCCCGGCTAAGAAGAAGACCATGGAAAAAAACATCACCACTGATGAAGGGATCTTGGTGAGTAAATAGGCAGTAGCAAGAGCAGCGATATAGCCCATGGGCAGTGTTGGGATAGCTTTTACAGCTGCCAATGTTGCAGAATCCTTATCGACAATGAGAGCCCATCTGAAAGTGTAATATAGCCATACTCCAAAACAGGACCATCCTGCAGCAATACATCCAAGCACGAACCCCGTATCACCCTTAAGAACTTCTGGTGGGACCAAAGGGTCTTTGACTTTTTGTTCAATGAAATAAAAGGCTCCCAAGGAAAGGAATCCAACAATCAAAAGAACGTATACATAAGGCTTTTCCCAGCCAACGTTGGGACCTTGGTTAAAGGCAAAATTAATAAGTACCAACCCTGTCACCCCTGTTACCGAGCCCAAATAGTCGAAAGACCCCGACGACTTGGCTCCGATATGTTCAGGTATGACAAAGTACGCTACAACCGCAACCACGGCTGCAATGATTCCGAAGAACCAGAACGTCCATGGCCACCATGCGACGTCTGCAAACATCCCCGAAAATAAGGCACCAACAGTGAAACCAGTGGGGGCGATTGCTCCAAATAATGCTAGACAGATATCCTTTTTCTTGGAGGGAGGATAGTAACTTCCGATCAAAGCCTGGGAGTTGGGCATCATAATGGCAGGACCAATACCCTGTAATGCTCTCATGGTTTGGAAGAAGATATGAGAATCAACGTAGGCTCCAAAACCGGTGACGATGGACCATACTGCGTACCAAAGATAACCAATGATGTATAACTTCTTGTAGCCATACATATCACCCAAACGACCTGAAACCAAGATAAAGGTACCCACGGTAAGGGAATATGCTGCGGTGAACCACGAGATTTCTCCTGGCTGGTCCACCACATGGAACGTTTCGCCGATTTTGTTGGAGTTGTTCAATGTCTGGGCCACTGACGTCTGGGTCAAGAGCTGTGAAAGAGAGATCAATGCCACGAAGAGGATTTCACGGACCCTGGAGATTTCTTTGGCATTGGGCACCGCCATGTCTTGAAACGTTGTGGCTATGGATACATCGTCGGGGTGGGTGCCAGTACTTGGTCTTGGACTATTGGAAGTACTAGGTCCTTTGGAATTGCTGGGTCTGATGGCTGGGGTGTCTTCACCTTCTGGCTGGAGGGGTTGTGGTAGTTGTTCCTTCTCCTCTATGCTGTTATCACTCATAGTCAAGTGTGTTGGTTGTTATGATTGCAGTTTACTATAGTTCACGGTTGCAGTTTCTGTTCAAGACCTTGTCAAACCCTTTGCTCGCAAATATGACATGTTATTCTCTTTATATACAGATGAAGTTGAAGCAGGTTAGTCGTCTGCAATTGCAAACCCTATTGGTGTCAATAGTAAAGCCTTACAAATTTTAGTCGTCCTTATTAAGCGGCTTAGGCGCGATCCGATGCGGGCTTCTCGGATCGGTAGCCGCATTGTTTTCCGTTGAGAGTGTTGACTAATGTCATTACGCAAGACTATTGACACATGTTGGTGCCAGTTGACGGTGGACGTGATGCTCTTTGTGAACAATAGCCATGTCGCATAATCTGTCACTCTTCGCCTGGTGTTTGTCGCTTTGAAACGTATATTAGTCATGGCCCTTGACTCTCTGTAACTTATATATACATCCCTTAGTAATCATTGCCTCTTGTAATTCATAGATATCATATATCACTTACAATTAGAAAATATCCTGTGCTTTTATTAAGTTGAATTGTTGCTAGTTGCTATTACCAGCCTTATAAATTCTTGGTTATTAGCAACCCTAGTACTGTTCCCCATCCGTTTATTGTGATATTCCCTTATCGAGACCCTTCCTTCTTCTATCACCATCAACAGATGTATGCCCATTAAATTTTGATGTTCCAAAATTTAGAAAGGCTCCTGACCAACAGGTTCTTGAGCTAACTCTATAACGAACTCTCCAATTTGAACTTCGTGGTTTCCTTTAACCACTTCAAATGTGGAACAAAAATAGTCTCACATCTCTTTTCGTTGACTTCAACGTCATTGGAAACATATTGCAAGTACTTGCTCATGTATTCGTCTTTGGTGACTCCACTGCCATCAACGGCCTTTCCATCCTTGTCGTAGTAGTTGGCACATAAACCTTGCGTGAAGAATTGCATCACTCTCAAATCAAAGTCATACCCAACATTTTCATACATAGGTTCATACATCCGAATATGATCTCCCAGCTTATAGATGAGCTCACGATTGTTATCCAACCAATCAGGATAGTATTTAGGATATGATAAATGCATAAAGATGATGTCAATCTTCTTACTTTTATCTGTCATGTCTAAAGTTTGTTCAGGGTCAAAATGTCCCAAAGATTTGGATTTGAATGCTTTGTCTTCCTTGGAGAAATATCCAACCCAATCGAATTGTTTCAAGGTTTGAAACCATGGTTCTCCCATGACATGTGCTGCTCCAATAAATGTTTCCTTATCACCCTCTCCTGCTGAGCCTTGAGTGAATAATGGGTAGTAAAAGTGGGGGCCAAAGACATTATAATACAAACACAACAAGAGCGTCTTTAAATGAGAGGTCTTGTTAATCATGAACATTCCCGTTTCTGAGGTTGGATCTGGCAACGCACCTTCGAAATCATGGTACCATGAGTCTTTGAATGTATATTCCGACAATGGCTTGAGCTTGTCCAATTTCTGTAATTCTGCTTGCTTCTTGTCGTAATTGGTGTATTTCAATTTGTTTTCCTTAACCTTCACGCCGGCAATATCGTACCATTTTGGATTGGTAGTTCTAGCCCAGTTGTCCGGCCATAAAATCAACTGATTCTTCTTGTACAATTTAGACTCAAACAAGTAGTCGATATTTTTGGTTGGAAAGTTGTCTGAATCCACGTATAAAATATTCTCGAATCTGGAACTGATGATAGCCAACATCTTGTATTGGTAGCCCCCGATGTCGAATCTGTCGTTCAAGTTCTGAGCCAAGGCTCCACTAAACACGTTACACCTTGCATTGTATTGAGGAAGTAACTTATCACAAAAGTCCTTTTCATATTCTTTTTCTGATGGAATGAACAATTCTATGGGAGTTTTTGAACCGGTTCGTCTGATTTGCTTAATGACCAAGTATGAAAGCCAACTGTATTTGCCGCCTCCAACCATCACAATCCCTGAGGAGCCATGATAAGTACTCCATTCTGGGTCTGACGGTAAAAGGTTTCCAAATGTTGAAATCCCGTAGTTTTCAATCAACTTGTTGATTTGAACATCAACATACCTCTTGTGAGAATCCTTCAATTTATCAAGCGTGGCATCTGGAATCACCAAGACATTCTCCAAGTATTCCTTGGAGAAAAAGGTGGCGTCGTCTCCACTTGATTTCTCTGCCGCCTTCATTTCGTCTCCCTTGGAGTCCAAATGGTACTTGCCCTTAATCGATTCAGCATCGATACTGTAGTCTTCCAATCCATCAAAGAAAATAGTATAGTCTCTGATCTTAGCCAAAACCTCCTTGTCAGTAGTAGTCTTGCCAGCAGCAGGACTCGAGTGGGACTGTCCTTTTGGATTGGATGGGTTTTGCGGCGCAATATGCTCGTCTTCAAGGCCAGTGAGTGGACTTGAGGTCTTGCCATTGTTGGTTTTTGCTATCTCCAACACATCTTTCTGGTAGCTAGAGCTGGAGCTAAAAAAATGGACCGCTAAAAAGATCAACGCCAATATGGTGATGACCTTGAGCTTGTCACGCTTGACGAAGCGTACCATGGACATGTTCTTTGGTGGTAGTAGTAGTTGGATGGAGGATTTTCAGTTCAGACGTTTTTATTGATACTGATTGGAGTTCCGGACGTGATTGACCGGAAATGCGTGTATCATGCCGTGTGGGGAGACGTCAAGAATGTCTAGAGGTATACCGAACCAGCGGTTTTAGAGGGAAACTTTTTACTCAAAAATGAGATGAGCGTGATGATAATAGGTGGTATAGATGTTCTTGAGTTTTGTTTTGAAAATTGTCAACCATTGGGGCACAAACGGTAACCATATCGTCTGATAAAAGTCCCGGAACTCTCTAAGTCGGCACCAATTGTGATTACGTAATATTGAATAGGTAGATCTTTTCAGAAAAGTTTAACATCTGTAATTGGTCACTATGCAGGAGACTCGCTTCTCTCACTATGCAGGAAACGCTATTCAATTATTCGAAGAAGAGTTTAGTAGTCTTCTATTTAAGAGAGCAACAATTAGATTCGGTAATAAGAAATGGAAGTGGCATTCAATACTTTTAGGAAGAAAGCTCTTTCAAAGACTTTCCTATAGTGTAATTACGGTAAGCCTTCGTTAAGCTTATTAATCGAGTTCGTTTCCATATTTCTGATACATCTGACTTCTAGACTCGCACCCTATAGATCCCCATACTTAACACTGGTACAGGGTGAGAAGTTATGAACAACAGCACCCAACAGTACCAGTTGGTACAGTACCAAACTCCGGTATCCCCACTATTGTATAGAGGAAGAGTGGTGTACGAATAGTATATATAAAAGACAGATCCCAATTAGATCCCCATCGTCTCTTTTTTAGACCAGTTGTTCCTCTTCTAAGCCTTTTTTCTCATACTAATTTATCAGGCTCATATCCTATACTGGCAACATAGTGTTCCTCTAATGAAGACCACCAATTGGCACCGTTTGACCCGTGTTCCACCACCAATACAAGCCAGAATGTCCCACACCGCAAAGCTATGGGAGATCCCCAAAACATCGACGTTTTCCCGCCAATTGCAGCCTGATAACCGCATTGAAACCAAAGAAGTGGCCCTCAAGAATGAAAATAATGTGATTCATACTCCCCGGATCTTGTTGCTGGGAGCATATTCGTGGACTCTTCCAGAAGAAAGGAAGGAGTACCGGTACCTCACGTCGAGCAAGAAGGCATTGCACGATTTAGGGTTGGACCCTGAACAAGTGAGCGATCCCCAGTATCAACGTATTGTCAGTGGACAGATCTATAATGATAAGGAGTTTGATTTCGCCTCCAAGGGGTATCCGTTCCCCTATGCCCAGGCGTATGCTGGCTGGCAGTTTGGCCAGTTTGCCGGTCAATTGGGAGATGGAAGAGTGGCGAATTTATTTGAGGTACCGAAGACCACTACAGACAAAGATGTCAACCGGCCAGTCTATGAGGTCCAGCTCAAAGGGTCAGGAAAGACCCCTTACTCGAGGTTTGCTGATGGAAAGGCGGTATTGAGATCATCAATCAGGGAATACATCATTTCAGAACATTTGAATGCCATTGGGATTCCCTCCACCAGAGCATTAGCCTTGACCTACTTGCCAAAAACGTATGCCCAAAGACACAGTGCTGAAAAGTGTGCAATTGTGGCTAGGTTTGCCGAGCTGTGGATCAGATTGGGTAGTTTTGATTTATACAGATGGAGAGGAGACAGGCAAGGCATCCGAGAATTGGTGGACTATGTGATTGCAGAGTTATTCACTGTTGATGGCAAAAAGTTCTCTCAATGGGAAGAGATCTCGACTAATAAACCCTTCTTGGAAGGCAAGGAAAGTCTTGGGGAACTCACTGACTACGATAAGTTTTACTATGAAGCAATTGTGAGAAATGCTTCCACCACGGCCATTTGGCAAAGTTATGGGTTTTTGAATGGTGTGTTGAATACTGACAATACCTCCATATTAGGGTTATCGATGGATTTCGGGCCCTTCTCCATCATGGATAAATTTGACCCCAACTATACTCCCAACTCCGAAGATCACGAACAACGATATGGGTACAAAAACACCCCAACCGCTATTTGGTGGAACTTGACCAGGTTTGGAGAAGATTTGGCCGAACTTATTGGAGGTGCTGAATATCTTGACAATGAAGATTACCTAAATGGAACAATCAAGAAGGAATGGGAAGATGGGATTATTGCCAGAGCTACCAAAATAATAGAAGTTGGAGGGGAAATCTATCAGTACGCTTTCACCAAGAAATATGTTGAAACCTTTTTGGGTAGATTAGGACTTTCACAAAAATTGATCAATGAAAATGACCCGGACGAAATCAACACTGATTTGATTGCTCCATTACTTGAAGTTCTATTCAAGGTTCAATGTGATTACAATAAGTTTTACCTAATTTTGCAAGCAGCCGAAATCGAAGATGAGAAGAAATACAATCCAAAGGACTTAGCTGGAGCTATTCTTTTACCTTCTTCAGAAGAAATCAATCCAAAATACACCGAGGAAGAACTAATAGAAGAACTCACAAGTTGGTTGGGAGTTTACAGGACCTATGTTTTGCGGTCGCAAGAAGTTGATCCAACTTTTTCGAGAAAGTCGAGTGTAAGGTATAATCCATTGTTCTTACCTAGAAACTGGATCTTGGACCAGGTTATTGAATATACCCAACGAAGCGAGGGTCAAGATTTATCGTATTTGCACAAACTAGAAAAGATGAGTTTCAATCCTTATGATCGGTCCAAATGGGGTGATGACTTGAAGGAACTCGAAGAAAAATGGATATTACAGGGGGACATGGGTTCAAATTACTCAATGTTACAGTGCAGTTGTTCGAGCTGAAAACTTTTATAAATTGAATAGTAATGAAGAATATCAATTGTATGAAAACAATATTGATTTGACCAAGTCTGAAGGTGTAGATGTTCTTCAACTTCTGTTGATTTGTTCATGTAAATTTATTGATAGTATAGTATCAATGGTACATTGAAAGGTAGGCTACATTTTGTTAAGCTAATTCATCATAAATTTTACTAAAAACTTGTTATAGAAATGAAATTGTCGTAAAGTCACTTAGGCCTTGAATGATCCCTTGGCATCATTGTAACCCTTGTGGAAGGCTTCCTTGGCCTTGTCTTGGACCTTTGGATCCAAATGCGAGATCTTGGAGTCCAATTGGTCATTACCGGTGGAGAAACCTCCTAAGCCAGCAACACCAGTGGCACCAGAAGTACCCTTGGTAGCAGTGTAGTTGCTGTCGTGAGTACCGTGAGTACCGTGAGTACCGTGGGCATCATGAGTGGTACCATGGGTAGTACCGTGGGTAGTACCGTGAGCATCGTGAGTAGTTCCATGGTTACCGTGGGTACCAGTGGAAGCAAAGGTACTGTCGTTGGCACCACGAGTACCAGTGTGGGTACCGGTGGTGGCACCGGTGTGGTTACCAGTATGGGCTCCACTATGGGCTCCAGTGTGGTTACCAGTATGACCTTGACCGCTGGTGGCATAGTTGTCACCAGAAGAAAGGTTACTGTATCCAGCGGGGTTTTGACCATGGGACTGGTGGGAACCAGTGTGGCTAGAGTCATGGCCGTGTTGGGAAGCACCGTATCCAGCAGCACCACCTACACCAGCACCAGCGGCTGCAATTCCTGCTTCTTTACCGTGGGTGTGGGTACCGTGGGTACCGTGGGATTGACCAGAAGAACCGTAGTTGGCGGTACCGGTAGTACCAGCTCCAGTGGTGGAATGGTGGTTACCAGAGGAACCAAGAGCATCTGAAGTGGTGCTGTGGGTACCGTGGGTACCATGGGTAGTGCCATGGTTGGCATGGGTTCCAGTAGCACCATAAGCATCTTGGCCAGAAGAGCCGTGGGTGGAAGATCCATAGGCATCCTTACCAGAAGCGCCGTGGGTAGATTGTCCGTAAGAGTCCTTACCGGTACCGTAGGTAGAGTCCTTGGAGTATGGATCAGAGCTAGTACCAGACGAGTGGGCACCAGAGTGGTGGGCGCCGGCAGCGCCAGCACCTACACCAGCAGCACCAACACCGGCGGCACCAGCACCAGCAGCTTCTTTACCGTGGCTTCCACCGCCATATCTGGTACCAACACCAGTGTCACCGCCCGACAAGTTGTCACGGCCAACGTATTTTCCACCTTGTTTGTCTAAACCATCGGCTTGTCTGATGGCTTCCTCCTTGGAAATCTTACCATCCTTGTATTGTTGTTGGATTTCAGCAGTGAGTCCATCCTTACCACCAATGGCCTTACCGGCTTGTTTGTCGTAGTTTTGCAAGTCGTCCTTGGTGTCCTTACCACCAAGCTTGGATTGAATTTTATCAGCGAGTCCCATTGTAGTTGTTTTGTAGTTGTAGTTGTAGTAGTAATAGATCGATTAATTAAGGTGTAATGTTAATTAATTGATGAATTGTCTGTAGAGCAAAAAGAAACAGAATTTGGAAATACTTTCAGCCTCTTATATACAATTTTGATTCATCTGCCAATTGCTCCCCTCGATCCTCAATTCAATTGCTTCACCGCCACGTCTCTCTATACAGACTCCACAACTGAGCCTCCACACCCTTTCTTGCTTTCATCTTCGATGTACAAGATGGCTTTGGCGACGCTCATAATTTTACCCAAACTACACGTTTGTTCTGATTCACGATTTCATCATAACACTCCTGTTCGAAAGTGGTCTAACCACTGCTCGTCATGCGAGTTTCAATCGTCTTCCTTGCCATAGTAATACCAGGTGTGGCATGCCAGAACACTTTGGGTGCAAACTTGGTAGGCTCAGCAAAGGGGGTTCCAATTGAGTTACAATCTCACTTTTCGCTCCCAATTTTTCAGCCAGTCACCCCCTCATTAGCGCCAATGGGTCGACCACCCAATTGACCAATGATTTGCCAACACCCATCCCTAGATCATCACTACCTCTAGCCCCCCTTGGTTGCGCCAACCTCTAGTGTCTACTACTCGCCTTGGATACAACCACCCCCTCAATATTGTCTATTGCTATTGCTATTGCTATTGCTTTCCCGTGCTAGCTTTGTGGCTGCGAAAAAAAACAAGCTCACATGAAACAGCGTGCTAGTCCACTTACCACTGGCTCCTCTTCCAATTGTCGTCATGGGGCATACGCATCGAAGCTTCGATAGCTTCTGAATCTGATTTCTTTTACCGTCCACTTTTGCACCCCTGATCTTGACAAATTTTATCCATTTGTTCACCCTTTTGGTCACTATTATTAACTATTTCTATTCCTTCGCCCACAAGAACAAGCCACAGGGTGTCTCCTGGGGTTGCAAGACTTTTAAGATGACATATTTTGCTCTCTATGGTTTATCTCTGGAGCAAGATTCATCACAATGTTTCATTGCATCGGACTCCTTGCATCGCGCCGTTCTCATTCGATTGCGAAACATCATCCAGTATGAAGCCACACACTCGTCTACAACCAAAGAAACATCACCACCAATCCCATTTCAATCCCTACACCAACGAGTTGATGGTAGCAATTCTACTCATATTGGTGTTTCAAAATAACCTGTGATTCACCTTGGTCAGCCCCGCATTCTATTATACCAACATAATGCTGATTTTTTAAATTTACGTCTTATAGTTTCCTGTTCAATAAGAATTGTCCCTTATAACAGTAACTACTTCTACCTGTAACATCACGTCATAAACCTTCGGGCATATTATTAATAAATTAGCTATGGTTTACCTCTTCTCAACCGTAAGAGGCACCTTTATGTACACATATTTGTTGTTTGACAAGGCAACCTGTATTTTGATCTGGTAAAAGCGAGCCATATGACAAGATTGGAAGTTTGGCACGAAACAATACTCGTCATACGCATTATACTGCTTGCTTCTGCTGTCGCCATCCTTAGATTGCGCAGACCTTAAATCAAGTAATAGGTTCATTCTCTTGCCAAACGAATTTGTCTTTTGATCAAATTTCCAGGGAATGAAACTGGAAGCCTTGGAATCTTTGAAACACACGGACTTTTTGGTTTCAATGTCTTGTAATTTCATGTCTGTAATCTCGAGATTGATTCTTCTCTCCTCTAAGTGACATATACTATTGATATCTTCTACCAATCTTTTTTCAAACTGGAAATTTTCTTTCCCCAATTCTTTAACAAGTCTGTGTAACTGAGTAGAATATTCTTTAACAGGTTTGATTAAATTATTAGTTACTGAATCCTCATCAAAAAATGATTTGTTTTCATGTAAATGATTCTTGTTGAATATGAGATCATGATCAAACTCAATTGGGATTGCAAAATTATCGGACTTGAGAGTGGTCACAACCAAATCAGCACTAATTTTTCTGATATCAATTAAACTCTTTTTTGAATTTTGATCTGCCAACCCTGCTAAAACGAAATTAATATCAAGTGGAACCTCGATATTCCAAGTTTTGGCTGGTGCATCAATGGAAAAGTTGTCTCTAAATTTGGGAGGTGGAATATACTCGATTACATACTCTTTCTGTGGTGACACAAGTATCAAATTTCCGAGTGCCTTTTGTGAGCCAGTAAGACTTTTTTTGACAACTGGACTGTGAATCTCATAGTTGGCTGGTTTGTTCAAGTCGGGACTACTTCCCTCTCCCTTAATATCACTAGCAATCTTTCTTACGTAGCTCTGTTTCAATTTTGCAAACTCCAACTGCTTGGTGGCAATTTGTTTTGAAATTTCGAGGGTGTTGACATCATCACCCTCTTGTATAGCTTGAAGTAACTGTTTACCGGTTTCTAATTTTTCTTTGATTCTTGAAAATAAGTTGTCGTACAAAATTTTACTTTCCATTTTCTTGATTACCTTTTCACGAGGAGTGAGTTGCCTACTTTGTTGGACTATCCGCACATACTTTGACGCTTCTTTCAAGATCATATACTCGTCACCCCGAGAGTTGACTAATCTGGTGTCATCTTCGGCAAAAGTCGTAGGATCAACTTTGTATAATGATTTCCTGCCGATAAATCTCGCCAATACCCCGTAACTAAAGGAGGAATTGATCATCGAGAGGTCTCTAATATTTGGTTTCCCGTGGGACGCTCTTTCGCACATCAGACGTCCCAACGTAGGGGGCATTTCAACGTGCAGTGATAAGTTGTGGTCATTGCACTCTGAATCAAGCAAATTCTTGGGAATTTTGAACGTGAAGAATCGTTTATAGAGAATTCCTGGAACGATTTTACGTTCATGGAAAAATAATCGAGAATTATCCACATTATCAGTCAACATGGGACAACCATACATGGAATAGTTATCGGTAAGCAATCTGTTGATGTTTCCTTCATTCCAAGAACCACTGAAATCAAACATTTCCAAGTATTTGCGAAACCGGGCCAGCTTCTTTTCATGAATATTCTTGGGGTTGGTGACAATAAACGTTCCCTCAAAGAGTAGATAGAACATTTCGAAGGGAATTGTTTCTGTGGAGGTGTTTCGGATGGTGATATATCCGTTTATGTAGTCTCCCTCCTTGTACTCAAGGGTCAGAGGGTTGATGAGTTCAGGAACTTCGTTTCGACGTCCGATATCTTTAGTGAACTTGATCGAAAGTTCAACCGCATTGGAAACTTTGTTGGTGGTATCGGTCAAGTCCTTAAGCTTCAACACGTTATCGAGAATCGTTTCTTGCCACGAATTGGTGTTTTCATCCGCAAGAATATTGGCCCCTGCAGAGGTGTCTTCACTTTGTCTGGCACTATCAGCGGGCAACAATGAAGTGACTGGTGTATCGTGTACTGAGGGAACTGAGTTTGTTGAGCCAGTGGAAGACTGTTCATATTCAGGAGGTTCAAAGTCGCCAAGAGGAACACTCAAGTTCCGTTGCATCGTTTCGGTATACATGTGGTACGAGGGAAGAATGGTCCATAGTGGATCCTGGGATGGTTTTGAAGTGGTGCTTGAGCTTAGCGTATAATTGTTGACAACATCGTTTGGTTGGTCTGGTTGCTCTTGTTCTTTTGCAGTCAGTGGCTTTGAAGTAGGCGTTGTTTGTATAATGGGGCTCTGGCTTCGGGGAATGCTCGAGGTACTGGTGGAGATCAAGTTGAACGTACTGTTATCAGCACTAGCCTGGCTCGACGCATCGTTACTTCTGGACCGGGGTTTGAACATCATGATGCCTCTGGTACCTCTCCATTAGTTTAGTTTACGCGTGCTGGTAAACACCAGAATATATATAATCGTGGTCCATCACTGCCCATGACTCACGGCTCCGATAAGGATAAAGAATCCGATCGAATGCCTTTGTATCCAGCCGTGCCTCTCGTAACAAACGTTCCCCACAATAGGGCATCGGAAGTTCCGTGCAATGGGCCGATCCCAAGGCGCTTACAAATTATGGGGTATTTAGTAGTATGGGTGCGGCCAAGGATGAACGGATGGAGTCATAGACAACAAAGAGATGGACTAATAGAGGCAATCAGAGACATAAAGAGGCAAAAAGAGACAGAGGCTCAACATGGTAGTGGTCCTATCCTTGATAGTGCCATACCATACAATAACTGCGCTTGGTAATCACTAACTCGATGAGGGGTTCCAGATTCATCTCCCAAACTTTTCACTTTTTTTGAGAAATGCACAATTTCACCGATAAAGAAATGACATCTGAGATGACAAAGTAAAAGTACCGTGGCTAACCGATTTAAGGTTTGATTAGAAATCGGTCCCACCGACCCCTAGTAACCCATACTATACTCAAAGGCGGGGGTCATCAGGGAGTAGCCATCCGTAATCGTATAATTCGGTTGCACCGTACCGCCATAACGTATAGACATCCGATTTCGGCACCGTCTATTTCTTGGTGATCAGTTTCTTTTAACCGCCATAACTCATATACAAATTTCACTTCTTCGTATCCACTTTGAGACTGCGCTTTGTTACCATTTCACCTCCGTAAACCTCTCACTTCTTCAAGGCTTAAGTCTCGGTACTTGCCGTAACTGTCTGTGTTACTAATGTGGAGCAGCTGGTGCTCATCTCTGCAGTACGCGTGAAATGATATAATCATAGGCTGCGAAAACTTGCACTCTAATGAGTCACTGTCACTACTGTATTGGTACTGTACAGTATGACACCAAAGCACAATTACATTTCACCATCTGTCACACTTGAGTCATCTTAATCTATATCATTACTCTCTCATTAATCTTTTGATCTCTATTCTATCACATATCTCGTTCTCCCTAGTGATTCTCTATCTACCATACTTCTTTAACTCTAAATAACGTAAAAATGGATACGCCAACCCACTGAATCCCATACAGAGCCACATGGCAATATCTCCTCCAAACTCCCCACCTATTCTTCGTGCTACTGGTCCAACCCAATACGTTTGTGCCATACCCACCGCAGCTCCAGTTGCTCCTATGATGAATGATGCAGTGGCTGCTAAACCCCTGGTAAGCTTACCATAATCATTCCAAATCGCAAAGTTGTAGTGTTGTCTTCTCGCAGTATAAAGACGGGGCCCTGTGATGCTGAACCCCTCTTCGGTACTTGAAACCTCATTGGTTTCGTCTTTCTCGAACTCCTTGGTGTATAAATGTACAAATCTATCGGTTCTGAATATCAAATTCTCTTCCAATAACATGATGAAATACATCAGAATCCAGTATCCAACCATAGGCAAAAAATTACCCAAAATTGTAGCAAACTTGTTTCTACCTGCGATAGCACAGGCAAAGTAGATTCCCGTCAAAAGAACCGCCCAGATCCATCTTGGTACACGGGCGAATCCTCTACCAGCCAATTGTACTCCAAAGGCAGCAGAATATGTGTTCAAGATATTGTTAGATATCAACGAGAGGAAGATCAAAATCAATAAGAACTTGCCTCCTCCACCCCATGGCTTGAAGGCTTCATTTAATAATCCTCCCATTCCGTATTTAGCGTAGGCATCGGCCCATGGTTTATAAGTCAAGGCAACATTACCGATCAAAAGACCAGCGACACCGACGAAGGTGGTAGGTATCCATATTCCAAAGAACGTAAGGAAAAAGATATGAGTGTCTCCGGTATTTTCTGGGAATAAAATGTAGTAGTCAGATGCAATGGAACCCCAGGTAGAGGTGATGGAGTAGCACAATGAAAAGAATGTCAACCAATTACCTTTAATGGTGGCAGGATCGCTGATTGCATCTTCCAACGTCAAATGGTCAAACTTTTGAGAGGCGCAGACGTAAAGTAAAAGGAATGCGATGTTCACAGGTAAACTCAAATAAGTCTCCACTCTCAAAAGCTGTTTAATTCCACAAATGGCAACAGATAATGAAAGTACAGCAATAATGACAATCCCCACGGATAAAGAGATCTTTCCATTACTTATACTGGCCAAAATTTGGCCTCCCACCACACTATTAACCACAGACCATCCCATGACTCCGATAATACTGACAAGGGCCACAAGTTTAACAAACCACCATCCAAACAAAAAACGGGCACTGACCATCTGTCTACACCCGGACCTTGGACCCATCATGGCACAATAGGCAGCAATACCACAACCCAAGGTGTGGCCCACCAACCCAGCAATCAAGGTGTTTTTCAATCCTAGACCAAAGACTAAAGGACCAAGATAAAACGTCGACATCGAACTCAAACCTCCACATCCAGAGAGCCACAACCCACACACAGAGACAAATTGTTTGAACTTGTTGGTGGATCTTTCCCACGGCTGGATTCTTTCGATCCCCCTGGTTTCCACTCCTAGAGCATCCAATCTTCTGGAGGCATCACCAAGAATAGTCCAAAGCTTCCATTCATGGGATTCTGTCGACGACGATGACGTAAGATCGCCGTTAGAGGCTCTAGCAGTCGTTTCGGTTGCCCGACTGATCCCTGCTTCCTTCCTCTTGTCCATACTGTTGGGGCTTTATGAAAAGATGACTTGGTATTTTCAGCACTTTATCTTTTTTCACGAGTCAAATTTAATGATCTCCAGCCATGACTCGCGGCTGAATCGATGGGGTCGAGAGTTGCGACATCTGGGGGTGTTAGCGGCTACTCCACAGTATCTGATATACAGGCAGGCGGGACTAGAGCATACAAAAAGAAAAATATGTAACCACCTACAGGTGGTTATTCTTAAAGCCCGATGCGGGGGTCGAACCCGCAACCTTTTGATGTCTAACTTAAGAGTCAAACGCTCTACCGATTGAGCTAACCAGGCTTTTTTCTTGAGTATTTTGTTTTAATTTAGTCCTAGTGCATACTTAAATGTAAAAAACGTGATATCCACGTGACTGTCTACTGTCTTGAGTGGACAAGCGAATATTTAGTAATGTATTAGCTCATCCTTTCACCATCTTTTAGATATACTAGCCATTTCCACCTCGGGTATACCCGTCTTTAGGAGATATGACGTATGAGAAGGGTCCTTAAAGTATACAATAAACACACATTGTAAGGTAGTGCCTATTCGAAGTGAAGGATAGTGATTGACAAATGGAACCACCCCATGAAAGAGCTATGATTGATTGTATCTAAGCACGAAGACTAAAGACCAATTTGCAATGGAAGATGGTATGGACTTACATTTGTATTGCAAAGTAATACGACAATATCGTAGAGACTCAGTAAGAATTACCCAACTTCGAAAGCCACTACTTTTTATTTCTCCCTCTGTTGAGACTAACAGAGTCATTACCATTTCGGGATCAATAGTAAAGGATATTTTTGAAACCCCCGATGACTAAAGACCAAGATGTCACAATATGATCCTAGTGTCGCAAATAGAATTCAATCACGAGTCAAAATATTGACTAACAAGGTAAGCTCATCTTGTCAATATCTGCCGCCTACCTTGTTACTTCCATGATGCAACAACTTTAATTTTGCTCAAACCTATGAAGCTGGTGGAAGCGAACAAATTACTTTGAATTAGATTGAGTGCTAATTCGATGTTTCATGTAATGCAAGTCTACTGACGAACAAGCAAGACTTGATTTTAGTCAGTAGTGCCCGTATTTTAAATATTGTTATCGCTATTGTGGTCTATATTTTCTTGACCTTACCGCTTGTATAGCACCATTCCATTTTTGTCTTTGCACTATGATATGACCAAGCTAGTACTTTACTCTGCGGTTGCACCCTCCACGGCCTTATTTTTATACCAGTTCGGTTCCATTAATACTGTTACAGTTCTAGTACCTCGGTGATCGATGAAGATCATCCTTTATTTTCACCCCTGTTAGGGGTTTGAACACTCCACTATGGATCATACTATGACTGAATTATTTTCAGATGTTCATCCTCGGGATTGATTTTTCAGTCTACTCGCCAGTTTTAGTTCCGTAATTAGCTGCACCAGCATAAAATTTTGCGTATTGTTTTCTCCATCATGCAACTCAATACAGTCAACCCCAGACCATGAACATGTACGGAAGTGGTATAAATCCAACGTTTATGTGCAAACTGCAAAAATGTGTTCCCTCTATCCGCATGATCTTTTACGATCTTCCCAATGCGTTATTATTGTTCCTATTAACCTTTGTTCGCGCCAGATCCAGACGCATCGATTGCGTAGTCTCCTATTTCGGAGTTGGATGGTGAAGTTCGTCGGCTTCTCTTGGCCACCATCCTCGGCAAAGCGACTGCAAATCGTAAAATCTGGACCGATAGTATGGCGCAACTACCAGCATACCAAGAGTATTTGTCCCTCAAAAGTGTAATTCGCCATACACAAATATGAGCCCGACCGACTCCGAAACCTAACCAAACCTAACCTAACCTAACCATACGCAAAGATCGGTGAGATGTGATGAGGTTCCACAAGATGGTGTGTAACTCGGCCTAGAACGTGTTTGGATAGGAAGGTTGAGGGCTTTGAGTTTTGGTTTGGGTGTGGTTTGAGTTCAAAGTAACGGAACGGAACGGCACGGTAGGCCATCTTGTAAGGCTGAACAAGGGATAAGCCTAGCCAAATGTGGACTTGTCTTGATCCCTTAGCCAGTGCGCACGGGCAATGTCGGACTTGTGGTATGTGTGGGGCATGTGGGGGCTGCTGTCTAAGCAGGTCCCTTGTCCCGCCTGAAGAAAATTATTTGGCATCGATTTTATCATTGGATCCAATGTGGTAAGACCATCACAAACCCAAGCCAAAGTCGAAGCCAATGAACCAAAGGTGGTCGATTAGTTCCAGATACGACCGGTGAAGTTCGATTGTATTTACAATAGACTTTTAAACTTTACAGTACAGGCGGAGGCATTGTCAAAGTGACATCACTCCGAATCTGTTTATGGCCACCACCAGTTACATGGTAGGGGGGACCGTATTACGATTTCAATATGTTCCGCTTTTCTGCTCTGCTCTGCTCCTATGGTTAGTAATTGTCTTGGATAAAAGCCAGATTCAGATATTTTGAAGTTTCACGTAGTTCAAGTAATGTAGATAAGTTTAGATTAGATCATCACCATCGGGCCAAAGGAGTACATACCGTAGGGTTATGGGAGGTGCTTAACCCCCCCTAAGACCGAGAGCGAGATCGAGATCTCGGCATAGCCTCACTCAGAGACCATACCACTTGTATACTCTGGCAAATAATATTTGGTGGCCCAGTTGCTAGATAAGACATGTGGTTGTGTTTTATAAACATTCCTTTCCATCTGCTGGTCAAGCCCACGGTCGAGATCCGGGTAACCCCATATCCGGGTAATGGGAACCACGCCTTAGGGATATAAGAAAACTCAAACTTTAAATAGCCAGTTTCGCGGGCATATAACCACTCGCCAGCGCAATAGCTTTCTGCACGTATTTCAAGCTATTGTTTGCACTTTTTACAGGTTACCACAAAGAGAAAAGAAATCAGGAATTTTCACCAATCCTTGATAACATCCCTTTGAGAAATACCATAGATGTATATAAGGAGGTCCAACGAAGGGCGATTTGAAAAAAGTTGAAAGTCCAATATCGCATACATTAGGCCAAAGCCATCGGGTGGACAATTGTTCATATTCATATAAATCCATCCATATATTACCATGATTCTTGCAATGAGTGTCAACGCCTACACCGTGGGAAGCTTGAACGTATTACCCATGTTGTTCCGGTTGGAACAGATGTTGACCAGTGCATCCATCGGATTGTTGATGTTGATTGCCGCTCCTATCCTCATTTGGTTCATCTTTGACCTCTTGGGGTACTTGTGTATGAGAGCATTCAAGGTAGCTGCGTATCTGAACTGATACCAAAACACTGTTGGTTCCCTATAAACTAACATCACAATCATGGCCATTGCATCCCACACCACAACTTAATCACTCATTCAAACACATGGTCACCTCCCGTATGTATCCAGTACGGGCTGGCCCGTGATCGTGTGTTTCTATTTATTCATTTCATTTCTGGACTTATAAATCTATACTTTGAAGCATTAGCTTAAACCAATACATTTGATACTGCAAACAAATTATTAATAGTAGTAAACTTTCCGCTTCTTCCATGTGTCTTCTTTACATGAGATATGTGGCTCGGTCTATCGTTCACCTTCATATTAAGCCTTGATTTCTATTGTACAATATAAGCCTTATTTTAAGTCTCATCCCTTCTTCGTCATCAACCACGCAAAGCAACTCAAGATTATACCTTGAGGCTCATCCTTCATTCCATCCTTCCTTCGTCTATTACCAAGTCAACCATCAACTCCTTGTCCATACCAGCTGCAATCTCTCCCATATTCAGCCTTTCCCATTTACAGTTTGACTGCAGATAGCCTATCACACATCTCGAAAACATTGGTTCAACCCCAAATCTACCCCTGAAGCAAATGGTTCATAATCCTTGCTCCCATCCACATTTGCACCTTTTGCAATTGCAATTATAACGGGTGAGGTTTTAATCAACACTGCAGGTTTGGGTGAGGTTTTTTTCAACTCTGCAGCTTCGGGTTCGGAGTACTGCCACATCACCATATCTTATTTATCCGTAGCTGCACCTTTGGTTGACTCACAACATAACCCTTGCCTGAATCGCAATAATATTAATATTAATATTGTTCTCATGAGATACCGCTCAGACCCTAATTGCCTCAATTCAAACCCCTTAATCTTCTCCTTGAATTGCATTCCATCCTGAAATATAGATAAGAAATCTGGTACGCTTCGGACACCGGTATCCTTGAAACTTGTATAAAATCCACAAAAAATAATACTTGCTGGCAAGGACTCTCACATGTATTGTTTTTATCTAACTCAAGCACTGGATATCCGATTTTGATAAGCTTGTTTTATCTCTTCGGTGTCGAATTCAATATCAATATCACTATCACTGCTTTCCATACCACTTGGTTTTGGTCCTGCCATTTCTACACCTTCATCCTCATCTTCATCAAAAATCCGCCTTTTCCCTGTCCTGGGCGGTACCCGTCGCAAGATCTCTTGTAGACTTTGTTTAGGTTTGATCCCCACATTAATATCCAACAGATTAACTCTATCCTTGTAAGACTTTAAGTTTTTTGAGTTTAATTGCCATTTCTGCTGCTTGGACTGGATATCCTCTTTTGATATTTCCAACGTTCTTTCCTTGGCCTTTTGATTACTCAATGCGTATAGCTCCTTTACCCTATCCAATTTATTTTTTTGTTTAGTAGGACTAAGGTCCTCGTTAGTGTGGTAGTTCATTGTGGGATCGAATCCAATGTTACTAAGCATACTATTAGGGAATCCTCTATTTTTAGTTACCATCAATTTATTTGGATCGTCCCGGACCACATTTTCCTTGATCAAATTAAGATTCTTAAACGTTTGATGATTTGAAAGCTTGGATAATTTATATTCCAATGTCTTATTGGCCCTTTCATCCATGATTTTTCTTCGTTTTTCTTCTCTGTTAAGCATCATTTTGGGATCATGGTACTTGTCTGGGTTTCTAAACAATTCACTTTGTCTCAGGTATACTTTAGTGCTTTCATTTAAGGATTGTTCTGACTTCATAAACCCAGCTTTCCCCTTGCGCAAATAAACAGATTGCTTATCTTTCTGAGGCGATTTCATATGCACAGATCCATTGAGTTCCATTCTTTTATTCAGATTGGCTTTAAATTTCAAGTCAAGATGAAAATCACACAACTCGGTCTTTTTTATATTTATCACATCCTCACAACTCTTGGACTCTCCAACCTTGACATGTGTACATGTACCAAAATCTCTTGCGGCTCCTATTTCAATAATTGAATCCAATCCATGATCATCCAATCTTAGGGTAAACCCCGATTTGTATTGGCCCTCAGATCCAACTTCAAAATGGTACTTATTGACCACTGGATTCAAAATTACAACAATATCTCCAACCTTGAGTTTCCAGTATTGTGTAAACGCATTGTTGAATAACATCAATTCTATTGAGCGCTGGAAATCTCCTATACTTACCTTGAGGTACTTCTTTCCATCCTTTGAAGTTTTGGGACTGTGCTTCTTACGTACCATCCCGACAAAACACCAATTGTTATACATGGGTTCAAGATAGTTATTTGTTTTATTGACTTTTGCAAGAATCTTATCCACCTTTAGGAACTTTATGTCTGGATCGGTGTCATTAATAATCTTTTTGAAATCGGCCTGACTGATATACCGTTTACGAAGGTATTGATGTGTCAACGGCTCTAGTTCATCTACTTGAGTATCCATAGGCTTGTGCTTTTTTATTCCTTCGAATGAAAATTGTCTTTTGTTGTAGTCAATGCGCTGGTGCTTGTGGGCTATTTCTTTATTGTTGGTTTCGTATAACTTTGTGATGAAGCTTGAAGCCAATTTAGCACCTGGGAGTTTAGCTGATGGTATAGGCACGGAACTAGTGTTTTTCACTATTGTAGAGTGAACAGTCTTCTTCGTTTTGTTGGAATTCGAACTTGAGCTTGATCTTATTGTTGTTTCATCTTCTTCTCCATCACTTCGAATCTCTTCTTCTTGCACTGATTTTTTTGGCTCATTCTCGTAATGTTCATCTTTGAAGTCTGCTTTTCTTTCTTCGATTTCCGCCTCGCTATTCTTCCCCTTTCGTCTTTTCTTTTCCTCTTGAATTTTCTGGTACTTTGCTTCGAATTCTTTCACCAAGTCATTCAATTCATCTGCTGAATCTTCAGTGAGTAGATCTTCTTCATTTTCGAGCCTTCCCAGTCCGTCCCTTGGGTCTTCCATATTGATATGATAAATGACACGTTTATCTTCCTTTAACTGTGCATTTGCGATTCAAAAGACGCGTGGTTGAAGGATAGAATACATTCGAATCCGTTCCTAATCATTGATCATATGCCTCTGTATAAAGCGCTGTGGTCCGGCATATAATCTTTTGTATCTGCCTGCACAAAGGTCCCACTATAATGAACAAATATACATTTAACAACTTTTACTTCAACAGACTTTGTTTAACCATCAAGTGTAAACTCACCAAATAACATCATGACACGTGGCCGAAGCAAGTCGATCATTGAGAAGATCGCTTCGGATACCCCAGCGTATTCTGATGAGCCGTTGGATCTAGGCAAGAAGAGTACGTTGGCTCAAGATGAAAGACGACCAAGATCATTGAGTGTTGACGAGTACTTGCACAGCTTCGAAGACGACCAATTGACATTTGGAAAGGGATTCTCTGATGTCCACTTGCTTCTTAAAGAATCGAACGAAAATGGGAACCTTCACCTCAACAATAACTCCCATTTGACGTATCCATTTTCCGCATCTGAAAAATCAACTTTATGGAAGAATTACATCGATACTTTCAACTACGACTGCTTACTAGACCCCGAGGATATCTTACAGATCAACAAGATCGATACGGATATCATGTACAATTTCCAGGAGACTTGTCAGATCAATCTTGATCAAATAGGGCAATACATCGAAGATACTGATGAAATATTAAGGTCTGTCAATTCGTTGACTTTAAAGTACGAACAGATTTCTCACGAAACCATTGATTTCGACCGTGAGTCCAGCGAGTTGCTCAACAAACAAAATGACTTCACAGTCAAATATAATCAGATCGAAGCTTATCTTCTTCACTTTGAAGGATTGGAATCGATAACAAAAAATTTATCTAGATCAGGATATCATTTGGTCAATCAAAGAAGAGCATACTTCAAAGAGGAGATTTTAAATCAATTAGACTCATCGATTGAGTTTTTTGATCAACACCCAGGATTCAAAGATATTGAAATGTACCAAAGTAGATTTAGACAATGTATGACCAGAGCATTGACATTAATCAAAAATTACTTGATTTCCGAATTCAAAAAATTGAATGAATCAGTCAACGCTAAGTTGGTTGATAACTCAAACACTGGTTCCTCAGCAACCGCAGCTTCTGCGTCTAACTCGGTTTCAATCAATTTATTAATTTACAATCAGTTCAATTCCTACCTCAAAACAAACCATAACCAGTTCAACGAGTTGATTCAAGAAATCATTGTGAGAATCACAAAACATGAGGAATATTCTGGTTTAATGGATGAAGTATTGACAAATTATTTTCAAATAAGACTCAAATTGCTTAATTTGTACTTCTCCAAAAATTCATACCTCCAAAACTTATTGAACAATTCTGTGGTTGCCAAAGACTTGGTCCAATCATGCCAAGATCAAATTTCATTCTTCAAGAAAATTATTGAAAAGGAATACGTATTGTTTAGGAGTTTCTTTATCAATTCCAATGTCTCTACAATCTCCGATTTGAACGACCCTTCCTTCCACTTCATACTCCAACAATTCTATCAGTTTTCTAGGACTTTACTAGATCCATTATATGATAGTTTGAGGCACATTATCTTAAGAGAGCATAACATCAGCAATCTTTGTCATTTGACCACATTACTTCAAAAGTATTACGAATTTGATGGCGAAGATGAATTTGTTGATACCAATAGTATGTACCTTGGAAGTCAAGCACAGGAAGGCTCCGTTGCTGGTGGTAGCTCAAAAGACAATGATATCAATTTTGGTGATTTATTCGAGCCGATTCTTGGTGAAGTTCAATCAAGATTGATCTTTAGAATACAAAATTACGTCGATGAAAAATTAATGAAGTACATTCCAAAGCCTGAGGATTTACAGTTGGCAAGAAGAAGATCCAGAGCATCAAGAGCGCGTTCGAGGGCTGGAACTGGGGCTAAACCTGAGAAAAATAATGAAGATAAAGTCCTTGAGGAAACCAATGGCTCCGTGAGCCCTAAAGGATTGTCGACACCCGATATTTCAACTCCAGCTGATAATGCGGAAGCTGTTGGAGATTCGGTGTCTGCAGAACCACAAACAATTGACACCAATAATCAAGCACTCGACTCGTCTGAGGATATCCCTCCAAGTGCTCTCGATACAGACTACCCAGACAATCTTTTCCCCGAATTATATCTCCCACTTGGAAAGGCCCTTACACTACTTGCAAACGTTTACGAACTCATCAATTCAGTTGTATTTGATGACTTAGCTCATTATATTGTGCATGCATCCATTGGCTTACTAAAAGGCGAATTCTATAAACTTTCACTTGTTCACCTTGGCATTATCGATACCAAACTTCATTACCTCAAAAATCTCATCATACTTAAGGGCCAAGTGAATAACTTTGATATCCAATCCATCCGTACAGACTATAGCATTGATTTCACGGGTGGAATAAGTGAGGTGTGGACTATTCTCCGTAATGGGCAATTCAATCTAAATGACAATGGGTTAATTGATTTGGTCAAGAAATCAGCACCCAAAATTATCAACAATATGATCGACGCCAATTTTGAAATCGAAATGGAATTGAATAATGCAGTAAATGATTTTATCAAGGAATGTACCAATGCAATCAGTGAACCGATCTTGGTTAACGATATAGAAACGTTGCACAATCCATTGGACAGAAGCATTAGTTTCAAAGATAACCTCATAATTAAAGTACCCAACATATACAAAGACATCAAAATATTTCTCAATGACCCGAATATCATCAAATTTCTTATGGACAATTTGACCACATTGATTCTCACCACCTATGAGAATTTTTATAGGTACTTGATTGATAACATGGATAAGATTGAAGACAAGGTCCGTCAAGAACAGGTTGATGAAGTCATGGAGGTGGACACATTGTTTGGGTTTTTGAATGATCTAGTCACACAATTGTATGATGAAGATGACAAATTAATTGAATTCAATGAAGATATCTTGAGAGATTTAGCTATTGAAGATAGATGAAGTCAATTGATGAAGTGAATTAAGTAAGGAAAATAGATACCGTTATTCACGAGTCTTCCATTGATTCTCCTTGTAAATATAGATCTGTTTCAAGGGCCTTCGTGTACGAATTGTGCTTCATCAACTCTATCATTTCATATATTTTGTTAAGTTTTTTTGCCCATCTATTAATATAGCCAAGTCATACATCGTCATTAATTATTAGGTACAATCAGAAAACTCATCGTCTCCCTTTATCATACGCCGTCCTCTTCAAATGGATTGTAGATATTTTTCGATAACAACTTGTTCAACTCATTCTTGACATTCTTGACCTGGTCTTGTTTGATAAGCAAATGGGTTTCATCCAACTCCTCCAATACTATTCCTGGAGTTTTGGAATCTATTTGGAGAATAAGCGCCCGAATAGAAGGATCGCACTGTACGAGCACACCTTTGGAGGCGGTCAACATTGGTAGGGATGGGGATTGAAAGGTAAAAAGTCGAGTGCTGAAGATAAATCTTTTTTACTAGTAGATATATACTTGTGGTCGGAATATGGAGCGGCGTATCTAATATCACGTGACTGGTATGACTTCCGGTCAGAATGATAATACAACAAGTCGGCAAGAGATATGGCTTCAGATGTATTGGAGTTTTGAGGAAGACCTCATACTTACCTTCCAATCAATTAGTATTAAGGAACCATCTAAGATTGATCATACTTTTCTTTGTGCCATTTTATCTGGCATTAATGTTTCTACGGCTAGGACTCTTCAAATATCGCCACGTGACTCTATCGACTGCTAATCTAAGACGAGCCACTCTAAAGTGAATGATACCCCATAAAGATACCATAAACCTAGACAACGACCTTATTAGGCAATGTCCCCGAAAGAACATAGACCGGACGAGTCAAAGGAAGTAAAGTCCTTGGAGATACGAGGAAGTGACGAGTCAATTCTCGAAAATCGTGATGATACGAAAACAACAGATGCACCAACAGATATAGATACTGAGGAACAACAGAATAATGGGCACTATGAGGACAAGAATGAATACCAAAAGAAAGAAAGTGGGGATGGGACTGAGCACAACGTAATAGAGGGAAAAGCAGAAGTGATACAGCCGAATAACGATGACGAAAGCAAAGATAATGAAACTGAAGATGACGACGATGATGACGAAGACGAAGAAGAAGAAGATGATGATGAACCACCCAAGCTCAAATACACCCGGCTCTCCCAGCTTCCACCGAATTTTTTCAACAAAGATCCGGTTTCTACGTGTACTTTCCATGAATCATACTTCATATTTGCTACACATTCTGGTACCATTCACATAACTACTCCGAAACTCGAACGGGTGAGGACGTTCAAAGCACACAGAGCGCTGGTGCTTTCAGTTTACTGTGACGGAACATACTTTGCTACTGGTTCTATGGATGGAACGGTTGTCATAGGTTCCATCAAAGATGAACGAGATATCAATGCATACGATTTCCATCGTCCTATCCACGCAGTTGTTCTTGATAGAAATTACGCCAAAACTGGAGGTTTCATCAATGGAGGAATGAGTGGTCAAGTCATATATACAAGCAAATCGGGCTGGTTAGGCAAGCGTCAAGATGTTGTGCTCGACCAAGGTAGTGGGCCGATTGTATCCATACAACTTATAGATGACCTCCTATTTTGGATGAATGATAAAGGTATCACTATCTGTCAATTAAGCACCAAGAAAATCGTCAAGCAAATTGAAAAACCGGCGGACTCTCCACGTTCGGATTTATATTGGCCAAGAGTAAGCTATCCTGAAACAAATCGAATCTTAATAGCTTGGGGTAACTATATATGGTCCCTTAAAGTTAGTAATTCTAAAGGAAAAAATGATGCGAACGGAAGTTCCGGAGGTGGTACATTCTCTTTATTACCTTCAAGTGCAAGTATATCATTCAGAGGAAGCAGTATCTATGCCCAAGAAAAGAGTGTGGAGATTGAACATATATACAAGGTGGACAGCTTAATCAGTGGCATAGCTAGTTTCAAAGATGATCTCTGGTTGATTTTGACATATGAACCACCCAGTATCAAATCAAATGAAGGCGATGAAGAGAATCTTCGTGGAGGTATCAAAACTTTCAGTAATCCCACATTAAAAATCATCAATTCATCTAATGGGGAGTTAGAATTCGAGGAAGAAGTTGGCTTACGTGATGTCCAAGGGTTGGGACTTAATGACTATACTCTCGGAACCTCCCATATAGAGGGACAAGCACCAACTTATTTCATAATCAGTGCCAAAGATGGTGTTATTGTACAAGAGTTCCAACTGAACGATAGATTGGATTGGTATATCAGTCATGATAAGTATTATGAGGCATGGAGTATTGCAACTCACTTGGTGCCGAGACTAAAAAGATTGGGCTATGGAATCCAGCACGTTGATAGTTTGATCAAAGATAATGAATGGTCGAAGGCAGCCACATTCTTACCACTGGTTTTGGAATTGAATGATGTTGATTTTGCTCCGGAAGGTGATTCAAAAAGCACAATAATATCGCTGAAATCTGCAGCTGGATCCGCTGAAGAACTGGAATCGTTAATCAAAGAGGTGGTCAAACAGTGGGAGATCTGGGGAGAAATCTTTTTGAAAACCGACCACATACCCGAATTTACAAAAGTTGTGCCAAAGCTGTCGCGATTAGCAATTAAAAAAACTATCTACGATCAAATATTGGAGTTCTGGGTTGATCAACCACCGAGATTTAAAGAATTGATTGACTTTTGGGATGATGACATATATGACATTAAAAAGGTTGAGTCTATACTCGAGCTCAAGTTGGAAGAAGATGACAATGATAGCTTGAGATCGACTTTGGCTGAACTTTATGTTAAGTGCGGAGAACCTCGCAAGGCAGTTAGACATTTGATTAAATTGAGAGATACTCAACTAATGAAGTTCTTATCTGATCATCATATATTAGTTCATTACAAAAACCAGTGGCCTGCTATCATCAAACTTAGATTTGAGGATAGAGAATTGGAGACACTACCCATTGAAACTATTGGTGTCAAGGTTGACGATATAGTCAATATTCTTGTGGATCACAGATTCGAAGTGAGCCCTAGGGAGGTCCTAGATATTTTTGGAGGTGCTACGAGTCTTGGATTCATGAACTATTTCTACCTTGAAAAAATTGATGATCCTTCAATTGAGGGTGACGAAAGAATTCAATTGTACAGCCAATATAATAGAAGCAAAATGCTACCTTTCCTTATAAGAAATGATGAAGGATATAATATTGACAAGGCAATTGCCGTGTGCACCGAAAATGATTTTATTGAGGAATTGGTACATTTATTAGGCAAAATTGGTGAAAGTCAGAAAGCATTAGAGTTGATAATTGATAGAATGGATGATGCCGAAATGGCCATCAAGTTTGCCAAGGGACAAAACGACGCAGAACTTTGGAAGGTATTAATTGAATATTCCATGAAGAAGCCAAAGTTTGTCAGAGCATTGATTGAGTATAGTGATGAGCAATCACATCAATTTTATGATCCAGTACAAATATTACAGAAAATGGATCCGGACATCAAAGTTCCGGGTTTGAGCAAATCAATCATTAAGTTTACACACAATAACGAAATAAATTTATTGATAAACCAAGGAATTCTAAGGATTGTTTATAAACAAGCTCAAGAAGTTAGTGAAAGATACAGAAAAGAAAGATTACGGGGACGCGAATTGAAAGAATCACACGAAAATACTTACCAGACCCTTTTAATATCTAATGAGGTGACAGCGGTTCCTGGAGGAGAAATATTCACTAATATGGAAGGAAAGATCGAGTTATTAAAGGATTATACGTAACTCACTGTATCAAGCTTCTAGCTAAAACTGGCTCGAAATGTGGTTGCTAAAGCATAGTTTATACATCTGTATATTTCTGAATTCCAAAACTTATTAGAAATTCATAAATGTACTTCTGTAGCGATATAGGATAAGCAGACTTAAATCTATCAAATCAATAACAACAGAGGATGTGAATATAAAAATCTGGATCACGTGCGGAATCTTGTGCTTTGACTACTTGCGATAATTATTTGAACTTTTTTTTTCAACAAAAATCATTCTACTCTCAAAAAACGCAGAGAAAATAGCTATTGGTTAGTGTAAATCATTTTCACTTTGATCAATTTTTGAAATTTTTTTATTACTCGTTTATTAGTAAGCACCTGTGAGGTGAGTTAAACTAGCACTCTCGTGCACTCATGAAATGGCTCTTTGGCCGAGTGGTTAAGGCGGTAGACTCAAGTTCTACTATCGTAAAGATGCACGCGTTCGAACCGCGTAGGAGTCATTATTTTTTGTTTTTGAAACATATGATAGACGAATTCTTTATGAACTAGTCCTACCTGGTTAGACGTTAGAATGATGTGTTGTTGATTTTGTAATACTTGAAGCACTAGCTGAATAATTTCAATCAGTTGCTTCATTGAAATTTTTTATTTTTCATAATTATACGAAACAAATCAAAATTGTACAATTCGTACAATTCAAAAGTATCTTTATTAGATCTTGGCCAAGAGCCCTTTTTTTATATATATTTAGGAGATGTACAGTCTCTCTTGATGCATAACCTATTTAAGGCAAGGTTTTATCAGATTCATCTTGATATTGTAAGGTTGTTTGATGTTATTGACAGAAAAGCTTCAACATAAAACGATTGGAACCGCGAAAAATACTTCTGACAACCACCCGGAAGACAATCTGTGCATCTAATGCATAAAGAGCCAATTCTCCATTGTAAACCTTGTTGTGTGTTAAGTTTCTCCAATTAAGGTATACATTTTTCATTTCCAACAAACTTCATTGCCCTAAATCTTGGAGCATCTTCACTTCGCTTGATAAAAGAAAATTGGTCTGACCCACCTAAGCGAAGCAGTACGTTCTCGCCAAACACAATACTTTTGAAAATTACGACAGCGAGCTTCTGCTGCAAATATTTTCTGCAAATCCTTCTCCAGACCCAGGCATCGTCAAGGCACCATCAAAGCTGTGAAACCAAGCATGCCCACTTCAAGCCTTTGTTGGGAGACAAAATTTCACATTGGATCGTGGAGGAGGGAAACGCTCCAGAGATATGTTGAGACCTCAGTTCTCGAGGGAATCAGTTGCCCTGTGTCAAAGCTTTGGGCCTCATTTCCACGTTCCTGCTTTTTCAAGCTGCACAAGGGCATCACTTTGATCTCCCGGGCCTTTCGTTTGAGTTGACTGTAGATGCTGCCATTAGTTTTTGATTAGTGAATACGCCAACTCTTTGGAAGATTTTCTTGCTAATTTTCTTGCTAATTTGAATGGTGTGAAACCGCATTACAAGACGTTGCAGGAATAGCCAATTTCGCTGGAGTCTTCTTCTTCTCACAAGCCTTTATTGACCTCCAGAGTTTATTCCCAAATGTTTCCCATTGATTATGATAAATTTACCAAAATCTCTTGTTCTGGTGTCCATAGAATTGTCTGTTTCTAGACAACAGAGCGTTAAACTCACATCAAAACTTGGATACATCTTCAAATGATGGGTGTGTTATCCTGTATGACTGTGAAGTAGAAAACCCTCTCCAAGATTAATTGTTTAAATTTTGTTGCTGGTAGAGATACCACTGTTGGTTTATCACATTTTGTTATGTACGAAATGGCCAGAAACCCAAGAATTTTAGAAAGACTTAAAGCTGAATTGAAGAAACCTTTAAATCAAAAGATGATCAACGCCGAAGAAACCTTTGATCCCTCAAGAATTGTGAATACATTAAATTTGTGATCACTGATGCGTTGAGACTATTTCCATCTGCCTGTCAATAGTAAGGTTGTCCCTAAGGAAAGCACATTATCAGCTGGTAGTAGTGCCCATGCTCTCTCTCCTTATAAGTTAATAGGAGTACGGTCGTTGCCTACTCTGTATACCTGATTGAAGGAACACTCTGGAGCAGACGCTGAAGAATTAGGGCCTGAAAGATATGAAGATATTAAGAAGCTGGACTGGGCGTACGGTCCATTTAATGGTGTTCGAGATTTTGCTTGGCCAACACTATTGACAGAAGCATCATACATCACAGCCAGACTTTTACAGATGTAACCTCATATCTTAGGATAGCAGATTACCCTCCAAGAAAGAGAAAGTATTTCACCATGATCCATCAAGATGCACTGTGTTGTTGTCCCAATGTAGTATTTGAGAGAATGTATGACTACTAGAGAGATGGAGCTTAATGTTAGTGTTATGAATTATACACACCAAGAATTCTACATTGTACGCTAAAAACTTGGTGTGAGATCACATGAAGCTCAAGAATTCTTACAGAGCCATAGGGGTCACTTTCACATGGCTCCTTAAATCACTTGTGCCATCTAGTTGGCTTGGCTGGTCTTCTAGATTCGCAAGTGAGACAGGGGTCTTATTGAAAGGTATGGTAGAGTAGCTAAGACTGATTCAAGAATGGCCTGTGAAAATTGTAGATAGGTACGATTACGTTGAATCAAGTTTCAGGAGACGTGATAAATGTGTCAATCCACGGAAAGCATGTGAAAGGGAATGTTCAAGTGTTGGGTGTCAAGGAGGGGATGTACTGATGATATGGGTGTATGTTGAATGAGCTCTGGCACATCAATGAATTTGATGTATGCAGCGAGAGAATCGTAATAGTAAGCCAAAGGCTGTGGTTTACTAATTTTTTTAGTAAGGGTGTATTGTTTTAGCAGGTGAAATTGGTTGAGCTATGTAAGCAATCTGAATTGGTAGACTGATGCAGCAAATCGTGCGGGCACTAGTGTGGTCAATCATATGCATTTTGCAGCCGTTCAATAAGTATCTCTAAATTGACTCGAGGGAGTGGACTTCCGGGGATAGAACGGAACATCGAATAATTCTGCTTATGTCACGTTGGTGTTGGTGGCGATTATGACACATGTAATTGTTCTTTCCGATATCCCCAGGTGTCGTCAAATAGAGACAGAATTTAAGTGAAGTGCAAACAATGTGGTACGATAAATGCGTAGGCTTATTTAAACAAAAACAGTACGAGGCGTCGTGGCTTATCCTCTCGTCAACGCGTTCTAGCAACAATTAGTACAAAAGAAATGATGGGCTTCGGAATAGATTGGACGTATTCTTTAAACTTTATTTCTTGTATGGAAAATCTCGGAGTTGGAGAGCGAATATACCCTGAAGTTCGAAGCGACTCGCTTTGGATGAGAGTGAAAAAATCCAAGATCCTACATAACTCAATATTTTGGCTGACTGGCTTGCATCTCACTAATGTTAATGATGATAACTATGTCGTACCTTGCTCTAAAAAGAATCTACCTATTTCGGAGTGTTGGATTGTTTGTGAGCGGGGATGGGAATAACAAAGGGATATAACCTGCATGCAACCGACTTAGCCTTGACTAAAATTCTGTTTTAGGACTCCAAGTTAATAATGGGAATTTACTAATGATCACCCACGCATGGGAAGCATGTGAAAGGGTAGATTGAGAGAGAGGATAGAGAAGGGAAGTGGAATGAATGTGGTGTGGAATGTAGTGATGGAGTGTAAATGTAGTGGTAGAGTGTAGTGTAGAGGTAGAGGTAGAGGTAAATGTACAAGAAACCATCGTTTACTACTAAAGACTAACACTGCGATGGCGCGATCATTTAGGTGCAAAATAGAGTGACATTTGCAATCTCGAAATGAGCCAATTGTAGAACGTTCAATGGTCTCTGACAGCCTTGACATCTAAAACAACAGTTATGAACAATAGAAGAACACAAAGTTGCCTCGATACGTTGTTGGGTGAATTCGTCCAACTTTTTAGGTAAGCTTTATAATTGGATTAGTAGCGGTTTGGCGAACGTATAGAACCCCAGTCTCGAAGGGGGGGACCGGGGGATATGGCAAATCTTGCGTATTGATGCAGATGAAACACCGGAGTGTTGCTGTACCCTGTAATGGTAATGCATACTATATTTTCATCAAAGTCGTGGGGAACATTGTCACAATAGTAAGGTTAGTCTTGGAGCAAGTAGGCGCGCATTTTGCACCAAATGGTGTTTCACATGCGATTATGGCCAGGTATATAAATGCTTACTAGGTAGCTACAAGCTGAAAAGTATCCAGGCACATGCTCATACAAAGTTAGGCTGGGTTTATTCATAGTACTGCATTATGTCTGATTTAGCTCCATATCTCACACAATGGTATTCAGTGGTACTTGGTGCCGCTATAGTGTATGGACTCTCAGTATGGGTCCGCAAACAACTCTTTATCCGCAAACATGGGTGTGTTGAAACCCCCAAGGTCCCATCGTCATGGCTTGCCATTCCGGTGATGATTGACTTGCTCAAAAGAAAGAGCCAGGGCCTTATGGTGGATTTCACCCACTCCATGTTCTTCGAGACCATGAAAAGAACCACTTTCCACATTCGCGTGGTTGGTATCAGAATCTTATTCACCATCGAGCCTGAAAACATCAAGGCCGTTTTGGCCACCCAATTCAATGACTTTGCTCTTGGAACAAGACATGCCCACTTCAAGCCCTTGTTGGGAGACGGTATCTTCACTTTGGACGGTGAAGGATGGAAACATTCGAGATCTATGTTGAGACCCCAGTTCTCAAGAGAACAGGTGGCTCATGTCAAGGCTTTGGAACCCCACTTACAAATCGTGGCTAAGCACATCAGAAACTCAAAGGGTAAAACCCTTGATCTTCAAGAGTTGTTCTTCAAGCTTACCGTGGATACTGCCAGTGAATTTTTGTTTGGTAAATCGGTCAACTCCCTCCATGACCCATCTGTGTCTGATCTCAAGCAAATCACCTATGGTGGAAAGTCTTCGTTTGCAGAAGCCTTCAACACTTCACAAGCCTACTTGGCATCCAGATCTTACTCTCAAATGTTTTACTGGTTGATCAACAACAGAGAGTTCAAGGATGCTTGTACTGAAGTCCATCAATTCGCCCGTTTCTACGTCAACAGAGCTTTGAACTTCACCCCACAAGAATTGGAAGAAAATTCTAAGGATGGTTATGTTTTCTTGTATGAATTAGTCAAGCAAACCAGAAACCCCGCTGTTCTCCAGGATCAATTACTCAACATTCTTGTTGCTGGTAGAGATACCACTGCTGGTTTATTGTCTTTCCTTTTCTTTGAATTGGCCAGAAATCCCGAGATTTTCGAGAAGCTTAAGGCTGAAATCTACGCTAACTTTGGACTGGGTGAAGATGCTGATGTCGATGGTATCACTTTCGAGTCTCTCAAGAAGTGTGAATATCTTAAGGCTGTTATTAATGAAACCTTGAGATTGTACCCATCTGTTCCTATCAACTTTAGAGTTGCCACCAAGGAAACTACCTTACCAAGAGGTGGTGGTGCCGATGGTCTTGCTCCAGTCTACGTTGCCAAGGGTACCACAGTTGCATATCTGGTTTACTCCACTCATAGGTTACCAGAGTTTTATGGAAAGGATTCAGATGTATTCAGACCTGAAAGATGGGAAGATATTAAAAAGTTGGGCTGGGCCTACGTTCCATTTAACGGTGGTCCAAGAATTTGCTTGGGTCAACAATTTGCATTGACTGAAGCTTCATACATCACAGCCAGACTCTTGCAGATGTTCCCAAACTTGGTCTCCAAGGATTCTGAATACCCACCAAAGAAGAGTGTTCACTTGACCATGTGTCACCAAAACGGTGTCTTTGTTGAGTTATCTTAAAACCACTGATATATACGAAATCCTATTTATAATGACGATTGTAACAGAAAGTACTGTAAAATATTATTTATTATTGTGAGTATCGACGACGATGATACTATTGGTGTTAGTGTGGGGTTTCTCATCGGTGATACTTAACAGGGGTTACGGATGGACCGGAGCATTACTTCGCATTCAATATCGATCGGAACGTTCAATATTAATTCTATTTCTGATAGTTGGGAGGAGGGCCATGTTCTATACATGGTTATGATTTGCTCAGGTTCATCGTTTAAAGGCTTCTCTAAGCTGTAAGTTAACACTCCATTCATGACTAACTATCAAAAATGAATTAGTAAATATCAGTACATTCAATATAAGAGAATTGGGTCAAGAAAAATACGTAGAAATATCTCACAATAGAGAAGTGTGTAGTAGTGACTTTGAATCCGAAGTAGGAGTTATTCAATCAAGACTTACACCCGGAGCTTGCATGAAAGAGGCAGTTCGTGCTATTTTGATTATTAATTTTTTTGGTACATTCCCAGAGCAAAACGGTATCCGAAGGCTATTGTTCAAGTCATGGGCTTAGTACCCACACCTAAAATGTTCAAAGCTCTAGATGGAACAAGACCAGAAGGAGAAGGAAGGATAAAAGATGGGAAAATTATCGTACGAAAACGACATCTAGCCATAATATCTAGAGGAGGCAAAATGTCGAAAATCTGTCTTATGCTTTAACTTGGCCTTTACTATTAACTACTATCCTAATTACCCATGATTCAGTTACAGTGAAGATGATATTGGTGATCAAAGTTTTTACGGTATTACTCCTTGAGAATTAGAACAAGCCGAATCTTTCTTTATGAACCCTTTCATCTTCATTATCCTACCTTCTCTCTCCTTCAGCTCTTCCCCTTCCTTTCATTCGTTCTTTGACTGCGAAATTGCGAAACTATCTAGATCTCAAAACTTCAAACTAATACCCAATCTCCTTCGACAGCACCATGGATTTCCCCAAGCCACCCCCTTCATCCACAGTATCAAACAGATCAAACCTCAAAGCACCACTCCTGCAAAAAAGCTCCTTCAGTCATGCCCAGGATTTGGTTTCAATCGATCTATCTGATTACCCAGCGTTAAGCACCAGTACACCAATCAAGCTGCCCAAGAAATGGTTCAAGTTCTGGAAAACAGACCAGATTCCTCGTGTCAATCTGCTGGAATCAGATCACCTTATTGAGGAAATATTCGATAGCTATATAGAAGGCGGTTCAGATGAAAGTCCTTTGGTTCATCATAAATCAACGAAACGCTTTCGCAACCAAATCTCGGTTCCAGCTCTGCCTACCCTTAGAATATCTACAGGCTCAACTCCGGTAGTTACATTTGCTCCTACCATCTCGTACTTGTATATCTCAAGAGTTAAGTCCAACAACCCTTTCAAAAAGATATCAAGTTGGACCAAGAAGAGAAGATCGACGGATACATCTCTTTGGCATAGAAAAAGATCTCATGAACCAACTCTACCAATAGAATTGACCACTTACCTGACCAATACACCAAACAGATCGTATGAAACCTTACTGCAACAGTCATCAAACAGATCTTATAAATCTATGCCTCATCAACATTCATCCCATGAATCTTTGCCTTTACAACACTTGGATACTAACTCGATTCCTAAATATTTCGACCATTCCTGGAAAGCAGATTGGCTTGAAAGATATAATGAAGCTACTATAAAACCTCGCAAGTTGTTTAACGAGATCGACGAACCCAACGACGTATATTACGAATCCACTCACAATCATGAGAATATTAACCCACAACCTAGTGGATTAGAGGTTGATTCCAACTCCAATTACAAATTCAATTGGGTCTCTGGATCAAGCTCTGCTTGGAATTGATATAATATGATATCACCCAGATCAGCTAATATCCCTCATCAAATAGCACAGTTCTAGTTCCTGTTGAAAAATCGAATGTATTGAATATAATTATTATAATGGTCGTTATGAGTAGCTGTCTCTTTGAGAACGCCAGATTGATCAGTGTTTCTCAACTATGTCTCATTTCTATCAACTCTTCATCAATTGAAGGGATTGAACCTGCTAAATAAACTTCCTGTAGCATTGGACAAAATCCCCGAAGCAAAATTGTTGGCCTTACCAAACTTATCACACTTGGTGAAAGCCAATGCATTGGTGAACGACAAGGCAACTGCCATGACAACTAATAACAAGTATAAGAACTCAAACTTTAAGATGGCCAAAACCCCCAACAACAGCCATAATACAGGCTGGAGATATAACAAAGTCCAGAAAACGTTGGAATCGATAGGATTAATGTACTTATCCGGACTCGCGCTTTCAAACACCCATACGTTCTCAAACTCACCCGCGTTGCCTTCAATTGCATTGGTTTCGTTCCACCATCTTAATCCAACCAAGAGTCTTCCTGCAATGTTCTTCAAGTTCCAGAAGTCTGCTGAAATCAACAATATTATCACGATAAAATGTAAAACGAACCGGTTTTTCTCCACCACAAGACCGAGAAAGAAGTTTCCAAAGATATAGATCACGATGGATGCAAGTCTGAAGAAGATATAGAACAATAAGGCCACTGGATGTGATGATTCCTTCAATCGGTCACTCCAGGTCATGTTGGCAGTATTTGTAGTTGAAGGTCCAGTTTGACCACCTGCTCCGGACGGAGAATGGTTTTGATCCTGTTGGTACGTGGCATTGAAAGGAGCATCATCCTGTTGCACATGTTCGAAAGCCACGTCTGGTTCTATGGGTGTGTATCCACTCATGATACTATGAGTTGGTGATAATAATAAATGTACTGGTGTTCAATTGGGTATGGTAGTATTGGAAATGCTCTATTGACTGAGCAGTGTTCAGTGAAAATAGTCACGATTGATGCTAAGTGGAAAACTAGATTGATTGATAGGTCTGGATCAAATGTATCAAACCCCGTATCGTATAGCTCCTTTGTATGGTGAGTGAGACTTTGATTCGTACTCTCATTCAAATTTTCTGGTGAGAAAAACCATTTATCAAATTGCGAATAGGTGCCTATTCTTCTACTACCACATTAACAAACACCACAATGCAGCAGGGATTTTATCGTAGATTCATGCTTGGAATCACCAGGACACAATTAGAAACCAGTAAGGTATGTACAGGCGGTAATTTGGCGAAATTTGGTGGGTTTTTGACTATGTTTGGTTGAGTACCAAGTACTATAAAACGATACCATAATCAACCAGACAATATTTGATCGAAACAGTACTAACGTCCAGTTTGGCTTCTACTTATTGACTCCCATCCTCGTGATGTATTATGTCGGGTTAGATACCGATACCAAGTTCAATTTGCCGGGATTTTGGCCGGATCCCTCGACTTTAAACCAGATCCCGAAGGAACCACACGAAATCCAGGCCGAAATCGCCAGAATCAGAAGAGCTAGACTCGAGAAGAGAAAGAGATTGGAAGAGAAGGCTCGTGAGATGGGTATCGAGGTCGAAGAAGAGTAAAGAGTTAAAAGTTGTTGAAAAAGTTATTGTTAGTTTCATCATCTCCTGATTTTCTTAAACATCATCGGATTGGAGACCAAATAACTTCAAAGTCAATATGATTTCACGAACATCACTAGGGCCTTGAAAATTACACAGAACAGTTTAACTGGCAAAAAGAGGGACTTTAAAAGTAAGTCGTCACATTCATGTATATAATAATTAAGAAAATCAATGTACTTCTAGGTAATTGTTTGTTGTAGATTATTCGAAATGAAGTAAAGCTCTAGTCTCTTTCACTGAAACTTTAAACTCCGAGTAACTGGTTTCACAGAGTATCATCTCATGGACATTTGAAGTTACTTCGTTTGTTGCTCCAGTACGGCCCTCAAGCTCAGTTTCAACTCCTCAATAGTACCAGGAGAAAGTTTTAGAAGATTCAAATTTGATACCTCGATCACTTGGGTCAAAATTTTTTTTAAGTCGTAATCACTAGAATTGAAAGATTCATTGGCAAAATACGGAGATTTGGGGAACCTTGGATTGAATGCAGAATTTGGTAATAGAATATCGATGTTGGGGGGTGAACCAGCGATGAGTAGGGGATCGTTTGAATTTGTAGAAGTCAGACCAGTGGCAGGATAACCTTGGTAAGATGTATTGGGTTTTTTTTGTCCAGTCCATTGATTTCCGTTGTCAAGCCTATGCTTGGAAGAGTTCTCCAACGGAACCAGTGAAGGTTCAGGAGATTTAACTGAGTTATCATTTGAAACGGAGTAAATGGGAGGTAATGATGGTGAAGGAACAGTTTTTGGTAATAAAGAATAGCTCAAGTTTGTATTTTGTTGGCCAAATTGAATTGGGTCTAACTCCTGGTTTTGACCTGAGAAGGAAGAATTTTCACTTTCATTTTGACTCGCCAAAGAATATGATATCGCCGCTCCATCGATATTGTTCTTATTGGCACTTTCAAATGGTGAATTGCCTCTTCCATTTCGAATAAATGATGGGTTGGTATCTGTTCTAGGCTCAAAGTTAGAAAGATTCGAATCATCACCTCCATTCTTGACTCCCATGAGGGCAGAATATGCACTTTCCATCAACAATTGGGATTCCGGTTTTGATTGGCTTTGAATTTCAAACTCATTAGTGCCATTATCACCAAACCACATACTTTTCGATAAATCCTCTTCAACGTTAATAAGACTTCCAGATTCCTTGGTTTCACCAAAAGTGTCGGATAAGCAACTACCTATAATCTCTTCAATCGAAACATAACTTAACGTGACTTTTGCCCTTTCATTTACCAACCCCAATAAATCGTCTACCTCCCATGGGATCACCACATTTAAATAGTTCATAATTTCTGCCAACTTTTCGTAGCTTCGATTAGGATTATATTCGTTGGCTCTCTTTAGAATACCATGAAGCGAGGGATCAATTTCTGGTTGGTGTGATTGAGCAAGTGGAAACGGAACCCACTGTCCTAATTCTGTAGAACGTGGGGCTCTGCCCAAATCTAATAAATTAGTTCTTCTCCAGGATAAAAATATCTTTTCTTCTGATACACTATCCCAAGACCTTTTAATCCATTCAATAACTTTAATCAATGGCACGTCGTAATCAGATTCAGAGAGCACCTCCATTCCAGTACTAATTGGTTCTGTCTTGAAGTCAACTAGATCAACTCCAGCTTTATTTTGTGTTAGACTCTCTTTGGTCTCGAGTTTATTATTCAAAACTCCATCAATTCTAGATTCACTGCTATTTTTTCCATTGTTTGCAGAGACCCCACTATTTTTTGACTTTGATCTTTGTAAATTAATCATCTCCAAGTACTGTTGAAGCCTATATAGGATCTTGAACTCTTCAACAATACCAAAATTCATTGGGAGATAATCAAATTTGATTCCGTTGTATGAGGAGTGATACGGATTCTTGTGGTTTGTGTTGTTCTTCAAGTAGCATAAACGTATGTTACTGAATTTTAAATTGATTGTTCTATGTGATGAAGAGTCATCCAAGATTATTAAGATTTTCCTTTTGGGCGAAACATTAGCTAACTTGTGTTCTAGGGTTAAAAGATAATTCTGGAACATACTGGATGTGATCCATTTGTTTGTGTTTGATTTGTATGATAGTTGGTATATTTCTGTGATTTTGTTCATAAGATTGTGTTGAGAGATGGAATTCACCGAGGTATTTCTAAGTGAAGGATTAGAACTTTTTGATACATCGAATTTGTCGTAGTTTCCCACAATCAATGGCATCAACTTTTCGGTACCATCGACGTTACATCCAAGCATAATGGTCAATGATTTGGCCGGAGTGGAGCTAGATTGTCTTAGACCTTTGTCAATTGAAGAGACATCGAATATTTGATCCAATGGAAGGGTATAAAATAATTGGAATTCATCCATCGTGAATATATCTTGCGGCTTGTACCCCTCTTTCTTAGCTAATTCTCTTAAATAGGCTTTGAGTTCGATTTTATCATCCAATTTCCATACTTTATTGAGTCGGTAGTGTCCGGGGTTTTCGAGAACGTCCTTTTCTGAGCCTGAGAGATCAATATTGAGTCTCTTGAGAAAATGATTACACCATTTCTGATTGAATATTCCATTCCCATCTTTTTCTTTCGTAGGTAATTGGGTCCAGATTGCATTTGCTGTCAGTTGTATGACAGGAGTTGTGATTGGAATATTTTCCCAAGTGGCTTGGGTGATCCATTCTGTTAATATTCGTCTTAATAACGGGTTGGTCTGTTTTCTTCGCCGTACCAATTGAAATTCTGCTTCCTTCGAGGCTATAAGGTCATTTTTCAGACTTAATATTCGGGATATCGTGGTTTGTGACGGAGGTTTCGCAGAGCCATATTCTTTCATCGCCCATACTGCCAAATCACTCTGCGTCATGTGGGGATTGGACTCTGCTTTCCAGCAGATATCAATTTTTTGTTTGATGTTATAACCCATATTGTAAAGTAGGTTTTATATTATTTGAGTTTCAAGCATCTATACAAGGACTTGTAGAGTCTTGGGACCCACTAGTTCTTTCTGTTTATCTGGAAACCTTTCGAGGGATCTATGGTGCTTGTCTCGAAGAGTTTGTTTAATGAATAGGATTAGCTCTCACCCACTTTCTCTTGTTAGCTATGATCTAATACTCAATATTCAATTTCAGAATTTTGCATTCCTAGGATGATTTTAAGCTGGGAGACTGGAAATTGAATATATATTGCTAATTGGGTTTTGATTCGTTATATTGAAGACTAAGATTTTGATTTTTGTTGAGGTCTGGCATATAGTCCGGATTAATTATTTCAGTCACATGATGACTACGAATCAAGACTGGTAGGCGCACTACGGGGTAGTCAAAATAATCATATTGGGTTAAAATGCTATAGCATGATCTGATCATTGAGATGAAATCATCCGTAGGATTATTATTACTAAGTATCGCTGGATTTGGTTTTCTGTGGTGTACTCCAAACAGAAATTTGTGAAATCTTTCGCAGCAAAAAGACGTGATAAATTTCATTAGTACTTGTTCAATCCGAATAACCTACTGTAAAGTTATTGACTAAAAAAGTCTAACTGAATAAGAGGAATCCCTGATGGACTTGCAAAAACAACTGACAGGTAAATACGGTCCATTGTATAGCCTTATACCCCAACGTAAATACCTGGAAAGTGACCAATCAATCGAATTATTTTAGCCTACCATGAAGTCCGATAAACCCCTTGGATCAATCACGGAACAAAACCTTCAAAGTACTTCAATTAAATTCCTATATAGACTATCTACTTCAAAATCATTTCTGTACTTTCACTAGTTTCTCCAGTATCTTTCCCCATCTAATCTCTATGATGTCTTTATATACAGGAAGATGCAAAATCAATCTACCACTGCCAAACAATTAAAAATAAGTTTGCAAACACTTTACATCTTCTTTTTCGAACAAGCCATTGATATTGATTTTTATACTACTATGGGAACAAGGCATGACGAAGGAAAGCGGGAGTACGGGGAAACCAATTGGTCCAAGAGCTTGTCGTGCCGAGGTTAAGCATTCATGAAAGAGTCTCTACCACAAACATTACATCAAAGTCAACCGGCTAAACATCGAGTGGATCTTGTGGGTGGCACCACAAGTGATGCCGGTGGGATGCTGAGAAACAGGGGATAGTGAGCTTCTGTGTTCTGTAGGTACATGATGTCGTGTTTGCAGGTAACAGGTTCTAGATCCAGGGAGTTGCCCTGGGTTGTTTGAGTGTCCAGGAGACCACCGGTCTTTACAGGTTCATGGATGTGCCCTTTGGCCCCATTGGACTTAGTAACACGACGAAGTAATGGATGCAATTGGAGGAACTAGTATTCAAGTGGACCGGGATTTTGCCGGAATATCGGAGTTGTATTTGAAGGAGTATCAATGGTTCACCTCTACTAATATCAAGCAGGTCAAACATCTCAGTCTCCTCAGACAAACACTACTGTTGGTAGTGTTGGTTGGTTCGACTCCAACTTGATTCCTAGCCCTATGGGCTAAGGATGACCACACATGGCTGCAATTGGTAGTCAGCCCACTCGTCCTCATGGACACTTGTTGTTGGTTCAAATCCAGCTATCTCGTTGTTTAATGGCATGAGACAAAATAGGTCATCTGCAACCTCGATGTGGAGCTGGTTCAAATCCAGTTTTCTCAGACCCGAGATCAACTTACTAACAACACTATTCTAGTTTGAAATTGTCATCTCTTTATATAGCTACTTTGAGCCATTCGTGGCTCTGGACCGCTGGGAGGGTTATATAGTTGATTGGTGGCCTGGTGTGTAGGATTACATGGAATTCAGTTAGTCTATTGAAATATTCAAAGAATCTTTCAAATTGACCTTAAACAAGGGAAAACTATGTGATCCTATACTGGGCGCCAATTTTGCAAGGCTATATAGCTCTTCCAGTGGCCCAAAAAAGGCGGGGGGTTATATATTGTAACCCCCCTCCTGACGACCCCCCATGTCAAATTTTCGGCGGGTAATTTTGGTTCAAAATTCGGGAATTTGAACAATTTGATAGTACCAGAGGATAAAGAATAATTTTAAAAGTAGTTTGGGGTTGTTTTGAGATTGAATGGTTGTATATTGGTTGAGTAAGGGCATAAAATGTACCTTTTCTGGTCAACTTTTGGTTGAAAATTGATGAAAATGGGTGCGAAAATTGATAAAAATAAGGCCCTGAATTTTACGTCAAGAGGGCTACGGAGGTATTGAAGACGAAGTGAGGAAATCAAAAGATCAGTTAGTTTAGGATCTTAAATTCCAATCAATAAGCATATCAAAAAGGTATTAGAAGTACGGGAGAATGATATATTAGGGTCAAAACTGCTTTGAAAAAGAAGCACAAAGATTGAGAAAAAGCTAACTTCGCGATGATTAACACGGCTGTGTAAAAGATTACTCAGTGTTAATCATTTTGTACAAAAGTGGAGGTTTGAATATGGTGCATTCCCATTGCGTTTGTTTTACATTGTGTTGTTTATAATCATATTATTATATCTTTGAGTTTATATTGAACTGACCTAGCAGTCAAACCCAAGCCAATCAATGGGTGTGTAATTCTTTTGAGTGCCAATCTCAAATAACCCAATCAAGCCTGGATTACTATTGGTTATCAAATCTAGCAATTCAGCGCATGTTGCGGTGGTAATTAGTTGCGTTTGAATAGTCGATCCGGTAATATTCAATGAGCATCTAAGAATTGGATAGCCTTGCCCAAGAAGAAGTCTGCAATCTCCTCGCTGTCAATATACAAAGAGTGCCTACCTCCCTTTACCGTAACAAACTCTTTGTCGATGTTGTCATTCAACAAATTGTAGAATTTTTCGGAACTATCGTAGTAGTTGACTTTATCACTGGTACCATGAATCACTACCAAAGCAACATCTGGGTTGAATTTTGAGGCGTAATCCTTATTAAGAAGTGCCTCTCCTCTAGAGAGCATATCGTTCAATTGTCTTAAACCACCACGAAAGTTTGGTTTCTTAGCTTTCAAGTAGTCGGCATATTGCTTATTGCCTGTTATATCGTCGATATTCAACGCAGTGTTGAGTTTCTGGTTGGGTAAAACTTTACAAACCAATGAACCAGCGGCTCTGACGAAAGGATGTGGTCGGGTGCTTGGAGCAATCTCCACAAGAGGAGCACATGCAAAAATACCCTTGATGTTATTGATGTATTTTCCCTTGATACCATAGTTGAGAATGATACCTCCACCCATGGAATGTCCAAATAAGAAGAATTTCTCGTTTTTGTCCTTTCTCTCGTCGAGGTTCAACTTGATGAAGTGGTCCAAGTCTCCATAAGTGTAATGGTCGTTGGTTTCACCGATGTTCTTGGGAGAAGTCTCCTTGGCACCACGTTGAGAGAAGAAGAAAACCTCGTAGCCACGAGAAACCAATTTGTCAAAAAACTCGGTATAAATCACCGATTCCTCAGCGAATCCATGGACGTATATGATTTTGCCCTTACGTTCGGTTCCAGCAGGAACTTTCCAGGTCACAGTCTTGAACTTGGCACCATCGAATGGTACGATTTCCACTTCGGGGGTATTCTTTGGAGTGTAGGGGAGTTCTACGGCCATGGTGATAATGAAAACAGTGTTGGCCAAAGATTCTTGGGAATTGAATTACTTAAATAGTAATAGAATTGTCTTGTGTATCCAACAGTCCGCGTGGTCCGGTATAAGTTCCTTTGTCACATTCATATACTTTTGTCCAGATACAGAAATATTGGAACTGGAATAATTGGCACGTGATACAAAAGATGGGGGGAGTGGGGAAGATTGATAGCGACCTTAGATAGCCATGGTACGGCTGGTATTGTTTGCAATTAGCGAACAATCGATGAAAGGACTAGCGTGTAGCTAATGAGTAGAATCAAATATTGTACCGATAGTGAAAAGTTCGTTGATTCCTTCATTTTATTACCCATGCTGATACCATTATGTTTATTACTCTGATCAGTCCGTCTATTATTGGACCAATTCATGTTGAATATTCACTTGGCAATCTTTTTACCCATCCGGGTACATTTCCCGTTAGTAACGCAAATTGGGTTTCAACAATAGTAAACGTGATGCTCCATAGCTTATTGATAAGCATTACTGAAAGATATTATTGTGTCCAAATAGTGATAGTAGACGGTGATTAGGCGATAGATGCATAGCCACAATTGCAACGCTTATCATCAGACATGATTTGCAACGTTTGGGTGTGGGGTTAGCGTAATCAGTATAGCTGCTCGTTCTGGAGCGGACTTTGCGACTCCGATTCACTTTGCGTCATTGATGCCAATCGTAATTGAGAGTATACCCGGGAATCTTAACCTGAGTCGATCTTTCTCTGCTATCGCTTGCCTTTCAATAATGTATATGACTCTAACGGTTTCGCCTTTACTTTCTGATCCTATTAAACATCGGAACTGCCTCGGTTGTATAGTAGTATACTTCGGCTTTGTTTCTAACTCTTTTGACTGTCAATTCAATATTGAAAATATTGATATGTTCCAAATGTTCTAGTTTATTCACCAAATCAAATCCACTTCCAATAAATGGGCTGTATCCGAGATTCAAATAATATTTGAGAAATTCCGTCAATCCGTTTTCTGCACCGTCTCTGATGAATTTGAGTGTGTAATCATTGATTAATATACAATCATGGTCTCTGAGACTGACAAGATCGAATAGAAATACGTCACTGAAAAGTGTCGTCTTGATCACCGAATTGTAATATATTCCATATTCATAGTTCGAGATCCGTTCTCGATTCGAATTCATACATTTTAACAACGTATTTTGATCATGGACTTGCCTCGATTTATCAAACACCCGCAAATTCTTGAGGCCAGGGTGGTTCTTGATCAAACATTGGTTAATCTCCCGAACATATTCGAGACTGGGAGTCTCAAAAACAATGTGGAAATCGCTGAGGCTGTTAGGTAAGTTTTCAAGGGCACTGATGAGTGCCTCATGCTGACAGAAGAGACAGTCATAGGTTGGATTCACAGCCAATCCCTCCAACCTATGCGTATGTCTGGTAACATTATGGAGGAACGTAGTAGGTATCCAACCAAGTTGGTGATTTTCCTGTGGATGAGACAGTTCCTTGATGTACAATTGTAAGTCCCTGAGCTGTGAAAGATCCACCACTTCATTCAATAAGTTGCAAAGGTCGGTGCCTTTATTACCGATGAACCCATCTAATCCAAGCGATTCGAGATTCAATTGTACTTTCCCTCTCAAAGATAAGAAAAATTCCATCCATACGGCATGTGGGGTATCAATGCTAAGACTATTGAGCGAGTTTAATAATCCCAATTTGTCCTCCTCCTCAAACTCGTTAAACTCCAATGTCCTCAAGTTAGATAACGAACCTCCACTTCCAAGAACATGAGCCAAATTGGCAAACCCAGATCCGTTCATTAGATCGTTTCTATAGGAGACTTTGAGATGCGCTAAGTTGGGAATATAAACCGGTATGAGGTCAATCTTTTCAGCACAGATGTTCAAGGTCCGTACTGAGCTTGCCAAATTGGTAGAAATGGCCATTTGTGGAGCAATAAGGGTGTGCAATCGCATCATTTCCAGAACAAGATCCAATGATTCAAACTCGGTAGAAAGATCATCCCCTAGCACAACCAAAGTTCTTATGATACTTGCAATTTTTATGTTTTGTCGTATGGTATCCAATAATTGTGGAAGGTTCGTAGAATGAACAAGGGTTCCAACATTTCTGGTTTTTTGCAGCGTACATCCCCGTATTGTTTTTACAACCAGCCAGTCACTATAGACTATGACTTTCCGATACAATTCAAGAGCCGCTGGCAAGTATAACAACCTGCTTGTTACACATAAACTCAAGAGTTCTTGTGTACCTAGACGTGAACAAATGTCTTGAAGCATCCCAACTGGAAGACACTCTATTGTGGTCGAAACCGGGGTTTTTGACCCCAATGTTTTGCTGGAGAATAGTACCTGCTCTTTCACCAACCGTGAATGTACCATGGGGTGCTCTATCTGGGGGTATGACTGGAATTTTGGTCTATAACTACTGGACCTTCTTCTTTTCCAGACTTTGGAGAATCCTTTTTGTGGCTTGGTCTCCACGTATTTCGCATGGATTTTCACATTAGTGTGCCTGGATGGACCTCCATTGATAATCTCGTCCATGGCAACATGTATTCTATCCTCTGTTAGCACTGGTTTGATCAAACTCTTATCGTTATCGGGTTCTTTGGGATCGGTTTCGTTCCTGCATCAGCCCTTTGGTCATAACGTCATTCCTGCACATACCGCGGTCTATTGTTTTACGCTCTGTCTTTTTAGAGCACTTCATCAACAAATTTATGACTGCTGCCTACTACATTTCTTTAGCAACAATCACGTCGTTTAAGGTGGCAAATCACAGTAACTCCATTTTTGAACTTTCCATAAACCAGAACCCGTATCTTCGCCACCAATTGTTGAAAATTGCATCAAAATACGCCTGGTCAACTATTTATTTCCAATAAACATTGAAATCCAATCACTTTGAACCACCAATAAATATGGAGCATTCAGAACAATCCCGGCCTGCGAAGCCCAAAAACCAGTCGTTTGAGTCCAAGTCTCAAGACGAATTGTCAAAACCCGATACCTCTACGACCACTGGCGGTCCTACTAGTGATCCTTTCCAGGGACTATCGTTCAAGGTGGGAGTTGCAGAGAATAAAAACACAAGATACAGATCAAAGATGGAGGATGTACATACGTATATTGCCAACTTTGCAGAACGAGTGGACTGGGGGTATTTTGCAATTTTTGATGGCCATGCCGGTAAAGACACCGCCAGATGGTGTGGAAACAACATGCATACACTCTTGGAGGGAGAGATTGAGAAACAAGAGGCAGGCGCTGATTCTGATGACAATTCTGACATGAAGGACAACCTCCACAATACATTTGTCAAGGCTGACGAATTGATAGAAAAAGAAGGCGCAGGCAACTCGGGCTGTACCGCAGCAGTAGCAGTATTAAGATGGGAATCAGAGACACATGATAGCCACTCCGGCAAGGATGAGGGAGTTAAGGGAAAAAACTCCAAATTCGACTTTATCCCAGGTGGAAATCACAAGCGTATGCTCTATACATCTAATGTTGGTGATCTGAGGGTGGTTTTATACAGAAATGGCCAGCCGTACAGGTTATCTTATGACCACAAGGCTACCGACTCCAATGAAATCAATCGTATCAAAGACACAGGCGGACTAATCATGAAGAATCGAGTCAATGGGGTTTTGGCAGTGACGAGATCTTTGGGTGACTCGTACATGAAGGATTTAGTCATTGGCAAACCGTTTACTACATCGACCCAGATCACCAAGGATGACGAATTCATGATTTTGGCATGTGATGGTGTTTGGGACGTAATATCAGACCTTAAGGCATGCCAGTTTGTTTCCAGTATATTTGCAACGTCCAATGAACCTCAGATTGCTGCCAAAAAACTTTGCCAATTGGCCATTGATAATTCGACAACTGATAATGTTACTGTGATGATTGTTAGATTTGACCAAGAAGTATTCGGCTGATACAAATATCCACATACTCTACGCTAGTACTATATAGAAACGAATATAACGATTTATTGAAACTCGATTAGTAAAAATCCTGCTATTCATCTTTCTCTAATTTTCTTCCGGTTGAACATTTAACTCAATCAAAGCATCTGTATCCTTGACTCCGACCTTTGGTCTATAGAGCTTCAATGCCAAACTACTCATGACGACACTAATGGACGAAAGAGCCATAGCTGCACTGGCCCAAACGGGACTCAATCTGGAATTTTTGTACGGGTAAATTACTCCAGCAGCAATTGGAATACCAATCATATTATACACCAAACTCCATGCGAAGTTGAAGTGTACTCGTCTAAAGACGACCCTTGACAAATCTAACAAAGTAACCAAAGCAATGAGAGGATTTGCTTTGTTTAACAAAATGAAATCACTCGACGTGACAGCCAAATCTGCTCCTGACGACAATGCAATGCCAACATCAGCAGCTGCTAAGGCTGGTGCATCATTGATACCGTCACCAACCATTGCTACCACTCCTCCATAAGTCTTCTGAATCCTCTTCACGTGAACTTGCTTCTCATCAGGTAAAACTTCACTAACAATATTTGTGATTCCAATTTCTTTAGCGATAGCTTCAGCCGTGATTCTATTGTCTCCAGTAATCATCCAACAGTCGATATCTTTGTCTTGAAGGAACTTAATTACCTTCTTGGTTTCAGCCCGGATTTGATCCCTGGCAGCTAACAGAAGGACTAAATGGAACTTTTCATCCTGATACACCGCGGGACATTTGATCGCAATCAAAATAACCGATTTACATTCGGTTTTCCATCGGTTCAATAATTGAACTTGTGATGGACTAATATCCACCTGGTAGTCCTCGAGTAATTTCTCGTTCCCCAAAATTGCTTCTGTTGGATTGTATGTATTCCAAATATCCACTCCTTGATCGTAAATAATCGATCCCTTAAGGCCCTTACCAGCAATAGTTTCAACTTGAGGAATTTTATTTTGAGTTATAGTCACATCATGTTTTGTAGCAGCAAAATCATCCACGAAATACTTGATGGCCTTGGCTAATGGGTGCTTTGAGGATACTTCCATATCTCTTGTAACTTGTAATGCAAATGCTTTCAAAGTTTGAGTGAAGTTGGAAAGTCCATCATCATTGAAATGATAATTAGTAACTTTGACTTCACCGTTTGTTAATGTCCCTGTCTTATCGAAACAAATTATGGAAGTGTTAGCACCGTCTTGAAATGCAACACCTCCTCCCTTTGCCAAAATACCATATTTAGCAGCCAAGCCAGAACCCACAAACAATGCAGTAGGGGCAGCCAAACCAATTCCACAAGGGCATGCAATGACAAAGACCGCAATCGAGAATTCTAATGACCACACTGTCCATCCGCCAACATCGATATCCAAATAATGAGATGGCAAAGCACCCGAGTGTCCAAGTGCCAACCAAATTACCCAAGTGATTATTGCAAGGACTGTAATGACTGGAACGAAATAACTAGTCAACTTGTCAGCTGTTCTCTCGATAGGAGCTTTGCGAAGTTGACCGTCTCTCACGGTATTAACAATTTGGTCAATCAATGAATCACCTTCCAAACTGATAATTTTGGCAATGATAGAAGAACTTCCAGTATTAACGGTACCTGAAAATATTTGGTGTCCCGGTAAATGTTTCACTGGCTTAGATTCACCGGTTAACGCAGACTCATCAAATTCACTCTCACCCTCAATTATAACACAATCAACAGGGGGGGATTCACCTGTAGATATTCTCAAGTAGTCACCAACTTCCAAAAGCTTGACGTCAACGATTTGATCATTAGTGAAATCATTATCAATACTCTCGACCAAAGTAGCTTCAGAAACTTTCAAAGAGCTCAAATTAGCAATTGCGCCAGCAGTTTTAGATTTAGAAAAACTTTCGAGCAATCTACCAATTAAAAGGAAAAATGTCAAGAATACCACTGAGTCGAAATAAGTGGTTTCAGAACCCATGTTACCAGTTCTCTTCTGCTTTGAAGCTAGAATCAATAGCACAATACTGGCGACATATGATATGGTAGTACCCAAGCTCATCAACAAGTTCATGGATCCAAACCTGAAGACTCTTTTGGTGAATGAATTCTTATTGAACCAAAGATTCTTAAGCTCCTTGAGAGCTTTTCTATGGAAAATGTCAGCCGCAAAGAAATAAACTGGTGTACTCAAAAAGAATAAGATCCAAGTATTCCGTGGAATATTTCCTGCCCAGATAGGTACCATCACCCACTTTCTGAACGCATTGGATTTGGGCAACAAGGCCATGGCAACAATTCCAAAAATGAATGTCGGAATAGCAAAGACGGTTGCAATCACCAATCTCAAAGCAATTCGGAGTGTTTCAGCTTTGGATAGTTTTCTAAGGTACTCGTCAACCGAGACTGGTTCGATAATTTCGCACTCAAATTTGCCTGGATGAAGTGGTTTAATCACAAATGTTTTATTCTCGTCGAAGCCATCCGATCTTGAGGAGGAGTACTCACCTATCGGATGCATATGATTCAAATCAAAAAGGAACTTACGAATATTGATATCCTCACCGGGAATATAAGTGAATTTGATGTATGGATTCTTCAAGGTGATTGGATCCTGAATAATAACAGCTTCACCATACGTGGATAAGTAATCGGTAACGATTTCGGGACAATGTTCACAAAACATTCCCGAAACATTGATATTGATGGTTCTTGCCTTCTTTTTGCCCAGTGTATAATTAATTTTTTCAGATCTAACAAGCTCGAAATCAAAACCACAATCTTCGATGGTTTCTTTGAGTATATTCAAATGGTCGTCCCCTCCCGTAGAGGGTTCTTCCAAAACAAATTGACCTCCTTTGGAAACAACATTGACACCACTTTCCAAAACAAAAGGAAGTTCATTCACTGCAGTCTGAATCGAATTTACACACGCGGCACATGTCATTCCACCAATGATAGCAACAACTTTTCTGTTCACTGAAGTTTGAACTGGTAGTACCTCTAATAGTCTTGCTTCGAAGCCGATATCATTGATGTAATCAATAATCTTGTTAATTACCTGCTTATTTGGAATAATTACCACTGCCGTATGTTGAAGCAAATTGACAGAATAGTTGGATTCATTTTGTTTGAGGTTAGTGTTGTTGAAGAGCGACTTGTTAATTTGTTCAGAGACCGACCTCACACATGCCATACACGTCATTCCTGAGATCGAGAATACCGCTCTGTATTCACTTTCTGGTTTGGCAACTACTGTTTCCACAGTTGCTGACGAGTCGTAACCACCGTACACTTCTGGATTCTCCTTTTCAAGAGGCTCTTTCAGGCACTTCTTACAATTCTTGATGTGGTTTCTTGTGGACTTATAGTTCAAAAACTTGGCATAGAGCCCCAAAATATCGAAAAATCCTTCAGCATGGTCTGTATGCTCAACTTCCGTCATGGAGGAACTTAAGGAAACGACACCGTTCTTTGTTACTTCCCAAGATAAGATCTGGAAACCCTGTTTTAACAACTGGCGGTTAATTCTCTTGATCACATGTTTGAATACAGAGGAGTCGTCTTCGTTATTGGCGAATACTTCTACATCATTCTTATGTACATAAAGGCCAGCCCCGCCCGAAGACAATTGTTTGAGTTCGGCTGGCTCGGGAGCAGCGTCGTACTTGGAGACCCTGAAATGATGTGAAAGGATCTTGAAGATGGCATCGGCACAGTTATCACAATGGATATTGGCTAATGAAAGATGGAGATGTTCCATTGATGCCTGTCTATTGAGAGTGATGTGATTACTAATGGACTATTGCAACGTTTGAGGTATTCTCTTTTGGAATGTAACCAAGGCTGGGTAGTAGTATGAAAGGGAATCAATGGAAAGAACTGCTGTCATGATACCCGTCCGTCTATATATGGATGTGAGAGGTTTATGCCTAATCAGATGGCATCGCTGCTTACCTAACAAACGGTGCTGCGCGAATTGTGCTACACCGAAAAACGGCTTAGTAGCGAAAGGGAGCCACATGTTAATAGACAGGACGGTTACCTCAATTGGTCAATAGTATAGGAATCAACAATCCACAAATAAGGCCCACCACTCTCTCTGGAATGGTATGGAAGAAGATGGAAGTCACCACAAACATCCAGTACCACATGACAAGAACAAAGAGCGTTGCGCCAAAGAGAAGCGTGCGGAGTCGCGAGTTGACATGTAGTGGAGTGGTGATCATTGGATTGTCGTTACTTGTTCCTGTGTGGAGATCAGGGGTACCGTCACTAGTCGACTGGGTTTGGATTTTGACCACATTGGCACTAGCGGCACTGTTGCCTAGGTTTGCGCCCTGGCCTTCCACCTGGGCCTCAACATCGTCTCGAAGCGTCTCCCAGCGTACCTCTGATATCACCAATAGACTGATCAGCACTATCAAGTAGTAGTGGCCAGACGAGTCGAACCCGCTGAACCAGTGGGCATTGTTGGTCTCACATTGCCATTGGGTATCGAGACGAGGGTCCTCGCAGTGGCCCCCGGTCCAGATGCCTACTCGATCAAACAACAGCGGTCCAAAACACCACACATTGACCACCAAACACACCAAGGTGTTGACTCCATAATGATGAAGGAACCGCCCCACTTTGTCTGTAGGAATCCGGGACTCCTTCTGGTACGTGAACAACCACGCGAAGTAGATGACGGTGAACCACGCGTACCCGTAGTCCTTGACAAAGACGTGGTTGATTGTGGCCAATAGCCAGTTGTGGGTGACATACGACTTGTAGTGATGGAACCTATAGTAGAGAGGAATCGTTAGCACGAAGGTCACGGGGTACAACGCCACCGCCAACGTCCACAAACGATTGGAACTGGTGGACCCAACTCTTCTCAAGAGCGATCTAGACCTTTCCATGGTCAATTGGAGGTGGTTGGTGTGGTTGAAGGGAAAGACGTGGAACATCATGGGATCAAGTACAACAGGTGGGTCACGTGGGTGGTTTTTCTGTATTGTAGGTATGGACTCAGTTTGGAGGAAAAGAAAGATAAGTGTATAATTCTAGAGAGTAGGGAAAAAAAGTGAAAATTGTCCAAAAGGTGAAACCCACACCAGTTTGATACTTGTACGTTATAAACAGAAGATCGCTCTATTTGTCAGTATAGTCTGGGGGTTATGGGTTTGGATTGTCGCCTATACTGACGTCAGAAGCTTTGTCAGATTCGGCCTATCTTAACGTGACCATACACGTACATTAACGCCAGTTCCGACCTCTTATCAATTCCGACAGGAGTACCCCCTAGTAAAGTCATCAAATCTACCCCGGATCTCGCCTTCCCCTCCGAATCGACCTCACGTGCCATCTCACAATCAATTCCATTACTATTATATACCAGCAAGTCTTGCAAGTCATCGAATCAAGCCTATGAATACCATACACCCCGCAGTGACATCTCGACCCACAAACATCGACCCAGATCGCATAAAAGGTCCAGCCTTCCAGCTTGCCTCCCGTTTCAACCCCTCTCCAAAATGTTGTCCACCTTAAGGCTTAGTCTACCCCAGACTAGAAGCCAAGTATCAAGATTATTCAGCAGATCAGTATCTACATCATATCCTCTTGCACAGACGGTAAAGAAACAGGCCAGTTCCAACCCGCAATTGAATTTCCCCTGCCTCGACAAGTTGGAGCGCAAGACTGAACAGCTTTCACAATCATGTTTCATCACTCCCAACATCAACTCACTTGAAGGAGGTCCAGAACCGTCATATTCCATGGTGCAGACAGGGTTCCAAGTGTACCAATCGAACAAACCTATTTTCCTTGACTACGGTGGGTTTTTGCCAGAATATGAAATTGCATACGAAACCTGGGGAACCTTGAACGAAACGAAATCTAACATCGTGCTAGTACATACTGGACTTTCTGCTTCATCGCATGCCAAGTCTCAGCCAGATAATCCCAAAAGTGGTTGGTGGGAAGACTTCATTGGTCCTGAAAAGTACATAGATACAAACAAGTTCTTTGTGATATGTACCAACGTTCTAGGGGGATGTTATGGCTCGACCGGTCCTTCGTCCAAGGACCCTGCCAATAACGACTTTTATGGCACCAGATTCCCCATATTGTCAGTGAATGATATGGTGAGGGCTCAAAGAGAGTTTATCAGGGATACCTTCGGCGTTACCAAGATCCACGCTTCCATCGGTGCATCAATGGGTGGAATGCAGTCGTTGGCATATGGCTGGGAATTTCCTGATGAAGTCGAAAAGATCATTTCCATCAGTGGATGTGCGAGATCACATCCATATTCTATTGCATTGAGACATACTCAAAGACAGGTACTTATGAGTGATCCCAATTGGAATAGAGGGTTTTACTACGATAAAGTCCCTCCACATATTGGTATGAAACTCGCAAGAGAAATAGCCACCGTGACTTACAGATCTGGTCCTGAATGGGAATACAGATTCGGAAGAAATAGAGCAGATGAAACCAAACCCCCCGCATTGTGCCCAGACTTCTTGGTGGAAACTTACTTGGATCATGCCGGTGAGAAGTTCTGTTTGGAATACGATGCCAACTCATTGTTGTATGTACTGAAGGCGATGGATTTATTTGATTTGCGTCACACAAATTATGAACAGTTTCAAAGAAACAGAAAGTTGGCTGAAGAACGATTCAATGGTACTGAAGGAGCCTCAAAACAAGTTGACTCTTCTATCCCTGTTAAACCTTACGAAGAAAAAGTACGGTCAGCAACTGTGACCCCTGAAGAATCTTACGAAGACCTTCGTAAAGGCATGCAACGATTGGCCAACAAGGATATCTTGGTGGTCGGGGTTGAATCCGACATTTTGTTTCCTGTTTGGCAGCAAAGAGAAATTGCAAATGTATTGACAGAGGCCAAAGAAAATGTAAAAGGTACAGGTAAAGTCGAATATTTCGAATTAGGAAACGATATAAGCAATTATGGTCATGATACGTTTTTGTTGAGCTTAGATGATATTGGGCCTCCAGTCAAAAACTTCTTATGAGCAGTTGGCAATATTTTCATATGTAAATAAGAGCATGGGACTAAATATACTACGGGTTTCAATTTTTGTATGAAGACCACATGGATACAATGTGAATATAATTTTATTAGGGGTAGGTTATGGGCTGTAATCCATTATTGGGAAAAGAAAATCAGCTATGTATCAGTACAGCACTTTCAGTGTATCCTATTTTATTTTAATCAGTCAAATTCTTGTTACGATCGCAACATGCTGCATTTTTGTAGCTGTTAATGGATGTACTACCCCAAAGCTTGATATTAAAGCATTAACAGCTTCATTGACCTCTGTGAGGACTTTGATATCATACAATCACTCCATGATTTGGATCCAATTCGTAGCCGAATTTGCGACTAATTTCGTAGATGAAGTCTCTCAATCTTGATACCACTACCTTAGCCAATCCATTTGTTTTCTTCTTGTTGGCGGATGATTCAACATGATGAGGCAATAAATTATCGTGTGCACTCAAACTGACGAACAAAGCAAATGGAACGAACCAAATGCACAAACCGAAGAAGGAGCACACCTCAACAAACGTGGGGATTCTGGGTGGCTCATAGTCAGGTTTCAAGCGTTGTTCCAACGAAGGAATGTTGGGGTTATGGAAATGGTTGAACCACAAGAAATGATTCGCAACCACCAAAACACATGATGCCAAAAACACCGGCGATGTCAATTCAACGTAGGGGAACTTGTGGAGATTCTGTAAGTAGACCCAGTATGAAAAAATGGAGAATGTAGTGAGATAGAATGGAAATTTATCGAAAAGCCATAATAGTATATAGACTCCGATTATTCCATAGATCGCTCTCTTCAAGAATCTCTTGGTCGGTTCCGAATGCTCTTCAACCAATTCTGATATGTAGTATAGCCCCGATGCTATGGCTAGCACGAGAAACACGAATCCCACGACCACTCCAACGTACGAAAGTAATTCGAGGAACATAGCTGCTTTGATTAGGAGTAGCAAGAAGACTGGAGGCCAAGTTAAGCAAACGCGTTGAATTTAACGACGCCAAAAGTGTGCACGTGATACAAATGGAATGTGAAGCAGAAGTAGTTGTCAAACTTTACAAAATGGTAATGGGTGTGATTATCACAAATATATAGAGAGTATTTCTGTGAGATCTGTATCTCTCCCCCGTTCTCTATATGTCTACAACTGGCTCCTGGCTACTATTAACTAGTTCTCTTTGAATCAGATGAAAATCGGTACCGCGCACGACATCGACCAGATCGGTAGCCATCCTTAGTGAGTTTGGCAGCCATTAAAGAGAATCTGGTAACGATCAACCTATACCCATAGACCTTTTATTATACGACAGAAAAAATTTGAGGTGATATATTTAGTCATATATATCGATTGGAGGGATTCTATCTGTGTTGTAAAACCAGTTTCCACCTTCTAACTCTCTCAGCAACCACTCAGTAGGGAACAATACCAAATGACCTTGGATTTCATTCAAGATCCGTTCAGCAGAATCTCTTTCGAAGATTTGTTCACCTCTATTTATCCTGCGCCTGTTTGTGAAGCTTCTCTTCCGACGAGCAGATTTGTTCCCATTTTGAAACTCTGCCGAACTTGCCCCAAACCCGCTCTCAAGCCCATGTGTATTCCCTTGTGAGTCTTTGGAGGAAACTCTGGGGGTATTTTGATTGGGTGGTGTCTGGCTGTAAGTAACATCAGCATCATCTTTATCATATCCTTCAGGAGAATCTGGTTCAATGTTACCGTTAACCAAGCTTTCATCATTATACCCAACTTGTCCATCCCCTTCATCAGTTTCATCAATTGCTTCCACCTTCAGAGTTGATGCATGACGTCTGAATCTGAGCTTAGACGACAGATTTTGAGCCGGCGTTGGACGAGCCTCACCTCTAGAAGGAGGAGCATGTCCCAATAAGCCCACATCTTGGTCAAGTTTATTGACATTAATCGTAGCCTGGCTATTTCTTTTGGTTCTATCACTGTTTCCAGCACCAATGGTCGATTCATCTTCACTTTCAGTTTCTTCAGACAAACTGCTCCGTCCCTTCGTTTGCCTTTTATACTTTGCCTCCAGTTTTTGCGAAATCATAAAAGCCCTCTGTAGTTTAGAGTGCTGTTTATATTCCTTCCACGTAAGAACGTAATCATCAGGCTGTGTATGGAAAATCAACCTGAAAATTTCGGTATTCCTTCTTGCATGTTCGAACCAAAGATCATCATAAAATTCATAGTCTAAGGGATCTTCAAACCCATAAGGGTCAATATACTTGCTGAAGTGCTCGATTCCCTTAGGGTTAATTCCTTGAAGAATTTCTTTGGTACCATGTTCATCGAGAGAGACAATAGGAATATGCTCATTGTGTGTGCTATCAGACGTCTCAATTTTAGGCTCATTATAATCTTCTGCGAATTGTTGTTGGGGAACACCATTGTTATTGGCAACATCAATTGTGATCTTTTCTGGTTCAGGCGACAGTCCTCCATTTACATTCGCTTGCGCAGTTGAGCCACCACTAGATGGAGGTGGAGTACTAATGGTTGGCGTCAAACCCGCAAGAACTCTCCTTTTAGCCTCTTCATCCTCATCTTCTTTTTCCTTAGCAGCAACTCGTTGCAAATATGATATCTTTTTCAATAAGGCCCATCTTTCCCTATTCCTCTCAGTAATAAGCTTTTCTGACTCGTCATCAATTTCATCAATGATATCAAAATCATCAGCTTCTAAGAATTCCTGTACATTTTGCATGTCTGGTAAAAACGCAGCAGTTGGGTTTTGCTTCATTGACTTTTTGGCTAAATCTTTCAAAAATTTACCACTGTTGAGTCTAGCTCTTTTGGCCAACTTGGTCTTATATTTATCCAAGCCTTCTCCAAAAGCATCTCTTTTGTGGTTGTCGTTGTGTTGAACTCTGGCATCATATGAATGCTTCTTTTTATCTCTAATTCCTTTATTAGCTTCATGGGTTCCGGTTCTATTATTAAAAGATACAGGCAATGGTAAAGGTGCTGGAATTTTTGTTTCATCGAGTTTAATTTCGTCATCAAGTTCGAAGCTAACGTCGAAATCCTCTGCTTCGGCTGTCTTCTTTTTGGATTCTACAAAATTCTTCCATCTGAATGTTCCTTCCTTTTCCTGAAGTATATCTCTGGATGCAATTTCAACCATGGCTGACATGATAATATTTTCTTTGTTCCTGAAGTTATTTGTAGCTGCCCTGTATCCATCGGAAGACTTCGCAACTTCTTCAAATTTCTTGAACCTTCTTTCAACAATATCTAAAATGTCGACATTGACACCTAAATGTTCTCTCATCAATCTCATTCTAAGACTGTGGGCATATTTACCGGCAAGGTATGGCTCACCGTCCATAGTTGTGCTTATCATTTCCGTATCCCTCACGACAGCAGCAACCTCTGAATCTCTTGAACCTCTCATTGATCTTTCGTTAATGTTTGCACTACCAATTAAGGCAATTCTGTCATCAACAATCATGGTTTTCGCATGGATGTATAATTGTTCAGTGACCAACGTTCTGTCCGGGCCAATTCTACCCCATTTTCTTAATGAGAAGAAATGAATATAATCATCAGGTTCAATTCCATACTTCCTAAGTTTGGCGTAAATAGACGAGGTTCCCCTCGAAATCGACATATACTGACATTGCATGATGACTCTAACCGATGACCCGTCTGGTTCATCAACTTGCGATTCAAATCCTGGCATCAATGGGATTAAAATAATTGCTTTCCAATTAGTACCCTCGTTATGGGCTCTGATGATTCTATCAACTAACGCATCACCGATTCTGTTTTTGATTTCATTACCATCAATGAAACAAGATGTGATAAAGAATTGGTTTTCCAAGTAAACAAAATGTTCCGAGGTTTCAATAAGCTTCAAATATGCATTCTGAATACTTTGTTCATGTTCTTTCAATCCTAACGACCAGCTACCGGATGATCTTAATAGTTGGACTTCGCATGTACCACCCAATCCCATCGCCTTTACCTCTTCGTTTGTCAAGTCCGATGGCGGTGTCAATAATGGAGTGAATCTACTTGGTCTTTTTTGTCTAATCAAGTAATTCCATCTTTGTACAAAGTGCCTTGCCAAGTCTCTAGCAACCTTTCCTGATGTAACCATATGAACATCATGCCATGGCATTCTCGGAACTGAATCTCTGTCATACATAGATTCGTAGGGTTTTTCCAAGCCAAAGAAATCTTTCACCCTAGGGTTGGAATAATCTTTTCCAGGGAAGATTTGGAATCTGATGAACTCTTCGGGAGACAATCTATCTTCGGGATCTAAAGAGTCAAAATTGAACTTTGAATCATCCGTCAAAACATGGTCCGGAGTGTCAAATCTTCCATAACATAAATCAATACCCCCGACAAAAGCAATGGTAGTATCAACTATACATAACTTTTCATGATGTGCCCAAAAATAGGTGTTCTGGAGTAATTGATTGGGAGATCTGATCACATGAATATTTTCCTCATTTAAGGATAATATTGAGTGTTTCGTATACAAGGAATCAGTTGAAACAGTGGTACCGACATTACGGTAAACAATGACATAAATTTTTACACCCTGTTGAGCTTTTCTTTGCAAAATTCTGTCTATTCTCCATTGTTGATTACCATTCGCAGGTCTTCTTAGGTATAATTCTGGAGATAACCACCAATCATGAATATAAATTACGTCCTTCGCCATTTCCAAAGCAGATGATATTGCCCAAAAGTAATCTCTCCCATCAACAAACCATTGGGCAAAACAGTTTTCACGTACTGGAGCGAATGAATTGAACCTGTTAGGATTGGCATGGACAGTTAAGTTTTTCATTTCGTGTAATGAATTGAGCCATAATTTTTGTTCCTTTATTGACTTTGGAATAAGAACCATCTTTCTTTCGGAATTTTCCAACGTAATCTTTAAGTGCTGAAATACATTTTTATGTGACGAATCGCTACCAAGACTCCCTTCACCCAATTTCATTTGAACCATTGACGAATCGTCGTAATCCGAATCTTCTTCTTCATCTAACTTTTGTTGGAGCTCATTGGCATGTTTGACATTGATGCGGAAGTTATGATCCACCAAGAAGACATCTAACGGTGATGTAGAATTGATATCTGCAACGTACATCACATAAGAATTACGAATCAACAACCATTTTTCTGATCTTCTGTCGATCATTCCTTTCAAATCATTGGCTTTGAAATGACCAACTCTCCATCCTTGTGATTTGGCCGTTCCTCCGAGATGAATGACACCTTGCTTACCTTTATACCCAGTTTCGTAACTTAATAACGAGGATATTGGAGAAATCTCGAAGAATTGAAAAAGCTTATTTGATTGTGGTCCCAATGCAACTAATGTTATAAGATCATTCAAGTATTTGGTGACTTCTTTAATATAATCTTGATTCTTTTGTGCTTTGATTCGGATTAGTTCTGGAGATTGGTCATCAGAAGATATCGATGAGATACTGCTCAATTGTGACCTAAGATTAGCCAAATGAGTTCTGAGAGTGTGTCCGGAATGAACCGAAGCATTATCATCCTGTGGAACATCAAGCGTTTCATGTGCATTAGAATTCGAGTTTTCTTGTGCAGATTTCAACTGCTGGCGGTTTCTATTTTTGTTGGTACTTTCAGCTTTACGCAAAGGGGGTATTGGATACTTGGGAAGTTCAGTCTTGATACTACGACTCACTTCATTCCTCCATTTGTCGAACTTGAATCTCGAATGTAAATAAAGTAAATCTTTGGCATTCTTCTCAACGGACCATTTAAGTCTTTCAGGACCGACTCCATATTCCAAATCAAGTCTAAACGTTCTTATCTTAGTATTAATTTTTGGCGATGTGTCTATAATTTTGAAACCGAGTAAGTTTAGTAAGAGTGGAGCTCTTCCAATACCTCTTTCATCCTCTAGTAAGCATGACGCCAACAAACTGATGGCATCTGCACCAATACTCAATCTTCCCACAAGAGCTTGGGCTCTTTGGCTTGTGGCGGAGTCTCCGTCATCTTCTATGTCGTTGTCATGTTCCATTGCCGAGATACTCTGTCTCTTGTTACGGTCCTTCTTTCTAGACCTGAATACATTCAATCTTTTCATCAATTTTTGTTGCCTATTGTTATCGTCGTTGGGACCGGCTTTGGTAGGACTCGTGGGGTCTTGGTTACGACGACTGAGAGACGAGCTGGAGAACTTGGAAGGGAAAAAGGACGTCACATTATTTCCTGCTTGACTTGAGTCATCACCATTGGTCAATGGTGTAGGTTCACCATGGGCGTCTTCGAATTCGAGGTCGTCGTCTTCCACGTATCCATTCGACTTTGGAGTGAAGTTTTGGAATTGGCTCTGGTCTTCGTCGCCTGTGGGAGTGAATGGGATGCTTCCCTGCTCTTCACCCTCGTCATCGCTGTATCGTGATTCTTTAGGGTCGGCACCGCGATTGAAAAACGACCAAGCATTGCCAACCACCTTTGGCGAACCTTGACCGATATTGGACCTCGCTTTTTTGCCATCTGTGGGTTGTTGAATGTTCGTCGAGGAATGTCTTGATACAGAGCGTGAAAGCGACCGTTCAATCAGCTCGTAATCGCCTTCTCGAAGTGGTCTTGGAGATCTCGAATTTCTATTGTGTCTATTTACCTCGAGACTATTCAGTCCTTTGGCTATATTTTCCGGGCGTTTTGGCTGGTTCAACCCGGCAGCCGCTCCATTCTGTTGGTTTTGGGTTGGGGTCGTAGGCTCCAGGGGCATTACTAGATACCTTTAAAACGTGCCTCTGTTGATAGGGGTAATGATCACGTCTAGGGGTGAGTTTTGCTCGGAAACTGGCCAGTTTTTGCGGTATGTGGTTGCTTTTTTGAAACCAGTCCCGTTTTATGTGACCTGGGAGACTTTATTGACAGAATAGATGTGCTTAGCGGAAGAAAACGTTGGTTGGGGTGTCTTTTCAATTGACTTGGCTGCCTATTTTTCGTATTGACTCCAGTGGGTCTGTGCAGGTCGACACCGAGCTGTGTGCAGGAATACACGAAGAACAGGCTATGTAATCAAGATAATTAGCAGATAGAACGGCTAGAACCTTCAGGATTCTTTCTTGGGAATCGCGCTACCACACGATGGAAATTCTGTCATGGTACGTCTACCGGCTGGTTCCGGTCAGTAGATCTTTCCCGCTACAACTTGGGGACTACCAACCTCAGGGTGTTTCACTTGCCGGATGTTCTTGGTCGCTTCCGGCCCGGAGCGGTGTTTGAAGCGGAACGGTTGTAGCAACTGTAGCAAATGCCCCGAAATGGAAACTGGGTCACGTGGATTTCTCGAATTGGTGTTAAGGAGAAGAAGAAGAAGAAGATTGCCTTAAACATGGAAACATCAAGAGTTTATGGAGCTCGTACAAGCAGTACTATTTTCAAAGTAAAGCTAATAAGGCCAGGAAGTGATTTAGACAGGTTCTGTGTATTTATGCGAAATGTATACTTTGATTGCATAAATACCACTATAACGAGTCTAACATTGATGAATTCTAGGAGTGTCAAATGCTTTAATACCCTCCTTTTCTGCAAAGTTCGTTCAACTGAAATCGTATCTTGGCGTGGTTGAAGGTCTCGTGGCGACGAGCACAATACCATACTCTTTTGTTCGAAACACTTCAACTGTGTCTTCTGGCTGGCACTTAAAAGATGCGATATAGGATTAAATAAGCGAACAAATCACTCTGGTCTAGCTTTCTCAAATTTCAAGGATTCGATCAGTATAATTGGTATACGATACATATATTCGATTTCAAGAATCGAAGCCTTATTGATGTAATCCCTGTGTTTACTTACACTTAGTTTTCAGCGCCTGGAGAAATCTACTCGTGTATTTAAAAAATATCACAAGTACAAGAACACAGTAGTTTGGATTCAATGAGTAAAAATATCTCGTATTATCCTTTTCTTGAACACAATACAATTTTCTTATCCGGTCAAGTGCTATAGTTGAGTCAAAGCTCTGAATGCTACCATTGGTTATAGTATTGGATCCCCATTAACCAGTCATTGGGTGCAAAAACCAATGAGCAAATTCTTGACGAGAACGATCTTTGTCTCATTTTATTGTTACTTATGTGGGAGGAAGAATACCTGCGCACTTCTAAACCCTTGAGATCTACAATTAATGCTTATTATTGGGCCAAGCGGTAGATGGGACTCTATTCCAGACCAAGTGTATGAGTTAAACTTAAGTCGTTACCTGTCCATAGCCTTTGATAGTCGGTTCATAGTTGACGGTTGGCGACTTTTATATAATGTCTCGCTTCCTTTTTTTGTGAGCCACTTGGTTAAACGGCGAGTTCGTAACCGATATTAGTCAACTAAGTGTTTGCTTGCGATTAGTAATCGCGTTAACTAGGGAAAGAACGTCTGTAGAGCAAGGTTAAGGGTAGGTTTAGGGGTTTGCCAAGTATCGGGGTGCGGTACGGATTGCCCGATCTCTTGTTGTACGGAATCGAGTCAACCCAAGCCTTACTTTACTCGGCCCGGTCAGATCCCGACCGTGTTCCCGAGATCCCTCTTAGTAAGAACCCTTATTGGGCCAGAGGTGGAGAAAACTCTTCAAATAGAGGAGATGTAGGCCGGATTTGTACCAGAGAAATGGAAATTGGGAGCGGCGCTACTTTGATGAGCGGGTGCATTAGTCTATATATAATATAGCAGATCCGCCGTGACTTAAACTTTTATGTACTGTGCTTGAATATCTCTCAAGTGTTTCCACTATACACCAACGTTCATCAGCTGGAACCACCCTAGATACTACAGTCACCCAAGCATATAAGCTTTTTAGTCTTGACATATACGAGATAAAATGTCGCGACCACTGGTGGAGCTTCTGACTAATCATAAGGATGACCCCCAGGTGATCCAGTTAGATCCAGAAAACAACGACAAAAATGTGGATGGGGCAGAAAAGAAGTTCATAGAGAGTGATGCCGGAGATGGAACCTTGAGGGAAGACCAATACATGCATGGTCTCAAACTTTTTTTGTGTTTTGCATCTCTTTTTCTCTGTATGCTCTTGATAGCTTTGGACCAAACCATTGTCACCACCATTCTTCCCGTGGTGGGTAACAAGTTCAATGCTTTCGACAAGGTGGGGTGGTTATCCACCGGGTTCCTTTTGACCATGGCCATGTTTGTGCAGCCACTAGCCAAATTGAGTATCATTGTGGGCCGCAAATATACCATGATCATCGCCATTGTGTTGTTCGAAGCGGGGTCTTTGATGTGTGCTCTTGCCCAAGATATGAACACTTTGATCGGAGGAAGAGTGTTGGCTGGAATTGGGGCAGCCGGTATTCAAGGTATGGTTTATGTCATTCTCTCGGAAGTTGTGCCCATAGATAAAAGACCACTCAGTATGGCCCTTATGTCTGCTGTATATGCCGTTGCCTCGGTTCTTGGTCCTATTATTGGGGGCCTTTTTACAAGCAACGTCTCTTGGAGATGGTCCTTTTACATCAACCTTCCTATCGGAGGTTTTGCAACCGCATTGTTTGTCTTTTCATTCAACCCACCGTTGCCAAAGGGTAACATGTTGGACAAATTAAAGACTTTCGATTACATTGGTAGTCTCCTTCAGATGGGTTTCATTATTCTCATCTTATTGGCATTAACTTTTGGTGGAAATCAATATCCATGGCGCTCGGCCGCAGTCATTGTTTGCTTCGTTGTGGGGGTCCTTTTCGTGGTCGCCTTTTGCATCTGGAACTTTAAATTCTCAAAGCATCCACTTATTCCATGGAATATCGTCTCCAGTACTGAGTTGGTTGCCGGTTATCTTACTGCTGCTGGTTGCTTTTCATTTTTCATTGCTGCATTGATTTACTTGGCCGTTTATTTCCAACAAATTCGTGATAGAACCGCTTTGAGTTCTGGTCTTCACTTGTTACCGGTAGTTGTTGCCGTTGTGATCTCTTCAACTATGTCAGGTCTATTGATTCAAAGTACCAAGCGTGTTAAGTTGTATTCCGTCATCGCTGGTATTTTGGGCCCAATTGGAGCAGGATTATTATGTTTGCTTAGAGTTGATTCATCCATGTCAAGTCAAATTGGATTATTGATTTTAGTTGGAGCTTCTACGGGTGCACAAATTCAACCAGCCATGATTGGTACCCAAATTAGTGCACCAAAGACTCCTGGAAGTATGATCTTAGCCACCTCGCTTGTTAACTTTTTCAGATCTTTGTTTAGTGCCATTGCTGCAGATTTGGCAGATACCGTGTATACTTCCACCTTACACTCCAAGTATGCCAGCGCCATCAAACATGAAACGAATCAACATATATTAAATGAATTGAAGGGTGTCACGGGAAAAACCTTGACCTCCAATAATGCTTTTGTGCAAGATTTGACTCCAGAAACCGAATTGTTCGTCAAGAAAATTATGATGGCTTCAATCACTAACGTTTTCTATATGGGTATTGGACTTGCAAGTATTTCATTGATTGGTAGTATCTTTTTGCTGAATAAGAAACTTCCATCTCCTGTTGCGCAAACTAGACAAAAGGTAGTACAACCAGATGAAGATAGCGATAAGCCTGCCACAATCATTAGTACTGAAAGTGATGAGAACTCAACCGAGAAAACACCTGAAACGACTTTAAAAACAACTTAGACTTATGACTTACAAAATTTCATTCTTGGTATATACCAAGACACTAATAACATGCAACTTAATTAATACTTTTTGTAGTAAATACAATGCAACGAACCTTTGAAAATAAAAGAATTTGATTAGAAATGTATTAGTAGTGATTCTCAATGCTGTGGACGCCGTGCTGTAATTGAAGATGAAGTTTTAAATGTTTTGGACACCATTGGTCGAGATTACCTATATAAATAACAGCTGAAGTATCTCGTGATTGTATGATCGAAAAGTTATAAACACACATTGGACCATTCAATGGAGGTTTTGATTGTTATCTTGTATTTTTAATCAAAAGAACATGACGATCAGATATTGATTGAACGCATTAGATGCTCGTGATAAATAAACGAAATGGCTGTTGAAGATCTTTAGCCGATAATGACAGATTTTCAGCAGTTAATGTGGAGTGTGTAAGCAGAAACGCATATAGCTCTATTTAAAATTATTATTACTCTTCTAAACTCGATAACTACTTGAAGTGGTCACTTTCTGACTCAATGACAAGCACCCAAAGAGCAAATTGCAATGTGAAAATGACCCACTGTATCGAAGCAGTCGTTGAGTTTATTTCCCAACCAATGTATGTTGGCACGGATACTTGAACTATTAGAATTGAAGCGGCTGCAAATTCTGTGAAGGTTGAGTGCGGGATGCAAAAGACATATATGTCATTTTTAGTAGCATTTTCTCTCCGGACAACAACCTTTCAATACGTACGACATTGTAACCTATTACCAGTTTCTGATAGAAAGGAAACATTGTATCTCTCTCAACTCCTGCCTTAATCGAAATGCTCATAGTCCCCTACAAATTCCAAGGCTAAGTAACAAAGTCTCCTTTGCGCATGATCTCTGTTTATCTTTTTGAGCTAATTTCAGGTACAAATACCCTTGAGTGCACTTCGATCGAGCCCCAGCTTCAATCTCCTGATGCACCAACTATAGCAGCGAGAATTTTAGGAGCCAAGATCTTGAGAAGCCAATGGTGTTCGTTTTTTTCGATCTTCTGTTTCCCCTATCCAACCAGTTAAGATTTAAATTTTAATAGGAGCTTACCATAAAATACAACGTATCATTTCAAATGATATTCATATCTTCGTAAGTGCAGTTTCATGTTTTTGTGCACGAAACCACGGCTTTTTGATTAGACCGTTATTCAAACGGCTTTCTATTGTAAGGGTTCACAATTGACGTATTGATTGGAATAAGCGATGGTTGGTGTTTCTATTTTTGGTACAGTATTTCCCAGCATAAATTCGCACCCTCCTTATCGGAATGTCGTGTAAAGAATTTCTAATGTCGTAGGCATTAAAAATATGTTCGTTGTGCACCCACTGAGTTTTCGCTCATATTGAGATTAAAACTCGTTTTAAAAAATTCATATATTCGTCCTATACATGTTATATAATTCATACTATAAAATTTGAGATTCTCTTTATAAAAAAGAAAGAAACCTGTAGTTATAGGATATCGCAACGATGTGACAAAAAATTTAGAAGCCGTGGCTGTGAAACGAAGAGTTCGTCGAGAATGTAAAAAATGGTCGTAATCTCAACATTGAAATTACGTCCTCCAACATAGCGGTATACGCCATTAAGAAAATTGGTGGTCGCTTTCTACCAGTGTAAAAGTATACGCTTGGAAAAATTCGCAAGTCGCTAGGTTAATATCAGTCAAAGAGGTTTCATCTCCAAGCATGTTTGGAAGCAGTTTACAGAGTGCTCGATACAGTTCCTGATATACTCAACCTTCACGGAATTTGCAGCCTCTTCAATTCTAGCAGTCAAAGTATCCTTGCCGAGAATCTTTTCCCTTTTAAGCTTACTTTTAACAAGGTGCCAAAATTGCTCGATGGGATTAAGCTCTGGAGAGAATGGGGGCAAGTAAAGGCATTTGTATCCTCTACCAACAATAATTCTACCAATACTGGAGTTCTTGTGAATACTTGCATTATCCATAACTAAATAAGATCCTTTCAAATTTGGGAACCTATCAAGGATATCCATAACATCCATAAGAAATTGTTTGTAGTGACCCGTTACAGTCCCTTTAGGCGTTGGAATAGTTGTTCCATCTGCCATCTTCCGCAAGATACCACAGGCCTTTCAGAAGTGGACTTTTTTCTCAGTGCGCGTCAGAAGTGGACTTCTTTTTTCGCTAGTTAAATCAGAAGTGAACTTTTTTTCGAGCAGAAGTGGACTTACATAGTTAAGGGAAGGATCACGTGTATTTATGCGCGATCAGAAGTGGACTTTTTTTCGCTAGTAAAATCAGAAGTGGACT